>CAHIKZ030000394.1:177500-322500 GCA_903632075.3 Acanthosepion pharaonis
AAATACATTAATCTTTTTTTTTTGAGTTAAAATGAATTCCTGTTTCCAGGAGAAAAATAATTCTTAATTTCTAGAGAGTATCTGTTAATTCTTTTTTCAGTCAAGAACTGGCAGTATTAATTCTCTTTGATTTTAAAAATTAATATTTGTGTTTATTACAAAATGTAGCAAACAATAATACTGACATGTAGTAAAGATGGAGAAGAAAAGTCTGTACTTATTGCTTATTTGAAGTTAAGACTATTATATCCAGTATTACTACTAAGTGTAAACAATAACAGAAATAAACTAAAAGAAATTAGTCAAAAATGAATAATAATTAACAATGCATCATTCAAAAAATTCATATTTATATCCTAATCTTTTCTTTTCATGCTCAAAGAAAATAGTAATTTACGAACCACCCAAACATCCCCATGAATGCCTTCCCAAAATAAAAAAGAAATTCTTTATCCCGCACCAAAATCTTCATGACTTTCAAATACATCAATCAAGTTAGTATGGAATTTACGTATGAGTAATTCCAAGCCACCATGTCTATGATCTAAACTAGCTATAAATCCTAATTTATTAGACTTAGTAACAACTGAGATCAGGTTTAGAATACTTTTTTTGTTTTTGCTTGCTTATATAACACCTTGTTTTGATAGGCTTGTCGGAGTTACCTCCTCCTTCAGTTTGTAACCCTTTCACCAGAGGTCTCTCTTTCCTGGCTATAAATAGCCAATGACCCTTCGCTTCGATCTCTCTTTTTACTTTTCAGGCTTGTGCACTAACGCACCGAGGTAAATTTCTCTTCTTCCTAGAGGATTTCAACTATCAACCTCAAAATGTAGTCCCTAACAAGAAATAGCGTGAAATCATGCTAAGCACAATACACACACGCTCGTACACACGGAATATTCCCACACACTTTGTCCTTTGTACTGTTTTCTTGTATTGTAACTTGTTATGAATATATATTTGTTGTGTATACATATATTATCGGTCTTGTTTTGTTTGCTTTCTTTTCCTTCTTCTTTGGACTTAATCAAAGTCCAACCTTTTTATGTAGTTGGGCCGGCTAGCAGGAGAATCTGAACCTTACAGGCGTTTCGTCCACGTCTGTCTTCTCTCAACAAACCGTAACCGCCAGCAAAACAGCCACGGCCCTCTACAGGCTTATCGGTTTTCATTCTTGGGACTGTTTTAAGGTTATTCTAAGCATGTTTAACTCCTTCATCTTCCTCATGGATGACTCAAAGTTGTTATTTCCACCTTAATTATAATCAACTCCTCACCTGACACACTTCATTTACATATCTATTACACACCTTTACCAGGGTTCTTATACTCAGTAGGGGCAGGGTGAAAGTAAAAAAAATACTGGTAATAGATACTGAGAACAACAGCATAGTGGATTAAAACATCGGTTCATGAATTTGGTGACCTAGTAATGGTGAGTTCAATCTCTGGGCTGGGTAGTATGAACTCAGATGCAGTAACTGCGCTGTAATGATAAAAAAAAGAACAAAGTGGGATAACTCTTGACATGAGCAGCAAAACGAGAACAATCTGACACTGTTGATTAAAAAAAGGGTTCAGTTCAGAATTCACTGATGGTTACCCAGCTCAACAGACACCTGAAGAAAGCCAAAAAGTACAATAGCCTAAATGCTGTGATAACAACCATAAATAGGACATTAGTTCAAATATAAATAATAACTCTTCATTTCAGAAATTTAAAGAGAAGATATTGAGAAAGTATGACATTATCGAAATGATTATCTTTGTTACATTTGCATAATTATCTTCTCTTTCATGGCTTTGCAAATAGTATTATATTATATTAATAGTTAGTATTATATTAGTATTATATCTGTCTATATCTCCGAGATGAGGTATTATGATTATGTCATGGCTTTTGCAAAAATAGTTAGTATTATATCTGTCTATATCTCTGAGATGAGGTATTATGATTACTTGCATTATTTACATCATGAGGATAACAGTCTGAATAATATAAATAAAGTTAGTATTATATTTAATACAATTTCAAAAGATTAGAAAAATATGAAAATCTTTTATTTAAACTTAATAGCAATATCTTGGCTTGAACTACAGAATACCTTTAAATATTTTTATATTCAAAAGGAATTAAATATTTATTGTTTATAATAATAATAATAATAATAATAATTCCCACCACCATAACATTGCTTCCCGGTGCCTTTTCCATAAATACTTTCATGGTAATTGTTCAGATTAACTATCCTCTGTAGTACCCAGACACTATAAATTTAAGCACAGTACTAGATTAGCAACAAAGTTTCATCAATTTACAGTTGATTTGGCTAGAGGCAACCTTAACTTCTATGCTAACAGTTTCTTCTCACACTTCTGGCTTGTGGAACACTCTTCCAGCTTTCCAGCCAACACTGATCTACAAAAATTTAAATGCAATGTCAATTGTTATCCACTGACTTCTTGATTCCTTTTCTTTTATTGTTCTTGCTTCTGAATAATGTTTCTTTTTTTTTTATTCTTTCACACTCAATAACTTGTGTCTCAGTGGCTTTACTGCCTTGCTTGGGGTGAAATGATTAAAAAAATTATAATGGGAGCCTAGGAAAGTAGAAGTTGTTTCTGTTACCAGTGATCACCAAATGCCTCCATTGCCAGTTTGGATTACTTTGTTAGTAGTCATTCTAGATATCTGACTCTACTAATAATGACCATCAGATTCAAAGAGATTTAACAAAATAGTGCTAATTTTGCTTGTTTTGCTTAGACATGCACAGAATCAGCAAAGAAACCTGGAGAGAGACAAAGATTTCTTTAAGTTGCTTTTAATTTGATAATTTGTTCTTTTGAACTATTGTCTTATTTTGAAAAGAAATCTTGAAGATATCTGTCAGTACTTCCAGTAGATAATCACAATCTATTAGTTTATTATAATTGGTTTTTACCTAATGAGCCATATCTCATAGACATCCAGGTTCTTTTCATATGCGTTGATATACCTTCTTTTCCCTTTTTACACAATTAGTCATATCTGATTTATAAGTTTTTCCATGGATGACAGCTTTCCATTCTTCTTAAAGCTTTATTTTTAGATGGCAGCTGGTCTCAATTTTGTATTCTCTGCTACAACGACATGGAATAATATACATGCAATTTTTTCTTATGTTTTCTTCTGGTACAAGTTGAACTTTGCTGAGTGTGAATTAATGTGGTTTTGAATTGTATGATCTGCAGAACCAATGGAGCTTCAACATTCTTCTGATGTTAGAATGTAGTGTGATCGTAGCTGGGGTGTTGTTGATGCTATGCTTTTTTTCTTCATTTAGAGTCTGTTTTATGCTGATCATATCATTGCTATGTGCTTGGGTTGCTATTGATGAGTTGTATTCAGTGTTGTAAGCCTAGGATAATCCCTTTTGTTATAAATATCTATATACATTATATGGTAATGGAAAACATAAGGAAACATTCATAATTCATTGACCAAGCAGCCAGTATTACTTTCAATTGAAATTTATAAAAACTTTCTCATAAAATAGTTTTTCAGAAAAATAGATTTCAAAAGTCCACTAATTGTTATCACTCTTTCTTGTATCGATAGGAGTTTCCCTCCTAAAATTTTGATTAAGGTAATGTAGAAAGTCAACATCTTGATCATATCATTATTTTCCCTTCTAGTTACATGTGCTACCAGTTTTTGTTCTTGCTGCTATTGGATGTCTTCAAGAAGTGTGATTTCTGTTATTTTGTAAGGTTCTTCTTTCATGAATTATGTACAGCCAGTCTATAGGATCTGATGAAGGAGTGTCTTCTTTAAGACCTAAGGGTTTCATTTGCTTGAAGCCATTTTTAATTGTTGATTTGAGGAAACAGTTGTATATAGACGATAGTTATATTTGGTTTTGCTTCCCCTTTTACATTTCTGAACAAGTTGGATGCCACAGGTTTAATCCACTAAAAATGAATGTTCCAGTGTTTTATTCATTTTTAACTCTTATTTCTATTCATTTATTACCAAACCCCAGATCATCATTCTACAGTTGTTAAGTAGTCAGCACAGCTCAGAGAGGTATATTAAGCTTTTGATGAAATTTGAATTCACATTCATTATTTTTGAAAAGCTGCTTTTCTATAGCTATAAAAACCAAACAGTAGAATCTATCCAAATGAAGCCAAAAAAGGCTCTGCACTTTATTTCTCCAAATGCCAATGTTGTCATCTTGTATATATACATTTTACACTAATAATAATAATAATTACACTAATAATAATAATTGGGAATCACATTTATTACAACTAACATCTACATCTTTGGTTAAGGGTAATTCATAATCATAATAATGTAAATGCTGAGCAACTCTGGGTTACCTTGCCAGTATTCCCATACACATGCATTATAGAATTTCCAATTTAGTAAACAAAAGGAAATAGTCACAAATATTGAATTAAACCCTAATATACTGTTTCCTGTAAATTCCAGTAATGTTTTTTCACAGTCATGGTTCATATATTTCACTTTCTGAAATTCTTGGTATAAAACCATTTCCTCCAACACATGTCAGATATTTCAGTAAACTTTTATGAAAATTCAAATTGCAACACATGCCTAGAATAATAATTTGTGAAAAGCAAAGTTGTACTTAATACATGTTCCATTATAGTGAGAATGGTTTTCCTTCATCTTTGCATTTCCATATTCCACAAGAAGATGGCAAAAATAGGCTAAAATGACTAATGGTTAGAGTTCACTTGTTTCAAAGTGTCATTTGCAAAGAAAGATGCTTAGAAATAGAAAAGAATAAGATTCCATAAAAATCAGTACTAAATATACCAGGTTGATACAATGGTAATGGTAATATTAAGTTTCCTTATAAGGAAACATTCAATATTAATTGACTGAGCAGCCAGTTGAAATGTATAAAATCTTCCTCTGAAAAGAGCTTTTCAGGAAAATAAGTTCCTCAATTTCACTGTTATCACTCTTTCCAGTACTGATGAAGGCTTCCTTCCTAACCTTTTGTTTGAAGCAGTGTGAAATGTTCACATCTTGATTATATCATTATTTTCTCTTTGAGTTACATATGAGATCAATTTTAGTAATTGTTGCTGTTGAAAGTCTTCAAATGATATAATCTTTGTTATTTGGTTCAGTCCTTTGTGATTTTGTAATGTCAGTCCACGAGGTTTGAAGAAGTGTTGTTCTTACTAAAACCTACAGGGTTCATTTGCTGAAAGTCATTTTTAATAATTAATCTTAGAAAGTGATTGTATACAGTTGACAGTTTACATATTTCTGGACAGGTTTTGCATCATGCATGGTATCCATATGACAGTCTTGATCTGATGAGGCTATTTAAAAACCTAACTCAAGTTTTTAGGTCAATGTTTTGGTTTTGCAACAATTTGTATTATTGGGCAAAACAAGGAGTAGTTTTGCCCAATAATACAAATTGTTAATTTTCTTACCTTCTAAATTAAATCAGTTTTCAGTGATCTATATATCAAGGGATTTATAGTGCATAGTATTTACTAATTCCCCATCTTGGATTTTTATGATGGATTCAGGGTATATGGCATCACTGCCTTCGGTTCAATTCCAGATCATAGTTTCTGTTTTGGAAGGTTTTTTCTTGAGTCTTATTTCTTGGAACATTTGGTAGAGGATGTTGATATTTTGTTCAAGATCATTCTTATCCCAACTATGAATACCTATGTCATCAGCATAGCCCCTCTCATCATCTATAAGTTTTCAGAATTTTTACTAATTTTTTTACTTCATATACATTCAGAATAACTTTATTCAAGAAAATTCAAATTATTACTGTTGCCTTCATCTGACCCCACACCACCTTTTGGTTAAATTGCCTATTTCAACATTAACCTAAAAATTTGAATTATGTTCTTGAATAGACTCATCAGATGAAGAGTTTCATATAGATGACATGCATGGCACCAAACCAGTCCAGAAATCTCTAAACTGTTAGTCATGGACAACTGTTTTCTAAGATCAATAGTTAATGGTGGCTCCAAACAAATGGAGCCTGTAGTTCTTAGCAAGCCTTCTTTGAACCTCATGGACTGCCACTAGACTCATAAAGAACTGTACTAAATAACAGAAGCTACATTAATTAAGGACTTTCAATGATAGCAATAACTAAAATAGATAGTACATGTAACTCAAAGAGAAAATAACACTTACTAAACTTGAGAAACCTATTTTCCTGAAAAGTTGTTTTAAAAGAAAGATTTTATAAATTTCACCTGAAAGTAACACTGGTTCTTTGGTCAATAAATGCCAAATGTTTCCTTATAAGAAAACGGCTAATATTACCACTACTATTACTTCAATTACTAATAAACTAGTGATTGCTTTGATTATAAATTACCATATTTGTTGACATATAAAACCACCTTTTTTTCCTAAAATTCCTCTGGGCTTTATATGTAAAGTTGAGGTATCCAGTAAACTAATGCCTGCCCAGACTCTAAAGACTAACCATAAATTTTATGCTAACAGATTCTCTCGCATTCCTTTCTTGTAGAACTCTCTTCCGGCCACTTAGGTCTTCAAAAATTTAAATGCCATGTCAAATTGTTAACTTTTGTCTTCTTAATTCCTCTTTCATTATTCCCACTTCTTAATAATGCTTTTTCTTTTTCTCTTATTCTTTCATACTCAATAACCCCTTGCATCTTAGTGGCTTTATTGCCTTGTTGGGGTGAAATGATTAAAAAAAGAGAATACAGTAAAACTCTAGCCGACTTCCTCAACCAGTAAAATGTCTTTTCTCTTCCAGTGCATCATTCAAACTAAATAACGGCTCACTAACATTTTTTAAGGTAATTCACCCCAAGTAGGAGTGCCATTAGTATGGAAGGATTGAGAACAATAGTAAAGAGAAGAAGAGACCGTTACATTTAACCATTTTGACAGTGAAAGGGTGGGACAAAATGTCAGCCTGGTAGCTTGCTTAAATTCATGTAGTCTGGGAACCAGCAAAGGTAGCTTGTCAAAACAGTTGCTATGAAAATATTTGTAGAAGAGACAGAGGGAGGCTATGGCACATCTGTGGGATAGCGATTATAGACTAGATGCCAGATCGGGACTTATCATCTTGCATATTTGTCTCTGGATTTTGTCAAGGACCTCGAGACATACAGTGGGAGCACCAGACCATGTATGACAGCAACAATCAACATAATATATTATGCTACATAATTTCAGTCATTCTATATGACCGTGAATGCTAGACAATTTTCTCACAGATGAAAATGAGACTTAAAGCAATCTATCCTTTGTAAACCTAACTGGTTTTTCTCCTTACTATCCTTCCTACTCTCTGTTCTATCAATTTACAGAAACTTAATACATTATTCATTGTTTCCCTCTGACCCTCTTACCTTCCTGAGAGTGTCAATATCTCCATAGCCTCCTTCTTTATTATGTGTCCCAGAAATTTCAACTTTTTTTTCTTACAGTCCAGCTGTTACATAGCATCTGTTTTTCTTTACGGCAGCAAATGTTGGACGATTTCCTCAAAGATGAAGAAGAGACTCGAGGCGACAAAGATGTGGTTCTACAGAAGGATGCTAAGGATATCATGGACTAAGCATATGTGAACAATGATGAGGTCTTAGGTTATCAACAAAAAGAAGGCTTATACTTGACCTCAGAAAGACACAGCTGAAGATTCTGGGACACATAATGAGGAAGGAAAGCCTGGAGAATCTGATACTCACAGGTCAAATAGAGGGAAAGAGAGACAAGGTAAAGCAGTGCATGACATACCTGACGAGCTTGAGCACATGGTCTGGGGGAAGGAAGCAGAGGGAAGGAGCTTGCTGAGAGCTGCAAGGGATAGAGGGAGGTGGAGAGCCATGATGGTCCACATCCTGAAAGGAAAGGACATGGCACATAAAAAAAAGAAAGGGTCACCCTGTACAAGGTTCAGGGGTCACTTAAGATAGAGGGATATAATAAAGGATAGTTTATATGGATAGGAGAGGAAGATAATCCATCTGTGTTTTTTTTTTTTTTTTTACTTAAGGGGTCTGTGTAAGACTATGGTAGGCAAAATTGTTATTTTTAATTTTTTAATGCTGTTTTGTTATTATTTTAAAGCCAGTTATTTGCTTGTTTTTGTTGATTAAGCTTATGTAAATGGTAGAAACTCTAATTTATAATATTTATTAGTATTTATGCAGTGCTATTAATTTGGCTGGGTTGAGGGAATGAAGTATAATTGTGGACTAATGCAGCAATGGTAATTGTGGTGGTGAGATAGTGGGAATGTTGAGATAAATGGTAAGAAAGATGATAATTACAATATTAAATAAATTAATAGTATGACTGAAATAAAAATTACAATGTTTACAATGTTGGGGAAAATTGTAATTAGAGTGGTGAAAGTTTGTGGGGGTGGTATTGGTGTGGTAGTAATGGTGGGGGGGTGAGCGGGTGATTTAATTAGAGTTTCTACCATTTACATAAGTGCAATCACCAAATACAAGCAAATAACCAGCTAAATCCTCCATCCAGAAAGTATGGCCCTGGTATTGTTGCAGTGGGGTTTTATCTAGACTGGAACCCATGATTTTTTTAGTTAATACTTATTTAAATGTATAAGGGGGCTTAGCCCCCTCCAGAAAGTATACACATGTTATTGTTGTAGTGGGGTTTTATCTACACCCCCATAGTTAATAATACTTTTTAAAAAATATTGGGGAAGGAGGCCTAGACCCCTAAGCTCCCATTCTGCAAAAACAGCCATGGTATCATTGTAGTGGGGTTTTATCTGGACCTCACTATTTTCAGTTATTTAAAAATATCAGGGAAAAGGGCTTATCCCCCCCACCAAATCCCCACTCCAGAACAGCCCTAAATTCATAATCAACATGATTTGTTACTTTTTTTTAGTAGGTGCAAAACAAGATCATATTTTGAAGCCAAAAAATTTTTCTCCTGAAAAATCAATTAAAAGTAGGTTCTACTACAGAAAGCATGATACCTAATATTTAAAATTAATTTTTAAAAATGAAAAATCTTTCTTGAAGCTTTTATTTTAGTTTTAAGCTAATAGATTAAATTTAATATTTCCAATAAGCAAAATCAGTTAGTCATTTATGTGTCATGTGTGATATATGCTTAGGCGATCACGTATCTTTCAATACATGACTGACGAGGCAGATTTTTTTCCCACAGTAGGTTGCTATTTCTTTCTGCAGTAGACCAGTTGCCATCCAAGGTTACAGAATCTGGTCTGTCCTGCTATTTACCCATAGCTGGGTGGAGAAGCTGATTCATGCCTTGCCTAAGAGTATTAGTGCATAAGTGAATGTAATGGATCTGACTGGAATTTGAACTCGGCTCTCCAATTTCTCAATCCAAGCTGTTACCCATTACTCCACCGTGCCCCCACAGATAATGCAATGCCTTAAATTTTACATTTTAAAATAGTTTTATTTCTAATTTCTATTCTAAAAGAATTTTTTCTTCTTTTCACATACTTTCTATAAAATTTATGTACAGTGACATATAGCCACTAAACAGCAAAATCCAAAACCTAAGCTCCCTTGCAACATGACCCATTAAATTAAATAAAAAACACCAATTTCCCCACCACCACCTCAACAACAGTATTTAAATTCAACCTCTTCAAAATAAGATTTTTTTTAAAAAAAATGTTCTATGGTTCATTTTTCATCTATAACTGAAATAAATCTGTAAAACGTGACAATTTTTCCTAAAGATCCGTCTTTGTTTTTTTTTGTTTTTTTAAGAGAGAGTCATATTCTGGAAATTGATTGCATGCACATATTTTGTTTCCTGAGAAAATCTCTCTTAAACATAAGCAAAATACGGTAAATTTTCATTTTAACACCCGAGCATCATTTACTGCTGAACCATTTTCTTTCAGAAATTAGTACACGTTTCCGTAAAGCGATTTTATTTTTTTTGTACTTAATTTAAGAACAAAGTTAACTTTCAAATATATGTAAACATCGACAAATAAAAGAATAACAAAAGAAAAAAAACACCTAACCCTAATTTGAAAGTTAACTTTATTCTTTAAAAAAAAAGAATAACCATAAAAAACACGTAACAGATTTCAGCATTTTATATCAATAAGCCACTAATGGCCGACGAAAGACCAGGAAAAAGTCCAATTTTTTTCGGGTCTTTAACATCCAAAAAGGTAGGTTTCTTTAATATCTAATTGTTGATTTGAGTTCAGCATATACATTTGCATGGAAATAAGACTATTTGGGAAAAATTTGAAGGGATATTAGCGCTCGGGTGTTAAAATGAAAATTTACCCAAAATACTTTGCCATATCTCAATAACTAATTTAAATTGACTGTAAGGATTTTTTTCTTTTGTTAAAACAGCTGATTAGTGCCCATTTTTAGTCATCTTTCATTGTAATTCTCTTTATTAAAAAAAAATCTTTCAAAAAGAAAATATACTTTTCCAAAACTTTATTTGAGGAATATTAGATGATTTAAAGTATAATCTGATTTGAAACAAATATTACTTACTTTAAGTTTAAAATATCGCAGAATTACATTTTTTAACACAGCTCTTTTTTGACAGCTTGATAACAGATTGATGTTTATCTAACAGTGTTCTATGGAGGCTTTAGCCATAAAACAATTAAATATAACATGTGCACCATTTATATATCATTTTTATATACTCAGTAATCTTAAAAATAAATATTCTCTGTAATTTAATGTTTTATTGAATTTCATGTACTTTCTGGCTTTAAATTTACTATAGTTATCACTCTTATTTTCTGATAATGTTGTGTATGATCAATCGTGTCTACAATTATCGGCATGTTATTCTTTTAAAAATATTGGTGCTTGATGATTTGTATTAAGCTTTTTTATTTATGATTAGTAAATATAGTTTTTATTTAATAATAATATAATCTAAAAGGGTGAAATTAATACAAAATTTTAAAAGATTTAAAACTTAATAAATTATTCTAATTAAAATTTAAAGAAATGAAAACAATTCTTGTAAAAATTCATTATTCATTGAAATTCTTTTTTTTCTTAAGTCAATGGTGCCTTAATATATCTTATTTATAAAAACTTTTAATTGCTTTTATAATTAAATAATGTCATATTTTTATTGCATTTTTCATTTTATGATTCAGAGCAGATTTTCAGTAAATAGTGTTTCTGTTTGACAAAACAAATTGATGATTTAAATTCTCTAAGGAGTCCTGCTTTTAACTAATATAAATAGAATTTTAATTTCTCAAAATTTCATAAAATTAAGTAAATGGGGATAACAGATGTAAAAAAAATATATTTTTACCAAAATTTTCTAATAATTAAAATTTAAAAAATAATTTATTTGTCAATAAGTCCTGAAAATTTCACTAAAATTAAACAATTATTTGATTTTTATAAGAATTTCTAAAATGTTTTTTACTGCAGAAAGACACTAAATTTTCCATACTGATCTTTGGCCCATCTACTGATGAAAAAAAAAAAGGATTTTTAATCAGAATTTTGAACATGCTAGAAAGGATTAATAAATTTAACCAGGGTATGCTCTTTTTCAGAGGTACCTAATTAAAAGCATGGTTTATACTTTAATTGTTCATTAAAATTAAGCAGTTGGAATAAACCATAGAAATATTAACTACCAATCCAATACTACAAATCTTTAGATACTAGGTGGTAAGATTAATATCCAGCTTTGATAAAAGTCTCTTCAAGTCAGTTGTAAGTGATCCTTTTTTTTTTCATGGTTGCTTTAGATAAGAGCCACAGTCCAGTATAGCTTTAGCAGAGAAAGGGGTCAAAAGGTTAGTTGTTTTGAATTTTGAGATCAAGACAAGTGGTCATTAAAAAGGCTATGGATTAATTTTTTTCCATTTAGCTTAGGGCTACTTGACTTAGTTCCTTGTTAAGAGATTTCTATTACCTACTGACAAGAAACCATTCCCCTTTTCATAGGTCAATAGTAAGGGTTAATGAGTACAATTATATGGCTATTAATAAATAGTTTTACAAAGAGAATATGTTGGTTAATCCACTGAGAGTAATTACAGATGTCTTACAATCAGAAATGGGTTGTCATTGATCTTATGATAGAATTTATTGATTTCCTTGTAGATATTCTGCATGTGAAACAACCAATGAAATTAACATATTTAAATTTAGTAGAAGCTAAGCTTATAATGAGAGTTAGTAATCTAGTCTGATAAATCATTAACTACTGTCGTGAGTTCAGTTATTGTTATACTCCGCTGCAATCAGATCCTTTTCCGATTCATTTCTGCATACCAACTGGATGTGAACGCTATGAAAGCAGAAAACAAAATAAAAAAAAAAGTTGTTTTCTGTGCACAGGCTCCAAGCATCATGTCTGGTCCATGAAGCAAGCTCCCATAATAAAAGTAATACATTCGTCAATCGTGAACATTCCCACTGGAAAAGGAGATGACTCTGGGAACTGCCAGATCAGCTTAAAAACAGGCCTTTCACAACAACCAAAGCATTTACAAGCCATATGGCCAGCTGCTGACCAACAGGATGTTGCCACCTTGACCACTTCCTCTCAACATGACTACCAGGCTTGACTAATCTCACCTGACTCTCCAAACGTGGAATGCAGCCGACAATCCAGCTTTGACACCACCAGGTTCCCAACACCCACCAATGTGATTTATAACATCACATATGGAATCCAATGGAAACCAGCTTCAACACTGCCAGGCTCCTTGCGCCAAACCGCCATGTTTATAACATCTCAACATTGTCACCACCTAGCTATAAGCCTTCCTCATCACCAACATCATTACTTCGGCAACCCGACTCACTACAGGCATACCATCACAGTAAGACATTACACTACAGGCCTACCAGCTACACCAATCCCTCATTATCATGGCAACCAATGCACACTACCATGAATCAACCAACCATGATGACCTTGATTGATCAACATGTGCATCAGACCTAACCTATGACTATATCCTCTGACCGTAGTCAAACAACCCAAGAAATCAGTCAACTCTCGGTGCTACTCTTACACCTAATCGCCTTCCTGATGATCAGCAACAAAACTGACATTTTCTCCAATTTTCCAACAACTGTAATATATCTTGTATATTAAACAAATACACATTGTTTGAAAACCTAATCCTTGTTATTCCTTTCCTCTCACAACCACTCATTATAACATTATCATGGGCTGCCTCTGATGTGGCCTTGTGCCAGATTAGGCTAAATTACTGTATTTGATGGTACATAAAACAACTTCAGGCCTTCTTTTTTGAAAAAATATGTCCCAGGTCTTATATGAAAAATTTGGGGTATCTGGTAAGCTAATGTTAACCCAAATGAGGAAATTTGGAGTAAGGATTTATAAATAAAGCTCTGCAACATAAATTTGTAGCCATTCCCCAATAAAATAATTAACACACTGTCTAACAAACTAATAACTGGGAATTCACTGATCTTCCAGATTATATATATATATATATATATATATATATATATATATATAGTTGGATTGTTGTGAGCTTGTGATCCTGGGTTTCACGCTCTCTGTGATCATCAGACAAACTGATAAATTTTGGGTTTATTCATGGTTATGTACTTTCCAATAAGTATCGTGCATATATATATATAAGTGTGCTGAAAAGTTTTCAGCCCAACCAAGAAGGGATAAAAAAAAATCTGATATTTGATTTGGGCAGATTTGGGGGAAGTGTTTTTTTTTTTTTTTTTCATTTTACCCCAAGCAGGGCAATAATACCACTAAAAGAGAATGGGTTACTGGGACAGAAAGAAAATGAGAAGATTTTAGAGAGGAGAAAGGACAATAAAAGAACAGTTTCACAAAGACAGAAAATAGTGATTGATATTGCATTTAAATTTTTGAAGATCATAAGTGGCAAGGAAACAAAAAATTGGAAGAGTTTTCCCTAGGTGAGAAGTGTGAGAAAAGAAACTATTAGAATAGAACTTGTAGTTACATCTAACTAGTTCAACAGTAAAACAATGAGAACTAGTAACCAATCTAGTAGGATGTTAAATTCATGGAGTTGTGGTACCAAGCAAGGAGATCCTATTAGAACAATTGCTATGAAAATAATTATAAAAAAAACAGAGAAAATCTACATCATAGCCATGGGATTGTGATTGCGTGCAGTTGGTTCAGACTATTTTTTTTTCTTTTGAGGTTACCAAAACATTTTGGTTACAAACTCTCAAGCATTACCTGATTGTCAGAAATAAGAAAATTAGTCCAAATCAATCCTATATAATGAGTAGAAAACCTTATTTAGAATGATTCTGAGAAGAATTATCATGAAATGTGATTTACTGAAGAAACAAATCTCTTCTTTTCTGTTTCAACATCCAATCCTGTTGAATATTTTTAATGCTGAATTTGGATTAAATATAAAATTAGACTGAAATAGTTACTGATGAACACTCACTTGAGCCAACTTGAATTCAGGCAATGCTGGGTAACCTTGTTTGTATTCTCCATCCAGAAATCATAACTCTGTGAAGATGACATTTTTTTAAAGTTTTTATACTCATAAACATATAGTATACATGCAAGTGAACTGCAGATATTCTAAAATCTTTTAATCCATGACTAATAGTCAAATGAGTTTAATTTTGCAATTAAAGTTCATTTCTCAGTGTTCAGCAACTATAAGAATTCTTGTGAATTTGATGCATTTCTGTAATTCTAAAAATGAAGAGCTCCCTAAAAGATTTTCTGACAAAGCCAAAAGGTTCCTTGCTTGTATCAGAAAAAAAAAGTATTCTTAATTAGAGCAACATTGGGTCATGATGGTACTCTAAGTTTCCTCACTATGATCTGAAAGTTTTTGAGCAGTCTTTGTGTTTATGCTAAAGCCTGGAAATGAGAAAATTAAGATTTCTGAGTGAACTAAATAATTCTAAGAGAGGCAATAAAAAATCCATCAAAAGTTATTTAAAGTTTTATACAAACAGTACACTAGCTACAGTAAATATTAAAGTTTTCAATTTATAACATCTTGGCCAATAATTCTAACCAATTTGTAAGCTAAGCTGAATCTGTGATTGTATAAACATCACAAAGGAGAGGAAGATTCCAGTAGGTAGAGGCAATCCTCAGTGCACTCTGATCTGGACAAATGAAAAATAGTTAAGTCTTGATGGGTCTACTACAACTTGAAGCAACAGAAATGTGGTTCTACAGAAGGATACTGAGAATACCATTGACTGAACAAGTCAGAAATGACAAAGTTTTAGTGAAAATGGAAATAAAAAGGACACTTAAACTTAACATCAGAAAGAGAGAGTTGAAATTTCTAGGGCACATAATAGGAAAGAGGGTGAGAGATAGCAAAATTTATTAATAGCTACAAAGGACAAGAAATTGTGGAGAACCATGAATGCTAATATCCTGAAAGGTCATGGCACATAGAAAAAGATCCTGGTAACAAATAACATTCCATTCTTGAAGAGCTGAAACAGACTGTGATTGATGCAAGGGAGAAAATCCATCAATGCAGATTTTCTAAATTGGTAAACTTAGTGAAAAATCATGTCATTCATTTTCAAAAAGTAAACAGTGAAGTATTACATTTTTGTTAAATAAATGTTTTCTTTATAATTTTTTTTCTTGTACACATTTTATAATTAACAGATATCACTTCTTTTTTTTTTAAATAAATAACTGAAAAAGAAAATGTCACCTAAAAGGAAGAAAAATTCAAATCTACAACTATGCAGAAAAATACATTAAAAAGTAACTTTAAAACATTTTGTAAAGATCTGGGCCAATTTTTAAATAAGTTCCACTAAAATCTTTTTTTATTTTTTTGCACTTTTACAGCTATGGGATGGAATCTATAATAGATTATTTTCTACACTCTGTTAGATTTTATTTTACAATAGAATTAGTATTAACTAATCTATGTATGTTATCAGCATAGATATTATTACTATTATAATTCTGTTTGTCTTTCCCTTAGTTCCTTTGTTAGCATATGCATTATGTCTTGCCAATACCTTCATAAATAATGAACTATTCCATTTTGATTGTACAGAAATATGGAAAAGACATCAGAGATGCTACTTGGTTTCAGTGAGATAAAGAAAGAAACACCCAGCCAATACAGCATAAATAATAGACTGTGAAGTTTTGATCATGAAGAAAGATGGAAAAGACATATCAGAGATGTTGTTTAGTTTCAGTGAAAAAAGAAAGAAAGAAAACAAAATTCAGATAGAAAAGCTGTGAAATTTTCACTAGTACTACTAGTAAATATAACATGTGAATTGCAACTATCTGCTGTTATTAGAAATAGTTTTTACCAGTCACTTCCTTGATGACAAGATAATCAAATTTCAAATCTAAATTGTTTGTCCATTAAAATATTACATTTATTAGAAAATATATTCATTTTAAATACAGGAGTCATAAAAATTACTTCAAGGAGGCTATTGCTGGACAGAAAGGAAACTTAGTCCTTGTGATATAGATGTCCAATTTCATTCAAACTGCTTTCTATAAAATCAAAAAAAAATCCTTAAAAAATAATTCTATTTAATGCCAAATAATTTCCAAAAAATTCAATAAAATTTTATAATTATCTGATTTTTTGAGGGTTTAAAAAATTAATTTTTTTGTGTCCAACTTTATAATTCTATTGCTTAACCCAAAGTAGTGATTGTCCAGCCTGAGTGGGAGTGGAATGTATTTATCCAATGTCTTATTTCAAACTCATTCAAATTGTGTGGGTGCTTGTGTGTACATTAAGCATATGTAAGTCACTCACACACAACACAGACATATGCATGCAAATTACATATGTGCATGCAAAGCTATATGAAAACAGTGTGTGATGGACAGAGAATTTGCTCTTCTTTTATAAACGGGTATTTTGACCATAAAGAGAGAAAAGATGCAGATTATGAAGAACACTAACTAAAGACATGAAAGCAACTAAATTACCAGCTTTAAGTAAATATTACACTTAAGAAATATGTAAGTTGAGTGACAAATAACTGGTTTCTCAACTGTATTTCATAGTGATGAATGTAGAGCTAAATTGATAGACATGATGGCTGGGCTTGAGGTTGAGTCATTCATGAAAATAATCAACACACCTTAGAAGACAACAGAAATTAAGTTGGATTTGGATGAGTATTGCCAATAGTAAATTTATAAGTCACTTCAAATTGGATAACGGTATCAAGATGAATGCAAAGATATATTTCAATTTCTTGAACAAGATATTGTCTTGAGTGGTACAAATCATAAAAAAGCTTTATTCATGCAAGACAATACTTCTTCACATTCGGCAGAACTATTGCCCCCCCCCACAAAGTTTTTAAAGATATTAATGGAATAGCTCTCAGCCTCTCCAGATATGAGTACAATAGAAAACTTGAGGCCTATCATTAAAAGAGATGTACTTGTGATTCATAATGATGTCCGGCAGCTTCAAATTCTCAATCTTTCATATTACTGATTGATGTATCACTGCTCTGAATCAAAGTCAAAAAATGAAAACATTATTTAATTAGAAAAGCTTTTAAATGCTTTTATGAATAAGATATATTATTATGGATACCATTCTCTTTAGGAAAAAATGTTTTCATGAATAACAAATTTTTGCAAAAATTGTATTCATTTTTTTTTTTTAAATTCTAATTAGAATAATTTATAAAGTTTTAGAACTTTTAAAATTCTGTCTTAATTTGTAGTGGTTAGGTGTTATTGTTTTTAAGTAAAAGCTGTATTTACCAATCATGAATAAAAAAAAGCTTACTACAATTCAACAATCCCCCAGATTTTAAAAAGAATTTTGAATTTTTTTTTGTATGTGTATAAATATGCAGAGTTTTATAAATATGGACATCTACACACAACATTATCAGAAAATAAGAGTGGAAACTATAGTAAATTTAAAACCAAATTACCTAAAATTCAATAAAACATTAGTTTAATTAGAATATTTTCCTAAATTTTTAAGATTACTTGGTATTTAAAAAAATTATATAAAAAAAGTGTTTACATTATATTCATTAAGTAATTTTTTTAAGACCCTTATAGAAAAAATTCCCAAGCATAAGTTTATCAATAGTTGTCAATACACCATAAAAGCACCCACCACTGTGTTAAAAATGCTTTTGTGATATTTTAAATTCAAAGTAATATTTGTTTCAAATCAGATTAATTGAATTTTAATTCAGTGAATCTTGCTCAAATAAGGTTTCAGAAAAGTATATTTTATTTTCGAAAGATGTTTTTAATAAAGAGAATTATGTTGTGCTGACAGATTTGTAAATATAGGTAAATATAAGCCATTTTTAGTGATTCCCCCCCAAAAAAAACATTCCAATCAATTTAAATTCAAGTTGAAATACAGCAAAGTATTTCGCTTATTGGAAATATTAAATTTAATCTATTAGCATGAGATTAAAACTAAAATAAAAGCTTCAAGAAAGATTTTTCATTTTTAAAAATTCATTTTAAATCTTAAGTATCACTTTTCTTTGGAGGTCCCTATATATATATATATATATATATATATATATATATATATATATATAATGCTCTGTAGTTTACATTGAGCTCTCCCTGGATTAATATCCTCCTTGGAATTATCCCTACCAGTCACAAACTGGTAATAGAGAGAGAGAGAGAGAGAGAGAGAGAGAGAGTGAGAGGGAGTTACAGATTACAGTTCTCTGGTAGATTGTGGGATGACTTTTGACTTTTTGTATTTGTTATTGCGTTTGGATGTGTGGGTGAGTGTGTGTATGAAACTGTGTAAGCTGTGTGAGTGATTTATCTTACCAATGAAATCCTCCACATTTGGCTTGTTAACTGATACGGTTAGGACTGCAGTGGTTTTTAATACTAACAGATATTTTATTTGGTTTTCTTAAATATGTTATATGTATATTAGTATATATAATCATTGTGAAAAATTTTAAAATGTTATTTTTTCATCCCACCCACACACCCACCAAAAAAAAAAGTACATATGTTGGCTAGTTAAGACTTCATAGAGAAATTGCGGTATTATGGTGTCTGTTGTAAGACTATGCAGTGCAAATGAAATGTTTTGGTGAATGGGTCAGTGATTGTGTCTAGCTAAGTTAGTGATAAGACAGTGAAGACTAGTCCCCCGCCCCCCCATCTCCCTATTGAGACCATATGTTACATTTGTACAGTTCATACAATAAATATTGTGGTACCCATATTTTCTAAGCATAACATGCTACATGCATGGAGCATCCAAAAAAATCAAACTCACAACACAGTACCTCATAACGAGCTTGGTGACTGAGGTGGTTAAGTATTTCTTATTTATGCCAATGGAGTTTCAGAGCACAAGTAAAATTCAGGATTTTGGATATTTTCAAAGTAGCCAGGTTCTTCCCACTTGTAAGATTATTATTGTAATACAACCTTCTATTATCAAGTGGCTTTGTGCCAGACTAAGCTAAGAGAGAAGAACAAAAAAAAAAAAAATTAAAGTATCTGGGAAGTGTTTTAATAGAGCAGAAAGTGTGACACTGAAATCCAAAGGTGCATTGAGATAGTGAAAATGCCTTCCAAAAGCTAAGAAGAGTATTAATAAATAGAAAAACTTCACTAGAAAAAGGGAAAAAAAGAGTACTAAACTGTTACGTGATATCTGTCCTGTATGGCAGTGAGTCCTCAATGATGAAGAGGAGACTTGAAGCAACAGAAATGTGTTTTTACAGAAGGATGCTGAGGCTACCAAGGACCTAACATGTGAGCAATGACAATGTTTTAGTGAAAATGGAAGCAAAAAGTAAACTTATACTTATTATCAGGAATCGACAATTGAAATTTCTATGGTATATAATGAGGAAAGGTGGCTTGGAAAATCTGATACTCCCAATATTCAGATTGAGGGACATAAGCAAACAATGCATAATACACTTAGTGAGCTTGAGTAAAAAATGAATGACAGAACAGGGTTTAGGGGGAATAACAGAAAGACAAAGTTTATTAAGAACTACAAAAAAGGACTGGAAGTTTTGTAGAGCCATTATCGCCTACGTCCTTACTATTTCTATGAGTGGGTGCTGAAAAATTCTCGGTCAACCCAGGAAATTCTTAGAATAAATAAATAAAAAAATCAAATAAAAATACCGGTGCTTGGTCAGATCCTGGGAAGTGGGTTCGATAAAGAACTTTTCAACAACCCCTTTTTTCAGTTCCATTTTCTAATTTATTAATTAATTTTTTTTTAATCCCAATACTTTGGGTCGTCGATACACACTTCGACCACTTTAAACTTATCTGAAATTAAGAATGAAAATAAATTGTGAAAAAATGTTAACAATTTCTAATGAAAAAAAGGAATTACATTTACAATTTTACAATGTATTATAAATAATAAATTAATTGTAAAACAGTGAGTGAAAAAAAAAACGGACATTTTACAATTTATTTACATTTTTACGACATAACAGAAAAATAATGACATCGAAAATGTATACTTTTCATATTTTTTACTGTATTTCTTAACCGAATACGTGTTCTCCGTTACTAAAGTGAAAACTACACAAGTAGTTGGAAATAGTGTTCTTAAAAATGGGGGTAGGATAAATATCCGCTCTCTTGGATTGCCTCCACTATGATACCTCCGTATTTATTTTTATTTATTTATTTGTTCGATAACCCTTAAATTTGTACTGGAAGTTTTTTTTTTTCCTCCATATATGGGCAAGGAACTGGCACTGAAATATGTGTGTGAGAGAGGGGGGAAGAAGAAAAAGAGAGGTAGACTAACGGTCAGTCGGCGCTCAGCTCCTTGCTTCTCTAACCGAAGCGAGATTATTTGTTTCATTAATGACCAAACAATTTGTTTTCTTGTTCTTTGATAAAACTAAACAGTAGCACTCGGCAAAACAGATTCTTAATCTTCTTTCAGCCAAAAATCTCTCCAGACAAACTTAAAACTAAGTGATTTTAGAACTCTCGTGTATTTCTCGCTGGCAAATGGTTCTGTAGTGACAATTAGTCGATAGTTTTTCTTTTTGTTTATTTTTAATTACTTTAGTTTAAAGAAAATAATTTAATCGCTTTTTTTAAAAAAAAAAATTCAACCTTTAATTTTAATTATTCGCAAAAGAATATTTCTAAGTGTGTAAATGGAGTTTCTTGTCTTAAACGAAACCTTCTTTACCCTTTCTTTCTTTTTCTGATAACGAAAAAGTTTTTCGTTATCAAAAAAAAAAAAAGTGAGTTTATTTCGAGTTTGTTAAACTACCCTAAAAAAGTTCTTGTTGAGTGAATATTGGATACAAACAAGTGCTTTTATATCTGTGTACACTGTAGTGTTGTAGTGGTTTTTCTGAATTAAAGCTTTTAAAAAAATTCCAATTTTTTTTTCATTTTTCTAACGAAGACACGGTTGACAAGTTACTGACTAGCTTCCACGCCTCATGAAATTCCAAAGAAAATTGTTTGACGACTGAAATTAAAGAGTTTTATTTTATTTTTTTTTTAATCAATTTAAATAAGTTTAGGACAGATGGCCATAAATCAAAGAGCACAATATCAATATATACTCTGGAAAGAGTTGCAATTTTTTTCCTCGAAATTGTTTTTATGAATATTTCTGAAGTGAAATGTAAAAAAAAAACTTATTGTTTCAAAAAAAAAAAAAAAAAAAAAAAATTTTATTTTATCTCTCGTGTATCATTTTTTTTATTTTACTCCAAACTGGAGAAGCTCATAAAAAAAACACAAGTAAAACTGAAGAATTTTCTCTTGGAGTTTTATGCTAAAAAAATCTTTCTTTCGAACTTTCATTCTTTTAAAAAAAAAAAAAAACTCAACACTTACTCCAACAGCTTTATTAACTTTAATATTTTTAATGATTTAAAAACTTTTTCTTACTTGTGCGTGTATGCAAGAAGGGCAAGGCAAAACAATCAAGAAATGGACAAGCGAAGAAAGTTCTCAACTTTTACGTACAGTAGTAGTATAATAAAATGGTAGCTAAGCAGCTTTGCTATTGGGCCGAAAAACCCAAGAGGCGGGGTTCCAAATGATTCGCTCATTTTGACTGAGAACCAGAAACTTTGCGTTTCGTGTAAATCTACCTGAGTCAAGCATTTCTCCTCCTTTGGAACAGCGACAGTTGTTCGTGGATGGATGCTGACCATGCGTCCTGTGATAATGGCTCTTGTAATGTACTGCTACAGCGGTCTCTTACAACCTGTCCACTCTTTCTCATCTTCACTGTGCAACAAATCTACCTACACCAGTCAAGGTTAGTAATAAAAATATATATGTATTCTTTTGTTTGTTTAACTTACAAAACAAATGTAAAGAAACATCACTTTTTTTTTTTTTTTTTAGATTTTTAACTTTTACATAAAAAAAAAAAACTATAAACTTTTTAAGATTAAAACTTAAATAAGGTCTGCTGTTTTTTGTGTTTGCAAACATAAATAACGCTTTTTTTATTACTAATCAGATTTAATCACGTAAACCGCTTTCTTTAGATTCCCCCCACTTTTTTTTTTCTTTTTGCTTGAAAACTTTCTCTGTTTCTGGATGTTTTAAATTAATTCTAAAAGTAAAAAACCCTTAATCTTTCGTGTCTTTTTTGTCAGGTACTGATGGTGACAAATTTAAAGGATTACGCATCTACGATATTGTTTTTCCCACACGTGTGAAAAAAAGTGGACAGCCCCTCAACGATTCAGTTGAGCATTTCACCAAATCAACATCGGATTTGTCTTGGGTGCGCAAAGTTTTCTACACACTTACCGTGTGCAATCGGACGTTGAATCTCAGTCTGGAATATTCTGTGGATTTTATTTCCCCAACTTTACTTGTACAACATGTGGGCAACAATGCAAGCAGATACTTTCGCTATCGGCACCGAGGTCTTCATTGCTTTTATCATGGAATTATAAATAACGTTACACACAACACCATCTCAGTCAGTTTATGTAATGGAATGGTAAGCTTTTGACTTACTTTTTTATGCATTCTTTTCGATTTTGTTTTTCATTCTTAAAAGAAAAAATATCAGACAGATGCTATCAACCTTTTTAGCAGTAAATAAAAAACATAACTTAAATGTACGAATAATTTTTTTTACATTTTTCTTTTTTATTTCCAATTAACGAACTTTTGTTTAAAAAAAAAACAAAAAACAACCTATTGGCATATTCATAATTACAGCTTTTATTTATTTATTTTTTTTAACGAATAACAATGTTCACTACAGGGAGGGTGTAGATCCCCGTCTGAGTAAATAGAAAGAAAAAATGTAAAAAAAAAAAAAAAAAAAAATCATTTATTCCAACTGAATTTTGATTAATAATAATATTGCTTTTTTTCATTTCTACATTGGCAGGAATGCTCATAAACTTCAAAGCTTTCTCACTTTCATACAGATATTTTTTGAGTTAAGAAAAAAAAAAACAAAAAAAAACAAACAATTGGAACAGTTTTTTTTTTCTTACACACTTTTAGATGCGCGAACAAACCTAATCTATCTTTCTCGAATAACGCTATCTTACTTTCTTGGCCTCTCAAAAAAAAAAAAAAAAAAAAAAAAAAAGTGCCGGTGGTGGAACCATGTCAAAACTCCATCGAAATACAAATAAAAATAAATAAAATAAAGAAATTCTAGCATGTGCCTGTCTACGGGCGAAGGAGGCTATTTGATGCCTACTGGGGAGCCGTCTCCTAGACGACACCTTCCAATTGCACTAAAAGCGGGTTGAATCAGCAGTAGGGGTTGGTGTCTGCTGCAGAAGCTGAGAAAAGTTGCACCATTTCTCAAGCTCGGGTAGACGCGGATTTCTCACACCTATATAGAACTAAAATGTTATAAAAGTTTTAAAGTAAACCTGTCATAATGTTTTGCTGTTTCATTCCGTTTCATTTTTCTATCAAAAGTAAATTCTCAATCCTTATGACAGGTGGCTAATAAAAAATAACTCAGTTCCTGTTCTTTTCTCCGAAATAAAAATGCATAAATTTTACAATAACTTGTTTTCTTTTTAACTCAAATATTTTAGTGTGGTGATTAGCAAGCTAATCATGACCATGTGTAAACTTTTTTAGTCAGTAACATTTTTAACTTTTTATCGGTTAGCAACTTTATTCATTAATAACTGAACTTCTTCTCGAACCTTTTCTGGGAAGGCGCTTA
This sequence comes from Acanthosepion pharaonis, assembly GCA_903632075.3. Classification (NCBI taxonomy): domain Eukaryota; kingdom Metazoa; phylum Mollusca; class Cephalopoda; order Sepiida; family Sepiidae; genus Acanthosepion; species Acanthosepion pharaonis. Next base: position 201,707 of record CAHIKZ030000394.1, read on the forward strand.
TTTTTTCAACAGTTTGATTTTTGTGTGTGCGTGTCAAAATTTCACTAATTTTTCTATTTCAGTTTGAAAATCATCAGGAAAGAAAGTTGATTTACAAAACAGCTTAATTATCGGCTATGTTGGTGGGTAGAAAAAACTGAAAATTATCTGAAAAATACTCTAGGGAGGCAGATTCGATCATCACCCATTCCTCTTCTCTTCTGTGTTGGCATCACTGCCACCCGACCCGGATAGTCATTATTACATACTTCGATAACGTTTTTAAATCTTTCAACTTGGGTGGTCTTTCCACACTTAGTCTTCTTATTTGGATTAGAAACCTGTAAATAAACAAACTAATCAAAAATAAATATTGGTTTGCTGAAATTATCGCGTTTTGGTGATTTGGTTTGGTTTGAAGTTTAGATTCTAAACTTTAGAATCTGAATTAATGTTTTTTTTTATTATTATTATTATTTGGTAAAATCGCTATACCTATGGCGTATGGACGAATAAAAAAAATTTCAGGCCTTTGTTTTTTTTTTGTTTTTTTTACACACTTGTTTGTATCAATTTTTTAAAAACATCTGTCAGTGTCATAGTAAGACTTCTAACAACGGAACCTAGCCCTTCTTCTTTTAAACAGCGATTTACTAGCAAATGAAAAAAAAATTCCATTGTTTTTATTTTGTTTAAAACCTTGTGTTTAAGTTTATTTATTTTAAATTTAACACTAACAGACATCATTATTTTATTTTGTATCTGAGAAGTATAAAAATAAAATGAGTGGAAATTTCTTTTTATGTGTAGTGTATTCTGAAGGCTGCCGCAGGTTGGTGGGGAAAAATTACAGAAAGAACTCCAGACTTTATGATATGCCATTTACGATGATTATTTTTTATTTATACCTAGTTATTGAGTTTTTTTTTTTTGTTTTTTTTTGTTTGTTTTCTTTCTTTCAATCCTTTCGGCTTTAAAAATAAAACTTTAACCATATTCTGTACACCAGAAATAAATTGTTGTAAATAAAAAGTAACAACAGTAATACTTTTTTTTTTTTTTTTTTACCGATTTCAATAATTCCGTTGTCTGGCAAGGTCTAGGTTCGAAACCAAATATTTATCAATCCAACTTGTTCTTTTCAGTATTTTTTTTTTTTTTACTCTATTCCAAAAATCTGATACGGCTTTTTTTTTTTTTTCTTTTTTTGCGATCCATGGTCCTTTAGTCTGCTGGATGGAGGTGTTTCATTTTCAAAATCCCAAAGAAAAGAATTCTCCTTTCTCTTTTCACGTCTCTGACTTTCCTTCAATGTTATCACGCATTAATTTGCCTTGGTCTGTGGTGAATTTTCTTCCCTTTTTAAGTTAATATTTTAGACTCATTGATTTCTTTTTAAACCGATTATTGATTGACCAACATTTCCACGTCGGTAAACCTTAAACTCAAACTGCACTTGAGATTTCTTCAGTCTACGTCTGCCAAATCCTAAAAAAGAAAAAGCAATGCGTGCGTGCACGTATTCTATTCCTGGCATCTGTCATTTTGGGTATTTAGTGCAAAATAACAGGGAATGTATCGAACACTCCAAACTCCTGCCATAATTTGATTAAATAAAAACAATTGAAAACTGAGTGCTTAGGATTGGATTATCATTTGCTTTGCATTAACAAGTGTCGTTGTTTTTTCTGTACTTTTTCATTTTCTAAAAAAATTAGTTTTTTTAAACTTTTATAATTTAACTATTTTAACTCAACTTTTTTTTTTTTTTTTAAAAAAAAAACGAATAACAGATTTTTTTTTAGTTAATCGATTGAGTTGTGAACTTCTTGGGACTAACCATTTTACATCTGGCACAGGAATTATTTTATTTTAAATTAAATTTAAATTCAAGTTGATTCTTTCTATTCGCGTCAGAAAGTATACTTAATTTAATAAAATATTGACAGGTCTCGTATTTAGTTTTATTTTATTTGTATTGTAGCTACCTAACGTTATGGTTGGTTGAACACTTGCTTTATAAAAATTTTGAGTATCTGCTTGCTGAATGAATCAAAGTCGAAATCAATTTTTTTAGCCAAAACAAAAACTATAATAAAATTATAATGCATTTTCAGTCTTCATTTTTAAAAAATTTAATTCCTATCTCCTGAATCTTGATTATCGATAAAAGTCAACGAATTTTCATCAAGACGTGAGAAAAGAATTACTTAGCTTTTTTTTCATTGTTTAACTAACTTACACGTACTTTCCAGTCCTTCCAAAGCTCAAGGAAAAACCACTGCACAGGCCTCGAGAATCTAGTCAAGTTGTGTGGTGTATTCAAATATTTTTATCATTATTTATTTGAAATGATTTATTAATTTATTTATCTATATTAATATTTGTAATCGTTTTTCTCCAGATACTACACTACAGTTTCCCTTTAAAAACAAAACAATTTTTTTGCATTAATGAAAAAAAAAAAAAAAAAGGTACCAACTAGCAAGTTGATCGATGGTGGTAAACTAGTTTGCCTGGGAACTTGACATATTTTTGTTTGGCCGAGGGGTGGTTGTAAGAAACCACAGCTAAATCCAGCTGGTAAACGTAAAGGATGTTTTTTTTTTTTTTTTTAGAAAAGATTTATTTTATTTCTTTGTGGTTGATGACTTTTATTTCGAAGAATTAGAATCTAATTGTACAACGTTCTGAAATTGATATTTTGTTAGAATTTTCTTTGTGTCGTAAATATTCGATTAGATTTTTTTTTTTTAAATCAATGCTGCAATGACTAAAAAAGAAGACCGCGGCTTAAGTTTTGAATTTTGATCAAACTTTTTTGACGGAAAAACACGATTCTTGTTTTAAGCAAAGCACTGTCAGTTATTTTTATTTTATTTATGATTACTTTCAAGGTTTTTCAAAATTAAATGTAGTTTGTGTATGTTTTATATTTTTTATTTTAAATAAATTGGTTCGTGACAAAGTAAAAAAAAAAAAAAAAAATCTATTTTTGACATGATGGAGCAATTATTTTATTTCTGCATTGCTATTTACTTTTTCTATAACTATTTTTGTAAAAAAAATATTTGATTTTAATAATTTAAACAGTTAAAAAAAAATGGTTTAATTTCTGATATGCACATTTTCTTTACAAAAGAAAAGGTCTTTTTTTTTTCTATATTGATTTTTTGTTTATGCAACCCATCATTTTGATAAAACATCAAAATTTTCTTTTCTCCACTAGTGATCATTACCATGAATTCATCAAAGTTCATTTGCATTACAACTTCGAAATTTCAGTTGAAATGAGGAATGCGACGATCCTTATATTTATTTTTTAGGTCTCTAACAAGAGATTTTTACAATAAAATAACCATTGCTAAGTTCCTCGATTCTTTAAGAATTAGTCTTTTGCTCAAAATTCAGTTGTGGGAAGATTCCTTCAATCAAATTACATTTGGATAGTTAAATTAAATTGCTGCGAATAACGAAACGTGTAATAAGAATGAGTTTGCGCCTTTGCGTATTATTAATTCCCAACAAATTCTGGTTAGTGAAAAATGAAAGATCACCCACTTTACTTTAGACTAAAAACTTTAGGGACCTTTGAAGATTTTTATTTTTTATTTCAAAATTTCATAACGTTTTTTTTCTTTTTGTATTAATGGTCAGTGGTTTAAATAAAGAAGTTTACAAATTTCGCGTGACAGGGACTGTTTCCAACCAAGGGGAATAAAGACTTCCTCAGTTACTGTCTTTCTACACAAAAAAAATCTGATACTACCTATTTGGTATCTACACAATACCATTTTCAGTTTTTCAAACACTATTTTCCGTCTTTTGTGCACGATTTTTTTGGGGGTGGGGGCGGTAGTGTTTAGTAAAGAAACTATTTATTTTGGTATAATTCGATATATAGAATTGTTTTTCATTTTATTATCTGTGAGTATAATTGAGAACTAATGATTTGATAACTCAGTGAAATTGATGCCAATGAGCTTTATTTTTCTTTTTTTTACAAGAGAAAAGTGGTGACGTTAAAACTTTTTTTTTTTTACAATAGACAACATTTAATTTAAAAAAAATAAGTTTTTAATTTTAAAAGTTTTTCTTAACATTGCAATTACGCCTTAATTGCATCAGATTCTTTATTTTGGGGATGGAACTACTAAATTTATTTGTACTTTTTTAATTAAAATCATCGTTTTTAGTTTGAGGTTAAACGCAAAACTACGTCATTGTATGACGTCAATACATTCATGTCTCTCAGGTTCAGTGTTTTCATTTGAAAGTTTTTGGGTTTTTTCTTTTTTCAATTAAATATTACAAAATTAAGTCAACTAAAGTTAACCTGGTTTCAAAGAAGAGCCAGAGAATCTGCAAAAATTTTCAATTTTCGTTATGACTGTTACTACTTTTTTTTTTTTTTTTTTTTTTTTTTGGTGGTAATATCCAAATTTCTGTAAAATATTTTGCTACCTAAAATTTATTTTAAACACTAGACTTAAAAAAAAAAAATTCTTGAGACGATTCTTTCATCTTTGAAACCAAAGTTCTGTTGGTGGGGGGCAAATAGAATGTCCGAATTTACTCATAATGAACATGAATGCATACCGATCATAGTCAATAAAAACCCCACCCCTTTTACGTTATTCATTTTTTCTTTTTTGATAATTTTATTATTGTCTTCAGGAAATAAAACCACATTTAAGCACTTCTTTCGTAGACAAGATATGTGAATATTCTGTAGTAAATTTTAACTCTTTAAAGTTTAAAAATTAACAAGTGGCATTTTTCTCAATGGTATGACAACTACGTTATTTTTTAAATAAAGATTAAAAAAAAAAAACTGAAACAATTTTGAATTGTTATAATTAACAAGGCTTTTTTTGTGAAAGCCTGCAACAAATTTCTTTCCTTGGTCTTTTGACTGAAAGACAGGCGAACGATACTAATGAAAGCAATGGTTTTTTTTCTGAAACGGCTGATAAGTTTGCCAACATGACGTCATACAAAATCAAAAACTTCAACTTTAGTTTAAAAATATCTGCAAGAATAAAATTTAAATCTCTTTAAACAATTTAGCGTAACAGAAAAGAACTACTCACAGACAGTGAATGATTAAATAAATTTTAAATCATGCAGTCATTTTTTTTTTTTTAATGATCTTTGTTTTGGTTTTTTTTTGTTATCTTAGAGAATTATAAACTTAGCGAGTTCAGAAACCTTTTTCCTTGTCTATTCTAGTTTTATTTAAAAAGTTGTGCAAATGTTTTCTTTTCAAACTATAAAGTTAAAGTAGAAAGTTGAAGAACAATGATTTAACTTTTTTATACTTAGCTTGAAGATAAAGCTCTTTCCTTCAGTTTCAAGGGCTCGACTGTCACATGTTCGGACAGAAAACCAGCAAGTAATTGAAAGCTTAGGATTAATTCTCCAAGTAGCATATCTCCATTTGACTCGAAGATAGAGGCAGAAGCATTGTTACCGCCAAAAGACTGAAGTAATTTCAAGAGGACTTGAAAAAAAAAAAAAAAAATCCTGGACGACAGAATGTCGTCCAGGATTTTTTTTTTTAAAACGTCCAAATTCCAAACAATAATAAAATTAAAAAGAAAACCTGGGTATGTCTGTTTAAGTCAAAATTTTAAAAGGAGTTAAAAAAAAAAAGAGTCAGCGTCTTTTTGGGTAGTCGGTCCACTATAAAACGCTGTGGCTGAGAAAAAATTACTTTGACGTCAACGAAGATTCGCTGACCGCACCTGCTGTTGTCGAACGCGATTCGTTTGAGGTCGCTGACACATTTCTTTCAGTACGTGGCCATGTCTTCTCTTGTGTTTGAACGGTCTAAGACAGTCGCATCTCTACCCTCGAAAGTAAAAGTTTGTGGGTTTTTATAAGGAATTTTCCCTGAAAGTAGGTTCAAGAAAAATTGGGTTTTAGTATTTTTTGATTGGTGTTTTACATGAGTTTAATTTTTAATCTATAAACACTTTTATATAGTGTGTGTTGTATTATGGAATCTTTTTGTCATGTTTATTGTTATTGGGTAGAAAACAGTTTGGGCATGTTTTAATATGGTATATATGTGGATATGAGTTTGAAATAGTTTCTCCTATAGACTCCACTTAAAACGTGACAGTTGTATGATGTAACTGGTAGGTCTGTAGACTTCTATACTGAAAAATGACCATTGTGGGATGAGAAGTAGTTCTTTAAATTCATTTATAGTAAATCTTATTTAAGATTTTGGTTTCTGGTTCCTTCTAAGGTTTTCTCATTCCCTTGCATCTTAGTGGCATTATCGTATTGCTTGGGGTGAATTGATTAAAAAATAAAAATCAGATATTTGTAGACCTTTCCACCACTATTTCAGCAAACCTGGACTTGTGTACCCACATTAATTATTCTTGTAAATTGTTTACAAAAATAATTTTATATTTACATTCTAAAAACTAATACAATTTACCATTTATAAAGAAATAAATGTGAAAATAATTTTTTATTCATAAATTTATAAACATTTATTAAATTATTAAAATATGTGAACCAACTGTAAGGAAATCCTTATTATTTACCATTTTATAAAGTTTGAATCAATTGGCAATTAGCTGATGTTTGCCAATCATTCCAATAAACAGTCTAATAAATACATGTTTATTTTTGTTGTAAATTATCAAGAACAAAAAAATGTATAAATTTAGATTTCATTCTAATGATTGTTTGTTTTAAAAAAAACATTGTCAAAGAGTGAAGGCAGTTAAAAAAGTGGTGTCATGGGAAAAAAAAACAGAACATCCTTTTGACACACTGTCTTATTACAGGTGCATGTTTGTCAATGTTTGGCTATCTTTTTATACCTTAGCACAGCTTCCTTGAATCTAATATATTATTATTAATCCATTAATACTCACTGTAAAGTTTGATATTGTAAAAGTTAAAATAAAAAATCTCTTAATTATAGATTTCTGTCTATAAACCATTAATACCAGCTGTTCCTAAAATAGGACAGTGCACATTGATGGGTTAACAAAGCAATTTATAACCAGAAGGACTGTGGTCATTTTTGTGTAGTATGAGCTGACGTATATTGTTTACTTAGTCATGAGTGGACATAACTCATTCATCTGTGACCTTTAACCTCCAGCATCTGTGAGCAATTTTGTCTTTATATTGTTACTTCCATGTCCACTTTGATGATGACATTAGTTGCAAGAGCCATGTTTCTGCTTAGCTGTTATTTAATAAAAGATTCTTATCTGTTATTTAAAGGAACATCGTACAGTTTTTAACATTTAAAGGAAGTGGCATAAGTCACTTCTGATTTGTCTGATGGGAGCAATGATGCTTGTGATCACTTCTGTATAGTGTTTTAAATGTAGATACTAGAGTATTTTAGAATGACGCCAATAATGGTCAATTCTGGTTACAAAATATGTAAAGGAGATACTTCTGTGAAAATATGTTGTGAATAGATACTTTGTAAGTTGTGATAGTTACTATAACAAGAGTGTATTTAGAATGTATCTAGAACAGAGCTTCAAATTAAGCTCAGTCTACAAAAAAAAAAAAAAAAAAATCTGGATTTGATAAACTAGAGCAAACTTAAAAAAAGTGAAAAACTAAATTTTAATAAAAATATAAATTACACTGCTGTCACTAATTATAGAAATTGGATTTTATACTCATTTCTGAATCTGATGTGTTATATTTGTTTTGAATACCCTAAGATAATACTCTATTATTTATTGTTGAAAGATTTATCTATTTAGATAAGTTTTAATGTCAAAATATTCGTCCAACTATTATGTTGGATCCCTTATGTAAGACAGTAAGCATTGAATAAGGGAGGGGAAAAGAGATATTTCTGTTGGTTAATAATGTAATATATTGGATTCAAGTAAGCTGTGCCTCTTTGAAATTAAGCAGATTTTAAGGTTACCATGACGCCTCCAGTATACTTTTGAATTTTGGTAACCAATATCAAAGGAACCAGCGCTAAATTTTTGTGTTGCAATTTTATTAAATACAGAAAGGAGAATATTTCCAGGGAATGGAAAATTTTAGAAAAAGAAAAATGTCAAATTTTGTAACATTCTAAGACTATCTGGAATGAACTAAATCATTTGGGTTTCTTAAACTAAACGGTTAAGTTAAGAATTTAAAACTGTATTTTTTGAAAATACATTTACATGGTCAATGGAAAATACAGATATTAGTGACTTAAGATAATTTGTTGAATGAATTTGCTTTCATAGTAGCTCAATGAAATGCTCATAGTGCTACTAGTACTCATAGTTTTAAACAAACTCATGAGCTGTCAAGTCAGCATCTTGTTTAGACAATGGCAGACTGTTATGAATAAGGAATTAAAACTCTGTAAAGAAAATTGACCAACAAATCATTGATTCCACAGAAATTATATACTTTTCCGTTTCCTGCTTGTGCATTTTTGTTTCTATTTTCCGTTTCACTCTTTTTTTTTTTTTTTTTTTTCCTGTTTGTTACACTAGTTAGGAAAATGCTGAGCATGGATAAAATGACTCAGACTTAACCACTTCCACTTCTTCTGATCATAGTTTTAGGTCTGTAGAAATGCAAAAAAAAAAGTTTCCAAAGTTGGAATCTCCATAAGTCAACATGCTTCATTACAAGTTGCCTTCTCAATGAAGACTTTTTTTTTTTCTTGAGACATTTGTAACAGCTTCAAACCTATTCTGTTTATTTTTCTCTGCTGACACTCATAAAAACAATTTTTCTTTCTATTGCTGATTATATCAGATCTGTTATGTTTGAAGGTTTCATATCTTATTTTTATTTACATATCTACATGGTTTTTCTTGTGCCTAATGGTGAAATTAAATACTTCAGGAAACATTTGGCATTCACTGACCAAGCAGCATTACTGGTGGCTGAAATTTAAAGTGTTTTTAGGAAATTAGACTTATCAAATGCACTGTTAGTACTTTTCCTAGTATTGGTGGTAGTTTCTTTCAAGACCTTTTGTTTAAGGTAGTATGTAAAGTCGACATGATTATATCAAAATTGGTGCTATCCATTTCTGTTCCTATTGCTGCTGGAAGTCTTCAAGTGATGTGGTTTTTGTTATTTGGTAAAGGTCTCTGTGATTTTGTAGCACCAGTCCATAGTTTGACAAAAGATTGTTTTTAAGCCATAAATGATTTATTTGCTTGAATCCATTTTTAATCATTGATCTGAGAAAACAGTTGTATACAGATGATAGTTTAGGTATTTTGTGAATGGGGTTGAATGTCATCCATAATAGTCCAGATCTGATGAGATCTGATAATTTCAATATTGTTGCATTCTTTCAAAACATCAGCTTAGTTGACAGATCCATTAGTGCATCTATTAAGAAGGGTGGATAACATTCAAAACCAGCTTTTTTAATATATATATATATATATATATATATATATAATAAAGCTCTACTTCTGTATGGAGCACTGTCTTCTTAAAAATAAAAACAAAAATACTAAGGAACTCCGGATTAGGCACCCAACGTGTTCTTTTCTATTTTCTGCATACCTGCGCACACACACACACACACACACACATATATATATATATATATATATATATATATATATTACACAAAAATATCTTGAAATACTAAAGAGTAAATTTATTCAATAAAATCACATTGGCTTCAACCACAGCCTCCAGACAGCTTTGGAATCTCCTGCAACTTTCCTGGACAGTTTCCTTGTTTAAGTTGGTAAATGCTGCCATAATCCTTCCTTCAATTCATCTTTGGTATTACAAGGAGTTCTGTTGGTCTCTTGTTCAACTGCACCCTGCACATAATGATCAAGGGGGTTGCAGTCTGGGGAGTTAGGTGGCCAGATGCAAGGGGTGATGTTGTTGCAGAAATTGTTTGACAGCCATGACTGGGTTCTCCTGCTTGTGTGTCATGGTGCAGTCCTTTTGCTAAACATCAGCTCTTCCAGCATTCAACCTCTTGACTCAGAGCAGGACTACCTCCTCAAGGCACTTGATGTAGGCCTCCATTTGGGAGTTCTTTTCTTATCAAAATGATCAGAGTGAATTTTCTGGGCTGCTGTACCTTCATAATCACCATTAGACTCATCCAACACTTTCTGAATCCTCAGCACTGTCCTCAGATTGACACCCAAACACTCTCCAATGTGTGTATTGGAGCTTTTGGTGTGAATGCCAAGCAGGACAGTATGCTGTTAACAAATTTCTGGCAGAATGAATTGCATCATGGTGCTCCTTTTCTCTCTGACAGTGCCTAACTGACTCTACCATAGTGTGCAGTCAACAAACACTGCACATGTGTGAAATTAAAAAAAATATAATATAATATATATATATATATATATATATATAAAATGGGGACAAATTACCCATTGCATTCTGTATATACACACACACACTCCTGACCAAAATCTAAAGGCCTATGAAAATAAAGAAAAAAAATATACCTTTTCCATTGTTAGACTCAGCCACTTATTTGAGTAGAGCTTCAAAAAATGAAAATAGGAAAAATAAAATTTTTTAATTTTTAGCATTTAATAGGGAAAATTTGAATAATTAAACTTTTGACTGGCTAATATTTAACCTCTCTTCCCAGTATTCAAATTTTCTCTATTAAATGCTAAAAGAAAAAAAGTTAGCTATTTTCAAAAGTTCAGCCTCAGTGTCAAGTAATGCTTTATTATTCTTTTGTTTTTCTTAATAGTTTTAACTTCCTCATCAATAGGTTTATTGTTTATCTTTGGGGACAGATTTCATAATTAGATGTATATTATATTTTATTTCTGCAGGCATCTTTAGTGAAATGTGACAGGTTTTTTTTTTTTTTTTTTTTTTTTGGAGACCATGTTATTTCATCTTTATTGATTTTGATTGTATGGTGTTATTTTGATTTTTGCTTTTCTTCACATTTTGACATGTTGTCTATACTGCTTAGCTTCATTAATTTCATCTCCAATTTTCTGGAGATATTAGTTTCTCAGTGTTAAAATTTTCTTTGTTTAGTATTTTCACTTACATTTTTCTTCCACTACTGTTTATTTCTTTCTCATATCAATTTTTTTTAACTCAAGATTGTCATCCTATGGGAGTATCCTTTTCCTTCTAGATATTCTTGGAATGGTCTCATGTGCTTCAACTAATGAAGATCGTGGGATAAAGGTAGTGTTCTGTTTGGTTAAAATTCAGTTCTTTCGTGGTGGGACTGGAGTAACCTCTCCAGAGCACAGGCAATGGCATATGGTGTCTATGTACTGCCCAGACCACATGGCCTCCCTTGTGGCTGTACTAACAAGATGCAAAGGAATACAGGGCATTACATTTGAAGCTCGGATTGGCTGCAGGAGTTGTCAGAAGGTTTTCAGTATTTACAGCCAACCACTTTTGGGGGCTTTACAGAATGTAAAAACTTGAACAATAGTCATTGCAAAGCAGAAGAGGAATATTTTTTCATAAACTTCTTGGAAGCTAACAGTTTTTTCTCTTTGCTATATGTAGACCAAGAACAGAATGTAGATTCCTCAGAAACTAAATAGTATGGCTATGAAGCAGGTATTTGTCACTGCAGTTTGGGGAGAAAAAAATGAAGACCAGGCACAAATTTCAAAATGGGGATATTATTATATAATGTGGTTTGGTATTTAACATGGTAAAGTAGCAAAGTAGTTGTCATTTGGTACTGAATGTATCAAGAACTTTTAGATCGGTTTTGTACAAATTGGCAAATAGATCATCTACCCTTATTTTTTAATGGCTCCATTTTAATATTACTTTTTAAAATTTTTACTTTGTTCAATCATTGACATTTTGATTTTGACATTTGCCCTATGGGTCAAGGGGTTTATCAACTGAGAGTACTATACTGAAAAATAAATAGCAATAAGAAGATAAGACTCAAAATGTGGGAACGCTTCATCTAAAAATATATATATTTTTTTTTTTTTTTTCTCTCCTCTCAAAATAGAAAACGTATAATGATAATATTTATACCTATCAGGAATATATACTAAACACTTGGATTATAAAAGTACTTTCTTTTAATACCTTCTTTTTATGGGTCCATTTTAATTAGTTACAATTTAGTAAACAGCAACTTGTATTTATTTTAGAAATTTGATTTAAACTCTATACATGACTATATCAATTTGGAGAAACAACTTTTTTTTCTTTCTTATTTTTCTTTAACTATTTTAACTCTTTATACCAAAAGTAAAATAGTTGTCATGGAATTATTGTTTCTTAGCTGTCTTCATGGCACATTAACTCTTATATAATGGTCATGTGATGTCAATTATTATTTTAAAATATATTCTTTTTAATATTCTTTTCTGTAGTTAAATGTTCAAAGCTTCTCTAAGATTCGCATTGTTTTAGCTACCTGAGACCTCATGGAAATTATACTTTTTCTTAAAGATGTTCTGAAACTGCATTAGAGTGGCCAAAGAAGCATCCACATTCAAGAGTACCCTGATAAGTAGAAATGGAAACATTAAAAAGATACTATGAAATTTCAGTAAAGGCCAGTGTACCAAAAATATATAGTGGATATTTTGAGTTAGATTTAAATTTAATTACAAGAATTCATTTCTTCAAAATTCAAATTAATTTAACCTTGTTTAATTATCTTGCAATTATTTGGTGGTGCCTGCCGTAGGTCAATATTTAGCAAGCAATTTTTAAAGATCATTTCTGTGTCCATTGCTGATATAAGAAGTTCAGTCTTCACTTGATTATTCCTATTTTTGTCTTAGTCATTAAATGATTTGAGTTGTTGTCATAGAACAATGGTTAGAAAGTAGGGCTTTATTGTCAGTGTAATGAATTTAATGTCAATCCTCCAATTCTGGGCTCTCCTTATGTCTGCCCAGTTGCTTGCATGTATTCTTTTGGCTATCCTCTCCTCTTTTTCCTCTACAGGTTTCAGGTCAGGGTTTATTTTCTTGACTTTGTTGTCTGGGTGATCCTTCCTGTTTCCTTAGGAGTAAAAGGGGATCTTGAGTAGGCACTCTACTCTTCTTGCTTTGCACCAAAGTTAGGTGTAGTAAATATTTAATCCCACAACTTTTTAAGCTCCCCCCCTCTACTAAAAAATATTAAAATACATAATGTGTATGGAGGACAATGTACATAGAATATGTCTGCTGTACATAGAATATGTCTGCTGTACATAGAATATGTCTGCTGTACATAGAATATGTCTGCTGTACATAGAATATGTCTGCTGTACATAGAATATGTCTGCTGTACATAGAATATGTCTGCTGTTCTACGTAATAGTTTTTGTCTTTTTTTAAAATAAAGAAATAGAAAAATTAAAAGAATCTATTTAAGCAATTTAAACAGTTTTTAATGGAAATATTCTTTTCTTTTCTTATAGAATTTTTGCATGAAAACCAATATTCATTTGAATGCTATTAAATGACAGAATTATAATATTATACACCAGAGAATATTTCAGGGCTTATGACCATACACATTGAAACACTGTTTCCTGTATGATCACCAGAGTTAAGCAACATTGAGACTGGTCAGTGTCTAGTTGGGTGACCACTTGGAAATACCGGGTACTATGGATTTGAATGTGCAGCTGGTGTAATAGATAATGGCTCAGAATTGTTAATCAGAGAGCTGAGTTTGAATTCCAATTGAATCCATTACATTAACTTACATGCAAATACCCTTGGGAAAGGTATGAATCCCCTCTTTCTCCCCAGCTATGGGTTAATTAGTAAGACTTGTATCACAAACCATTATCTCCCAAAAGAATAATTGCATACAAAATATTTAGATTTTTACATTAAATAACTCAGAGAGATGTTGATATGTTGCTAAACAAAAAGTATTTCAGACAGTTGTAATAAGATCCACATCCGGGTTAATAATTAATACTCTGATGCATTGTGGATGTGATGTAATTTAAAAAAAAAAAAAAAAATGTTCATTTAATTATTTTTAGACGATAAAACTGACTCATAGTAAATGTCTCTTTATAAACTAAAGATCAACCAACATTGAATAATTTAGGATTTGAGAAAAAAAGTTTGTTTTAAATCTAATGTCTTACTGGCAAAACTATAAAATATCCATGTACACAGGAACAATCCAGTGCAATAATAAAAGGTTTAAAATATCATTACTTAAGAGAGACTGACCTGTTGGGTGAATTGTCTTTTGTTTAAATGTTAAATAGAACAAGACAATGTCAGCATTTTCTCAAAAATCTCTCCGATTACATGATTGTATCAATGGCCTATTTTCTTTCTTTGAGAAACTCCTTAACTTCCTTTTTCATTCAAAATATGAAAAACTATTGCAGATCTCAAGAGAAATACACTTCAGAAAAAAAAAAAAAAATTCAGTGTGAATAATCTTACAATTCTCAGTAATGGGAAATTGTTTATCAAACATATTCATAGCATATTACAAAGTACCTTCAATGAACTTCCAGTACTGTTGCCTGTTCATCAGCAGTTAAATATTACATGACTGTTTTAATGTTAGTGATCATTCTTTTATGAGGGTTATTCACTGAACCTTAAGCTATAATTCAGCATTAAACTGTATATATATCCTTATCATTTTGTTACATTAACCATTGATTAAATACTTCTGTCTTATTTAGAACAAGGTATTCTTTGGGCAAATTAAAATAATTGTAAACCTTATCTATTTTGCTTTTGCATAAGAAAATTACTTATGAAATCCAGTATCCACATGTATGAAACCTGATATATATACACACACACACACAGTAGGGTTGAAAAGTTCACAGCCTGACTAAGCCCTTCTCCAAAAACATAATGTTTGGTCTTTTGGCCATATTAAGAGTTCTTCAGCAGCCATTTTTATGACTGCACAATAAATTTTAGTGTCACATGGCAGAAATGACTTTATAGTTTAAAGGCATTTTCACATATATGATTTTTTGCTATCTTTCCATATTGATCTTTGTTCAGATGACAAGTCAATGTTCTCAAGAGAAATGTTGTTCTAATGAATGTTTTTTTTTTTTATTAGATGCACAATCTCCTAAAAGACAAGTGATATAATATACAACATTGAGTTTTTGCAAAATCAATAAAATTTGTATCTAAGTGCTCATGTGTTAAAATGTTTTAATCATTTTGCCATTGGTCATTTTTGCCACATGACCATTTCACAGATACAACACACTATACTGATCCCAATTTGAAGATTCAATCCACATGTAAATAAACCTTTCATTTTTTTTTTTATAGATTCTGTGCTTTAATCTTACACTGATGATGATAATGCCAGAAATCAATTGTTACATTTGATAATCAAGAACATTATGTAGCAATAGTGTAAACAGATCAATATAAAAAATTAATCTACTATATCAGTAAAAACTAATATAATTTGTGTGATTGCCACTTTTCATAAGTACTCATCTTTTATGCCTTTAATTCGCTTTTACTGATATATATGTGTGTGAATGACATTATTATGCTCTTGAAAATTTCGGTTGAGCACTGTTGAGAGAGAGGGAAATTCTAAACAACAGCCATCTCTGCTAATGCAATGCTCCCCATTAAAAATGAATCGAGCACTATGCCTGTCTGGTGTTTCTTTACATTTGTCAAAAAAATAATATGCTAGAATTTCCCTTTCCCTCAGCCATATGCTGATAGCTCAGGGGTAGAAACTCCGACTGATGCCAAATCAGTCAGGTTTCAATTACAGCTTGAAGCAATCTGAGGTCTAGCCGCACCGATGAGCTGTGATACAACAAAACAGGCCTGTATGTGGATATATATATATATATATATATATATATAATTACTCCATGATGAGAATACAATAGAGAGGACATGTGAGAAGCAAGAAAGTTTTAAAGAAAATAGAAATGACTATGAAACCTATACTTACAATCAGAAACGGACTTGAAGTTTCTGGGAGACATAATGAGGAAAGAAGGCCTGGATAATTTAATAATCACAGGATATTTTGAAGGTAAGAGAAGCAGGTGGAAATGGTGAGTCACCTACAAATGGGCAAAGCAACATTAATAAGGCAAAAAAAAATTCATAAAGTAAGAATGGCATTCACACACCAAAGGGATACAGTCAAGTTGTTATAGTGTTTTGCCTTCAAGACAAGAAAGAACAAAAATATGGTGGATGAGATGGAGAAGTGGTCCATTTTTATTGGTTTGGAAGAAATCCCAGCATCCATCTGTATGATATGTCTATAGATTTATGGAGGGGGATGTTTTTGCAGTCATTCTTACAGCAATTGGAACTAACAAAAACAAAAGATAGGAAGTGGTGGAGAGCCATGATTGTCCATATCTTGAAAATATGGGATAAAAGATATATCACTCCATATTAGCATATTGATGATATTATAGATTTCGGAAGCATTAAAGATTATAACTTTAGAAAGTCTAAAGTTGGTTTTGATTCTTCAATGTGTGCTTTAGAAGGTATGGTCAACATTATAAAAAAATGGAATTGGTGAACAGAGTTCAAATTTCAGCTGAGACAGTTCACTAATGTACTGTGGAAAGGTTTAAATCCATCTTCCCTACCTACTAGCTATGGGTTAAATAGCAGACCGAGGGTTCTCTAGCTATGATCAGCAACCAGTCTTGAAAGAGGACAATTCTGAAATCAAAGCTGGGGAAAAAGTGACTTCACTGTCTTTCCCAGAAACAGTCATGGTTGGGTAGAGTTTAGATATAAACAAAAAGGAAAATGTCGAGAGACATGATCAGTCTAATGATTGTAAAAATGAGTGAGTTTCACCAACCCTAAACTAGAAATGGATCCACACATCTCTAAACTTAATCTCCAACTAATATGTTGTAATTATTAAAGGATCATCCAGAATTGAATCCCGTGTAATTCTATAATGAGATTGAATATAATTTAACCAAACCTTTTTAGAATGTGAATTATTACTGCATTTTTCTTGGACTTTTTTTTTTTTTGTTTTGCTCCCAAAATAGCATAGGTCATCAATGTCACTTTTTTATCAAACTTGTTTCTAAGCCCTCCTTGTTGCCTTTGTCCAATTGCTTGCAAGTACTTCTTGTCAATCTTTTCTATCACCCTCACCCCCCTTAACTTCCAGGTCAGGGTTTATTATGCTGACTTTGTTATCTGACTGATCTTTCCTGGCCCATCAGCTTCCTTTTTGCCTTACAGTGTATCCTACACTTCTGGTATAGAGGTGTAATGTTGTATTCAAGAGGGTAAAATTGTTAATTATTTTAGTAATAAGAATGTGTGTTCTTCCCAGTCTGCAATGTGAAGGTAATATTGAAACCCTCACATTGTGTACATAACTAAATACAAACATGAGGAATCAATTGTATGCTATTTATAGAGAATGAGATTAAAAGACTTTTTAAAACCCATTAAACACACATTTCCAATTCCTCAAGCAAGATTATTATTAAAGTTGTGATAAACATTAAACTTGTTGACATTTTATTTGCCTGCAAAGAAAAATTTAATGTTTTGAATGTTATTTTTGTAATTTATACAAGTTAGATATTGCTTGAGTTAATTTACCCTGTCTAATTTATTTTCCAGATAATTTATTGCATATTTGAACTCAGTGTACAATATTAATTGGAGGCATATATTTATATGGATAAAAAAATAGTGTATGTGTCAGAAAGAATGCAAACTTGTAATTGCTGCTGCTGCTGCTGCGTGTATATATATATATATATATATATATATATATATATATATATATACACACATATACCTACAATTGTTCATATTAATGATGAGTTTATTTTTATCATATTTTCAGGCATTATTGCTAAAGGTTTATTTTTAAACTGTTTTTTCTTATCTCTTGTCTTTTTCAAATTGATATTAGGCTTGATCTGAAATTTATCTTAGAGTTCTACTCCATATCCTTTGGCTAGAACTTGGCAACCCTTTCTATATCTTTGTCTATTTTTGTTCTCTGATAAGACTGCATTCTATAAACATCATACTGAATAGGAATTGAAACCCTTCAGCTTTTTTTTTTTTTTTTTTCAATATTATTTTACAGACAGTAAACTATTTTAGACCAATAAAATAAATTTCAAGAGATGCCAGCACAAATAATTGATATAAGAACATTAACCATCTCCATTTTGTTCTCTCACTCTCTCATATATATATATATATATATATGTGTGTGTGTAGAATTTCTTATTACTCTAAATGTTATTTGAGGAGCCACCCTGTTTTTAAACATTGTGGATTATGTTGACAGGTCTGCACAATCATTACATTTTGTAGAGAAAATGCACTTCTTGGCAGGGTTTGAACCTGTGTTCCCTGTTGTAGGAGAAACCATTGACTGTTTTCTCCTATGATGGTGGACACAAGTTTAAACCTTTCCGAAGAGCACATTTTCTTAAGTCTCTTGCATGCAAAGGCCAGTAGAGGTAATTCACACTGTTTAAAAAAAGTTGTTTACTCAAATATGGGTATCCCATTAAAATAATGTTTAGAGTAATAAGAAATGTTTGATTAAAAAATTAAATCCATTGTTGGAGATATGTTTCCAAATGAGAGAAAAAATAGATGGAGTAAAAATTCTCTGTAGCATTTACTTTTAAAAAAAAGTACTCAATACAAAGTAGAGCAATATATTATTATTATAATATTTTTATTATAAGATATTATAATAAAAGCATTTCAAAATGTTTTTATTAAAATCTCTTATAATAAAAATATAATAATAATAATTATATATAGTTTGTTAAACAAAACTGATGAGGTATTTTGTTTAGATTTTTGTGTTTTTTCTGGACTTAATAACTGTAAAAATTGTCAAAGTCTGGTTCTGAGTGCTTGGATTAAAGAAAAACATAAAACAAAAGTACCTTGACAACCTTGTTAAATGGAACAATGTATTAAATAGGGATTGCTCCCCATATACACACACATATGCATATTTTAGTGTCAGATTTTATTATACAAATCAATGTTTTCACAGTAAAATCTCTTTAACCAACCAGTATTATTAAAATGTTCAGGATATATTTATATGAGTAACTTTGAGGGATTTTCAGCTTGTAATATCTATCATATGAAAAAAATATTAATGATAACTCTTTTTAGGTGTTGTCAGGTTTTATTATGCCAACAAAGTACAAAATCAATCTTAAAGATATAGACTATATAAACTTTTGATTAGCACAATATGGCAAGCTGCTCCTTTGCAAGTATGCCCCTTTACTAGTGACTAGTTAGTCCTTGTTGCATATACCTGTTCAAGATTTGTCTTTCTTCATCATCCACAGAGCTAACTTGTGAATTATACTGCAATTATGTTGAGTGGACCGTAATCACAGTTTTTTTTGAACAACAGCAGTATGCTTGAACCTTTGGTCATGATGACTTTTGACTTTGTGTTTGCACAGCCACTAATGGCTTCCAAACAGTTTCATCTACCCAATATCACTCACAAGACTTGGGTCAACCAATGTTATGGTTTTCAAGCACTTCTCAATGGTGCTGCACACTGGAATCATCAGGCAGATATCAAAAAGTCACTTGCTTTTCAAATTGATCATATTGAGATTTGAACTTGGGTCTCATGGTTAGAACACCAACATTCTAACCACTTGGCTATGTCCCACTCTTAATACGACATATACCTGAATAATTTTTTTTTTTTTTTTTTTTTAATGTTAATGTCTCCTTGGCATAAAATTCATCAGTTTGTGTTAGTTTAACTTGCTCAAATATTAGTTTCCTATTTTCATATATTTCTCTTTTAATGGTTGACTACAAGTTTTCTATTAGATTGAGATAATTTTTTATTAGACAAAAGTCAGCATTTCAAAATGTGACAGAAATGTCGAGCATGAATGTATGCTTTAGCCTAAAGCTTAATTTTTTTTTTTTTAATCCATCCCAAACAAGGCAATAATGTCACTAAAACACAAGGGGCTATTGGGAATAAAAGATTTTCAAAGGAACTAGAGACCCAATGCTAAACAGGAAACAAGTGAAAAACTGCTACTCCTGTTCAAAAGACTGGGGAGTCATGCAAACTGCACAATTAGCTTGTGAACTGTGCTGCTAAAAAGAAACCTCTTACCCAAGAACTTAAAATAACTCTATGCATTTATCTTGATACTAACATCAACTTTGAAGAGACTTACAATTTTACTGCCTTCAATACTAGTCCAAAATATTATTCCACCTCTCTCTATTGTTATGTTCAGGAACTATTTACCATGAATGACCCAACCTCTAATCTTTTTCAAGTTTACTTTCATCACTAAAAGCTACTGTTGAAATAATATTGCTCAAGCTTCTTCATAACAAGCTACATAATCTTTGTTGCTTGGTTATTCTAGTTTATGCAATGTTATCTTGGGGGGAAAATAATTAACTACTGATAAGGTATGAAAATTTTTTGTTGTGGAGTTGGTGAAATTTAAGAATTTTTTCTGTCTTCATTCTTCTTGTTCTAGTCATGAATCAGATAGAGGTTCATGGCAATGAAAAGAGTGAAAGCAATGATTGTCCAAGAACAGCTGATAAAGATTTCACAGATATTATGTAACACAAAACTACCCCAGTCCTAAGTGGCTAAATGAAACTAAATAAAGCAGGCTGTGTTGTGTTTTTTTTTTTTTTTTTTTTTTGGCATTGCTTTAAAATTTGATGTTAATGATTATAACTTTTTAAGTGTGGCTGTGTATAGAAATTAAAATAAAAGTTGCAAATTTACAATACTGAAGATATTATTTTGGTAACATAGAACAAATTTAATTACATTAAAAACTATAATTGAATTTGAGTACAATGTGTTTGTACTAAGTTGCTTATACTTAAGTGTTTGTGTGCGCCTATAGTCATTGAATAAACTGGATGAATTTCAGCAGTCTGATTATGCAACAATTGGCAAGTTCATAATCAGGTTAGATTCTAGAAAAGACAAAGGTCCTGGCAGGTTTTGCTATTAGTCTTTGGTTGGATCAAGTATCTGAGATAGAATTAGTCTGGTTAGTAAACATAAGTTTATTTGTAACTTATATTTAAACTAGTTTAGTCATATCACTTATTGAAAAACTCAACAGGTACAAATTTATATAAAAAAAAAGTCATTAGAAATTGAATTTTGACAGGGTTGGTAATTCTATGAAAACCTTAAAAAAAGTTTCTGTTCCAAAAATAATTCCCATGCACACATGTATATACAATACATATGTCAGTCCAAAAGAAAGTCAAATGTACAAATGTAATGAACCTATTGCATTGTTTATTTGTTAAGCATACTATCTGTATTGTGCTTCATTAATTTAACAATTTTAAAGGCCTAGATACATGTACAACTAAAATCAAAATTCCTGACTAATCACACTTGTAAATATAACACATTTAGTACTAATGAAGTTTATCGATTTAATAGTATCTCTGACCTTTTATGCAGATAGCACAAGGTGTATTTTTAACATTTAATAATTACATAAAACAGTAATCCATACTCCTAATCCTAATCCAGAGTCAATGTCTATTTAACTTTCAAAAACTCAAAACATACATATGGGGCTTTGTGGCAAAAATGGTTTAATAAAGACAACAACAAAAAAAATGTTTATTTCTTAACATTAAAATGTTGAATTGTCATAGTAAAATTTTACTCTGCATCAAATCTATGAAGAGTCTGAAAAAATATAAAGTATGTATAATTTAATGATTTCTATTTTAAAATGGGTTACAATAAATACTCGAGCATATAAGTTTTTATAATTTTTTCACACAAAAAATACGTAGTCACTATATACACAGTTAATTTTTTTGTGAAATACCATAGTCAGGCATGAACAAAAACAATAGTACAGTATTGAAATCTTTATATCAGATATTTTATGATAAGTGTTTTTTCTCATCATTTTGAGGTAGCTTTGTACAAAAAAAATATCAGGGTCGCACTATATATGAAGTAGGCTTCTACATAAGTATATATGGTATATTTGAAGTGTGAGGAAATTAGAATTTTGAAAAAAGAAAATTTTCCATCCAAGTGTAGCCACTATATGCTAAATTAAAATGTTGTCAAAAATAATGTTTTAACTCTTTGCTATTATTAATAGATTTTTACATATGAGCCTTTAAATATATTTTTGCAATGATTATAGTTTCCGCATTAATTTTTTAAAATTTTTTAGATATTTTACAGATGATCCTTTCTTTGCATTACATTGCAACTTATCTCCACTTGAAGGAGATAGCTTATCTCTTTTGCATTGGCACATTAATGGTTACAGACATTGCAGATTTAATATATATATATATATTTATATATATATATATATATATATATATATATATATATATATATATATAAATATATATATATATAAAAGAAAAAACAAAACCAATGAACAATTTGCCTAAGACCTAAATACCTTTTAAACAAGATAAAAACTCTACCAAGGACAGCAATAAGAAAAAACCTACTTACTCAGTAAAGTGCTTGATGCCTAGATTACCTAGATAGAGCAAAATCACTTGACAACATTAATCACTATTAAAGAATGTCTCTAGTATGCAGTACATCTTCAATTGTCTTAGACAACTTGGGACAAGGGTTGAAAAAAAATATGTTCTACTAATTCAAAATTCTGGATAATTGACAATGTGTAAATTATGGAAAAAGAAATTTAATGTTTATATCATCAAATGACATTTTAAATACTTTGTTCAAGTTTTTGTCCAGTTTAATTTTTATGAAAAAAATGTTAATTTTTTAAATTTTTTTTTGTGTATTTCTGGCTGGCCTCCCATTTTTCTGCCACTGGATTAAGGATAGCTTCTGGTTGAAAGCACAACCAACTTAAGCATTTGTCAAACATATTTCAGTCTTTGAAATTTGGCATCTCTGATGGGATTAAGTTGTGATAATTCAAGTACAGGTTCTTTTGTATGAAAATGAGGAAATTAACAGGAAATGATTTTATCAGTGTTTGTTATCAACCATAAAGTATTTACTTTTCTTCTTGAATTCTCAAAATGTTTGTCTGAGATGAATTATTAGAATGGGTTTTGTTCAGATAAGTGAAAGAAAATGTTTGGATTTCTCTTCATTTTGCATCTAGATAAACAAACTCCAGAAAATTGAGGGGACAGATAATTGAAGAAGTTCTCTCTCTCTCTCTCTCTCTCTCTCATATATATATATATATATATATATATATATATAGCATGTTTTCATTTAAATAGGTTTGGTTAAATAATTTAGAAATATCATGTCGATTAGTTTTTCATTGTGATCCTTTCAAGTTTGCAGATTAATTTCTTGGGAAGTAACCTTACTGTCTTTGCTCATATATATATATATATATATATATTAAAAAAATTTTTTAAGGACTTTGTTGCTATACTCATAGTTGACTATTTATTTTGGACTTTAATTCAACGATTTTTGCTTATTGTTTTTATGTAATATAGATGCATTTTTAACTAATATCCATCTAATCTATGAGTGTGGGCATGAGTGTTCCTTTAAATGCTGAGATATTGAACTATTCATGGCTAAATGAAATGTAAGGCTTTTGGTTAACGTCATTGTAGTAAAGCTAATATATGTATTGACATTTTTATCAGAGATACAATTTCCTGAAAGACATTTAAATTGATATACAATGTTGGCCTTTTGCAATATGTTAGTTGGTAGAGAAGAATTGTTTTGGACAAATAGGTTGGTTGTATTAAATTTAGTATGTAATTCATTTTTTTTTTTTTTTTTTTTTTTACTTGGATCAGTGGGGGATATATTAGTGTTTGAGTTTTTTTAGGATTTTATTCCTCCTTTTATAGTCGTAACATATTTGATTACGATATAGTAATTTGATATGTTTAGAGTTATTTGATGATGTATTCATTTTTATTTATGTTAATATTCCAAATAGCTTGTCTATTTTGTTCATCAACAATGTAATTAGGAAAGTCATTAATGATGGTTTGTCTAATATTTTTTTAATTCAGTGTAGAAAATTTTTTTGTTGAATTTGATTTTGCACTGTTAAGTTTCAAATAATAGATATTTTGTAATAGTTAGGACATTCACTTTTATAGTTGAGAGTACATATGTTTATACTAGTTAGTTTTTTATAAGGAGAGGTAGTAAATGTATTATTCTTACTATCAATACATCGAAGAACAAAAAATTTTTTGGTCATTGTTAAGTTCATATGTGAACTTAAGTACAGAGTTTTTTTGAAAGTTTTCTTGTAGTTCATATATTTCATCATTTCTCTGACTAAAATGAGAATGTCATCTACATATCTTAGCTAAATGAAGGGTTTTTGACTATATTGACTACATTATTTTTTAAATTAGTCATGTAAAAATTGTTAAATGTTGGCCAAAGGATGAGACACATAGACACCATTGCATTGTATGTAAATGTTATTTTTGTGGTCATGATAAGGAACTTCTTTGGTGTACATCAAGAGTAGTTTTTCTTAAATATTAGGTCGAATTTTTAATGGAGGAATTATTGCAGATATTATGATAATATTTATTGTTTCTCTGACTGGGACGTTGGTGAATAAGCTTTCAATGTCGAGTGAGGCTAAAGTTACATTATTGTTTCTTTTTTTTTTTTCTTAGAATTTGGAGTAGTTCATGTGTTGACTTTATTCTGTATTTATTTGGAATGTAAGGTGTAATTAGTTGATAAAGAGCTTTGCTTAGCTGGTAAACCGAAGTGGTGATTGGGGATATGATAGGTCGGAGAGGGAAGTTAGGTTTATGTATTTTTACAGTTCCATTTTATATTTTAATTATTATATTGTTGTGGTTACATAGTTCTTTAGCAGCAGTTCTTTGTTATTTTGTTCTGTTCTTGTTCTTGTAATGGCATTCACCCGGGGTGGGTTGAGCCGGCTTCAATATTGGAATTTCATGGGAATTTGGAATTCACAAGCAATCCCCAAACCCGCATGTATAGCACATGAGATTTGATTATAGTAGTGAAGGTTTCATGCAGGGCCATCCACACTTTTTGAAGGGCCGATTACAGAGACCTGGTGCACTACGTGCCACAAGGTCCCCAAACAACCCTCCGCAGGTTTTGAATTCAGAGTTTTCCTTCTCCTAGACCAGTTGCCATCCAAAGCTATAGAACCCAGTCTGTCCTGCTATTTACCCATAGCTGGAGGGAGAAGAGGATTCACACCTTTCCCAAGGGTATTTAGCACGTAAGTGAATGTAATGGATTCAACTTGAATTCAAGAGAGATTAACAATCAAACATAGAGGTGTCTGGATTTTCAGACATATTCTCATGCACTGCAGCAATGTTTTCAGCTGAATGGTGTAAACAAGTACACAATGGTGTTTTCACATCTGCCACTGACCCAGTTTGCTTGAATTTATGAACAATTATTCCAATTGCACTTTTGAAACTTTAACACATTGTTTGATTGTTAATCTTTCTATGGTTGAAATTGCCAAAGACTTAAGTTGTTAAATCTGAAAGAAAAAGAAAAAAAATCATTAGACGCTTAAACTTAATTCACATTTAAAATCAGTCCAAGTTATTGGAACAACCTTATGTATACACATACACACACACTTGGTGTCTTGTATAGTAAAATTGATTTGTCTCCTTACTCAGATAAATATAGGTCCCCACCCCATTTCTTAAAATTAGAGGTGCCTAAACTCAAGGTCATGTCAATACTTTTCTTAGAATAATGAAGTGCTGCTACCTCAAAAATGCTTCCATGTGACATTTGTCATTGAGTATTTCAGGCCAGAATAATAGGAATATTTCTGGTTTCTTCAGATCTTTGTTGAATTTGATAATCTCTTTGGAATGCTGAATGGAATCCTTTATTTGATCCACGTGGATCTGCTATTCTCATTCCTTTACCTGTCAGTGTCCTTCCTAGAGAATTTCAGAACTTGTGACTGTTAATTCTTCTCCATGATGTCAATTTGTTTTTTTACTGAACTTGTTATATCTCTACACTATCTGACATGAGAATTGAACTCTTGACTCCCAGTTTATGGCATTAATAATATTGTTGAATTCAATTTTGGGTTATTTAAGTATTTTATTGCTATTTAATCTAAAATAGTGATGTTCCATCATTACCAAACGGTCCTTGAATTTTCACCTATCATGATAAACAGGCGTTCTCTCGGGGAGGCCCCATGCCTTGAGTGCCTATTGGAACTTAAGTTCAACTCAGACCTCAAGTGGAACTTATATATACAATCCATTGCTAAAGATGCTGGAAAAATGGTTTGTTCTCCGTTCTGCTCCAGTAAGTACCTGACTTCTCCTGCTACCTTTACAAGAGGCAGATCCATCTGAAAACGGACTACTGCTGCTATATATAAGCAAAAGGTGCCAAATCTTCACTTTCTATTCTTGCTAAAAACCATCTCGGTATCCTTGTGGGTGAAGAATTATTTTACACTCTACAACTCTTTTACTACAGATGAAAAGCCTCTTGCAGCTTTATTGCTATTTCCATGGAAAGTGTTCAGACACACTACATTCCTTACTTCCATCAATTCTAATCTTCACAGCTAAGACCCACCATGCCACTATACATTGTAATGAACCACCTTCATTCCCTTTGTATTCCATTGGTGAGATGTAAGATCCACTCAAGCAGCTTCAACCCACAAACCATTGCTTTGTAGAATCAACTCCCAAAAGGATGCATTCCTGATAACTACAATTTTAACCTGTTCATGTCTAGAGATAATCTTTTCTACATATATCCACAAACTGTGCCTCTTACTCTGTAACTCATTACCTCAAGTGCCTCTTGGGTCTAGTACAAGGTGAACATTAAAAAAGAAAAAAAAGCTGTGATTTTATTTATTTATTTATTTTTTTAATCATTTCACTTCAAGCAAAGCAATAATACCACTAGGACACAGGCGGTTAAAGGTACTGAAAGAGAATGAGAAGGAAAAGATACAAGAACAGGGTTCATGAAAGAAGATGATGATTGACATTGCAATTAAATTTTCAAAGATTGTAGATGGCAGGGTGAGAAGTGCAAGAAAAACTATTAGAATTGAAGTGGCAGTTACAACTATCTAGTTCAGTAGTAAATTGATGGAACTTAGTTGCCAATCTAGTAGCACACTTAAATTCATGAAGTTGAGGCACTAAGGAAAAAAGTTAATCAGAACAGTTACCATGTAAATAAGCTATATCACATTGGTGGAAAAAGTGACTAGTTGAGATGCCAGATCAGTTACATTACAAACCCTTATAAATATTTAAAATGAACTAGTTAAATTTTGTTGTAATGAAGTATCATCAAACATTAGAAATGAAAAAAATGAATCTTTCCTACAGTAACATATTTTATTCAATCCTGTTCGTGTGTGTGTGTGTGCACGTATAGTCCCAAGCCCCTCATCTGAAATGTGGACCTTACATTCTTGTGTACAATATCTGACAGACTGCCCACTTACTGCTGATGTGGGTGTTTATACATCTATCTCTGTCCTGTTGCTCTTTCCCACACTTGCAACCCAAGTGTAGCTGGGGCAATCATATGGGCATGTACTTGCTGACTAGGATGACATGTCAAATCAACTCTGAGAGATGGTATTTATCAATTCACCCACAGGAATTGAATGTGGCACAAGGCCTTTTTAATGTGGGTATGTCTGAGCCCGTAGGCCCAGCCAAAAATAAAACCCATCTAAACCCGTCCAAGCGGGCTAGTTCAAATCAACCTCCCGAACGAAACCCCACCCTTGGGCGGAGCTTTGTCCGGGTTCCCCTCTGCAAGCAGAGAGTTCGACAGACACCCGACTCAGCAGCTCACAAAGCGCAGATACTACACTTTGATCCTAGCCACTGGGCCGAGAGGGTATTCTTTTGAGAGACACTGAGTGAAAAGTCTATTCTATTATAATCTGGGGTGAAGCACATATTACACTGTGAGCTTGACAAATTACACAATGTTTACATTTTCACAAAATTAATGAAAAATAAAAATTACTGAATTGTCCATTTCAACACTTGCAAGAGAGTTTTTTCTATGCCATTGTTTGTTCTTGGATATCATCTGTGGCAATGCAAATGCTGTCACTATATCTGGAAGGTACACGATAACTCAGCTGAGCGGACACAGAACCATTACATGATTTATTAATTATGTAATAAGGCTATATCATAAATTAATTAAAGTACTACTGCCTCTAAAACTTTTTTTATAAGTCTACCGTTTACCTATGTGCTGAATGTCACACCTGGTGATTCTGCTATGTATTTATAGATTCTTGATAAAATACAAAGAATAATCTGCAATGTTATTTATCCTGACCTGGCATCTCAGCTTCTGTCACTTTACCACCATCATAACATAGTTTGCCTTTTCCTACAAATATTTTCATGGTAATTTTTCTGAGCTTTCCACTTTGGTACCTAAACTATGAGTTTAAACACAGTACAAGATGAGCAGCAAGTTGAAATGGCTAGATGTGACTGTAAGTTCTATGCTAATAGGTTCTTCTCTCATGCTTTCTTGTGAAAGTTTCTCTAGCTTCTTGCTTTCCAATCAATTTTGATATTCAAAAATTTAAATGCAATGTTTTCTTAATTCCTGTTAATGTTCTCTGTCCTTAATGATTATTTTTTTCTTTTCATATTCTCTCACACTCGGTAACCCCTTGCTTGGGGTGAAATGATTTAAAAAAAAAAAAATAGCCTCCATTAAATGATGACCCTTGGGTTAGGCATGTTTTGGGAAACAGAAAAACAAATTGCATTACATTTTTATGTCTATCATTGCATGAAAATATAAATTATCCAGCTTTAGATTGTTGACCTCAGTATCCATATGTATGTATGTATGTATGTATGTATATGTATATATATATATATATATATATATATATATATATATATATATATATATGTGCGTGTGCACATGTGTAATATGGTTTTAAAGTATGAGGGTTGTCTGAAAAGTTCATAGGATGCTAAGATGCTTTCATGGAATGTGACTAAATGGGGTTGTTTTTCAGCATAGTCCCCATCATGGTCCACACACACCACAACACACATGGCCTGCCACTTGTCAAAGTTGGGCCACTGGTGTAGAGGAAAAGGCAAAAAAAAAAATGACCAAGTATAGTAGTTATTTTGACAGATGGTGTAACAGCTGGGGAATCACCCTCTATTTGGAGTTCACTCCCAAAATGGTCAATGTGGTGCAGTTGTTGAGCTCATCTGATTACCAGTAGCAGACTTTTGGTAAACCAAGATGCACAAGATTGAATTGAAAAAAGAACAGTGTCAGTCTTTGTGCTCGACAAGCTAACACAGAAAGTTTATTGGTGCACAAAAGGCACAGTGGTGAAATCATTGATTTCCTTGGGGGTTAAACCTCAACAAATCATAAAAGCTTTAGGGTATTTCATGTGTGACATACTGTTGCCCATGCCAGAAGACTGTGGATATGATGTTTCATGATTTAATCACAAAGGATTATATCATCCGCACAGAATACAAAGGATGGCATCAAACCCAGGTGGCAGTCTTTGAGATTCCTGACTATATTCTTGGAGAGCACTTAGGGACATATCTTATGTAGCATGGCCATTTGGTGAGTATTACTCCAGAATATGAGATGGGTGAGTGGGGGTTTGAGTTGATGTTGGATCACAAAGGCCTCACCTCCATTCCCAACAGCCTGGAGATAGGCTGGAAGAATTACCCCATCATCATAACAGGGAGGAAACCAACCTGTTGAAAGTGTGGTGTGATTGGTCACCTCACCCCTTCCTTCCCAGAGAAGAAAACCTCTGGAGGTCTGCCTAAGTCTGGCCCAAATCCCCTTCAAGCTGAAACTACTTGTTCCTGTAATGGGCCTGTCTACAGCTGGCACTGGTGGTTAAAAGGCTTCGCTTGGGTCTCTTCCAGAGCCCACATTGTCTGTAGCAAAGAAGGCCGAAGATACACAGGAATGGCTGGTCATGTGTAGAGTGAGAGGAAAGCCCCAAACTGTGGGATCTCAGTCCCCTGAAACCCCCAGGGGCAAAGGCCCTAACATTCCCATTCTCAAGAGTGAGACTCCAGCTAGCTACCCCCCCAAAATTATATGAAATGAGCAAAAGATATGGCCTGGGGTATGAAAATTTTGAGAAAATAAGAGCTAGAGAGGCAATTAAAGGCCAAAAATGTAAAGAAGCCTGGGCCAGTGGGAGTACCACTTTCTTCAGCCTCTATCCCATCTTCCCCAACTCTTAAGAAGTTGGCACCTCCTCCAGTGACTAGGTCACTGACCATAACCCCTCCAAAAATGACCCCCACTTAAAAAGGTGCCCACACCAAGTTCACAATCTCCTGCCAAAAATGTCAACCTGGACCAGTGGAGGTGCAATGCCCATCAGCCTCTGCCCTGTCTTCCCCATCACATGAGAAAATCTCTGACTCTCCTTCAGTGACTAGGCCACTGACCCCAAGCCCTTTGAAAATGCCCCCCTCTGAAAGGGTACCCACTCCTTGTACACCACAAATTTCTACTCCTGCCGAAACTCCTTCTCCAACACCACAAAATGCAAAAGTCAAAGAAGCCCATCTGTGGAAACAAAGGAACAAAAAAAAAAATGCAAAATTGCCACAATTGTGAAGATGTCTGCAATATATCCCTGGGCCAAATAGAGAGTGAAGCAATATGGTAACCTTGAAGTATTTGCTGTCAATACAGAAGTTTGGTTATAAGGACACATAAGGATGACACAAGGAATTTTACTGATATGAAGTGAGTCCTTACCATTATCAGGGCTGGCTGGCTTGGGGTCCCAGCAGACTTGGGGGATGGTAGAAGAGGCCGTTAAAAGCTTTGATATTATACCCCCATTGGCTTTTGTGGAAAACAAAGAATAGACTTAAACAATTTTGCTCAGGGAGGGTTCAAGTTTTTGTTCACCCCCTTCCTATATAGAGTATTAAAGTTAACTTTTCCATGGCATATCAGGGGTCATGCAATTGACGGTCAGATTGAGACTGAAATGGGCTAGGGATCAATGGGCAAGGCCGTTGGTATCCTCACCCCAACAGACAGCCAACCCTAGAAGATCTGACAATATCACTCTTTTTAGCCAGTTTAAATATCCTGGGGATGAGGTTGGTGTCTCAAAGGATGAGACAATTGCGACCTTCAGTGCCTAGGAGTGGATATATGCACTTTAGAAGAGACTCATTTCCATTCTGGTGAGCCATGATGTTATACTGTCAAAGAGTTTTGACCTCTTCTCCACATATGATGGCTGTTCTAGTTTTTTTTTTTTTTCTTTTTTTTTTTTGGCTGTCAAGTCGTTCCTTGAAGGCTCTGTGTACACTTGTCTTTGCAGATCTGGCAGGCAGACTTTGTTATGGATGCTACCATAAAAGATCAGGCATTTCGTTTAATTGGGGTTTTATGCACCCAATGACTCTAGGAAGTGAGCTGCTTTGATGGATTGATCTGTTTCTGATGACATCTTGTCAGGTAATTTTAGCAGGTGACAGGAATGCCATCCTCAATATAGATCACACAGGGACTAGATTGGGTAGTAACAACCCTATTGTAAAACCATTTCAAGAATTTATCGACAGGCTGGATCTTGTCAATAAGTGCAAGAATGAGCTTCCCTGGGAGGTAGTGTCAACTTGGACTAATAGGGGCAGTTTGGCTTTGGTGTTGCATACAAGCTACATGACTGAGTCTTAGTTAGGAGAGTTGAATTAGGTCTGTCCAAGTCTTCATACCATAGTTTATTTGGACCATAGGCTTGTCCATGTTCATCTAAAGTTAGATAAACTTGAGATTAGCATGGCTGGGTACTGGAAATTCAACACATCATTGTTCGATGAGAAGGATTTTCAAGACCAGCTTTTACTATAATGCGGGATTGACAAGGGGTCATGATTGGGAATAAGTGGTGGGCTGATCTTAAGGCTGCCATTAGGTCATTTGCTGCTGAGTACAGTAAGTGGCTCAACCAAGATAGATTAGCAGAGCACACAGCACAAGTATCTAGAGTAGAAAGGGTTATAAAATCAGGAGATAGTGGGGAAATATCTGCAGCTAGGGTAGAGTTGGCCTCCTTGCTTATCAAGAAGGATGAAACTATTGTTGTTAGGGCTAGATTAAAAAGGATGTTTTCCAAGGCAATAAATATGGCTACTGAATTGTGAGCTGAAGAAGTCTGGTGTATTGCATTGTTAGCATCTCATTGCCGGATTGGCATACCATGACTACAAACGATGGCATATGTGAAACTTTCTGATTTTATTTTCAGGATCTTTTTACCAGGGTGACCAGTCTGAGCCTGGCTCAGTTCAACACCTATTTAGCTGACTTTCCTTGCCTCAAAGTGACTGGGTGTGAGGGTCCAATCACAGAGGTGGAAATCTGGTATGCACTGAAGCAGCACAGGCAAGACTCCGGGTATTTATGGTCTCCCCTATGAGGTGTACTTAAGGCAGTTGCATATGTTTGTCCCTTTGCTGACACTAGTCTTTAACCAATGGATGAAGAATGGCAATATTTACGAATACCTCACCAGAAGTGTGATCAAGTTGCTTTACAAGAATAAACATGGAGGGGATGGGATTAATAATTTCCAGCCCTTAACTATGTTGAATACAGAGTTAAAGATTTTGGCCAATGTCTTAGATAACCATTTGCAGGCTGTCCTGGATAGTTTGATTGGCCTCGAGCAGACTTGCGCTGTGAAGGGTCAGACTATTCGGGGACAATGTTCATTTGGTACACTTGATCGTAGAACAAGTCAACAGTGAAACTGCACTGATCAATTTAGATCAGTCCAAGGCATTTGATAGGGTTGGCTATTGATTTTTCAGAGCTGTCCTCGAGTCTGATGACATCAGGCCATACTTTCGAAACTGGATCCCTCTGGTGTGAAGTCGAAACCTTTCATGTTGTCGAGTTCCATTTGTCAAGGTTGCCTGCTTTTGCCAGTGCTGTACATTCTTGTGTTGGAGCCCTTCCTTCATAAGTTAAAGGTGAATCTGGTCCTACATGAAATTACCCTCCCTGGTGTGACCAACTCTACCAGGTATTCTGCTTATACTGACAACATGACCGCTTTCATGAAAAGCAAGGCTAAAATTGAGAAAGTTGGAAAGGAAATCAGCGAGCATAAGATGGTAACAGTAACCAAGATCAACTGCAACAAATCTGTGGGCTTGCAGTTGGGTGCATGGAAGGGAGTTTCTCTTCCTGGACCCTTCACTTGGATGGACAGGCCTCACAAGATACTTGGCATATAGTTTGGCCCTGACCTCCTGTTAGAGAATAGTTGGAAGTTCGAGAAAAGGCAGAGGTGGCAGTTCACCTGTAGCCTCAGAAGAAGCTTGCCTTAAAGGAGAAGGCAGAAGTTTGTGTTTTACATATCTATCCCATCCTTCTTCTCTGGCTCTTGGTGCTTCCACTCCCATCCACTGAACTAATTTTATTGATTTGAATCTTGTTTCACCTCTTGTGGGGGTGACAAGGCTCCTAAGGTGTGTCACAAGGTCTGTTGCCTCCACCTAACGTTGAGATTCGTCAACAGATGCTGCAGCTCAAGTTTTTGGATTGAATGTGTCTGCAAGATGAAGATGCTAAGAAAGCATTTCTGTCTTTGAGAAGAGTGCATGATGGTGAGGAGAAGGTCTGCTGTAATCTTTGAGCTGAGTGCTCCTTCTATCACAAGTGTTAACTTGCTCTGAAAAACTCTTCTTGGGTTAAGGAATGCCTCTCTGACACATGACTGTTGTCTCCTAAGGCATTATATTGTGTGTCAGTTCAGTGGCCACTTGAGATGCACTAAAGGATGAGCTTGGTTTGATGACTGGTGAGTTTCACTCTCTCTGACCTTGGGTGTCTGGGTTGGGGTTTCTCATTAATGACAAGACCTCACTTATCTGGCTTGTATTATGGAAAGCCCTTTGGGTTGTGCTGTGGGGTTGGCAG
Source organism: Acanthosepion pharaonis (assembly GCA_903632075.3). Lineage (NCBI taxonomy): Eukaryota > Metazoa > Mollusca > Cephalopoda > Sepiida > Sepiidae > Acanthosepion > Acanthosepion pharaonis. The sequence continues at coordinate 235,640 of CAHIKZ030000394.1, forward strand.
TTATGCCAAAGTGTGTGCCCTGTGGTGGGTTGGTGGAGTCCTTGGAATACATCTTCTTTCACTATAGTGTTGTATAGCCATTGTGCGAACTGATTGAAGACATTTTGTTCTTATCCTTGGGGCCAGTTTGGTTTGTAGCAATGTTGTACTGCAGCTGAAGAAGAACGAACACTGTTTTTGTGTTCACTTGGCATTATGAGAGTTGTGATTTTTATTCTTTAAGTACCAGATTAAAGTCAAAATTACAGCAGAAAGGAGGTGACTCTCTTCAGCAAAATTCAGCAAAAGGTGGGTGAATGTTTCATATTTGGTTCACTTGAGAGGGGCTAATTTAGAATGGCATCTGGAGGTGACCTAGGATTAAGGATAATGGTTGGCTGATTAAACATTTGTCAACCCAGTCCAGTGTTAGTTTAGCATAGGTCATTTTCCTTTTTTTAATTTGCTGAATTTAACTTAGCTAGGGTATGGATGGTTATTGGCTTATTTATTGTTGTCCCCCCTATTTTATCTTTAGTTTATTCCCCTTCACCTCCCCATTTAAGTGACAGGGATTGCAGTTCTCAGGTAACTGTGGGATGTTTTTTGTTTTAAGGGTGAATTTTTGTCATTGTTTTTGTGTCTAAATGTGTGAGTGATTGTAGAATGTGAGCATGAAATTGATTTTATTAATTCCACAGTATTTTTTGTCCAGTTAACCATTATCTCTTTCATGATTAGACTGTGGGGTGCCCCCTACTAACACTAGTTTTGCTTAGTTATGTAGATACTATTTTATATCATGAACATAGGGGAATATTTTATTTAGATTTTTTTTCAACCCAGGCCTACATATGGGATTAGGTCAGAATTCTTAGAGTAAATGTGACACTATGGTGTCTGTGTAAAGTGGTTGTAGTGAAAGAGATAATCAGGTACCCCGGAAAAAAGTTCGTGTTTTGTGTGCGATCTGCCGAAGAAGGATTACCAAAAAGTAGTCAGCAAAAATCTTATAGTGAAGAAAATGGCGACTTACCTCGTCAAACCAAGCGACAGCGCGTCGCGTGTATTCTGTGACAAAAAAAGAAACAAGTCCGTCGCAGGAGTCGCTATAAGAGTATTTTGATATGCAAATTACGGAGCATTCTATCCCAGCTGTTGACGAATGAAAAAAATAGGTTCTGCCGATAAAAGCAGTTGGTGTTCTTGATTCGGAGGAGGGAAATTCGGCCATTTATGGCTTTGGCGTTTGTTAGAGAGTGAGTTATTTTTCCTGACTGGTTACACACATTGTGATTCGAGATAGTACCGGCGAATCGAGTTTTCAACATTTCTTTCTGTCCCCGATATTCGAGTCTGTACTTATGGTGATTTTTCTTTGTGTTGTGGAAGTAATCTGCGACAAATACTTCCTTTGCTTTCAGAACGCTTACACTTACAGTGGTGTTGTGTAGATGAGACGTTTTGGTGAAAGTATCAATATACAAACAATTTGGGTCGGTGATTGAGGCTAGCTAAATTATCGATAGGACATGAAAACCAGCCTCCCCCAACCCCATTTGCCCTTGTGATATATTTGTACATAGTACAATAAATGTCTGGCCTGAAGAATATGTTGAAGCATGAAACACTGTCACTGATTGTTCTTGACCTCAGTGTCTACCAGTAGCATGCAGAAGGGGGTATGGTCAGAGGGTGCAACAATCATGTGCATCCGTATCAGGAGGGCATCTAATCAAAGAGTGAAATAAAAAAATTTAGTTTTTAAAATTGTCTCTGTTAACTTCATTGTGCAAGCACCCTAGTCTCACAAGGTGGTATGAATTTGGATCCGTGATTTGATAAGCAAGACTAGTGTAGTCCCCACTATTTGAGTCTTAGGGGCATAAAATTAGTGAGTTAGCCCTAGACACCATCAAACATCAGCACATCACTGGTGTCCACTTATATATATTAAAATGTGAGAAGTAAAATTATTGCTTTGCCTGATCTATACAGATTGACCTATATTTATGTTATGTGCTTATATATCAGCCCACCTCTCATATATATTTGTCGTGAAATAATTTTATGTAGGTTAGAATAGACCTGAGGATATCTCAACTAGAACATGTACATGTTCTAGTTGCTGTGATTCATCTATTTAGGTACACTGTCTTTTAGTTTCATGCCCTAGAGAGATGATTTCACATGCCACGTCAAGTGAGATCAGGCTTCAGGGATGTTTTTTTTTTTTTTTTTTTCTTTTACTAATTGTACACTCAATATCAGACCCAAGATCCACTCAAGGTAGAGTTACTGAATGAGAGTATTGTAAGAGGAGGAAGTAAGAAGTGTAGGTAATGAAAATAATGTTGATAATATTGGAGAGACAACAGTTAAATTTAGATTTGAAGAGGTTATGATTGCAGTAATTTGGGAAGCATCCTCCACAAAGTAGTGGTTCTTGGGTAGAATCTATCCGAATGGAACTTCTTCTCACTAATGAAAGACAAAGAGAATGGGATTGATTTGTCTCCATGTATGTGGCATGGCAGGTATGAACTGGTGGGACTAACGAATGTAGGTCACCAGAACATTTGCCATTGAAACAGCTATACAGTTGTAAGAGTTTTGATTTTGTCTGTAGGGAAAGTTGTTGTAGAGTGGAAAATAATTAATTACCCACAAGGCTGCAGAGACACCTTTTTGAATTCTATCAAGACTGGAAAGTTAAGAATGAGCAGCAATACACCATATTTGGTTTGATCTGACTCTTGTAAATAATATTAAGTTACTTTGGATATATTGTATATAATTTGTTTGTGTGTCTTTTTCAACTGGAATTTTTTTCTCCCTCAAATGAGTAATTATATCTGTGGATGACTATATATATATATATATATATATATATATATATAATCAGTATGGATATTTCCAAAAGGATATAGATCCAGGGAGAGCTCTGTCAGAGACAGAGCAATAATTGTGTGTATATATATATATATATATATATATATATATATATATAACAATGTTTTCTGAATAATCTAGACATATTCTGTTTATTATTTTGATCCTCACAAATTCATGGAATAATTTCTTGTTATTAAACTCATTAAGGAAGGCACCATAGTTTGTTTTTTTTTTTTTTTTTTTTTCATTTCTTTTATTTTCCCAAGTACTTTCATCCAATAGCAACAATGTTTTAAAATGTCTATAACAGCATGTTTTAAAATATCTAAATTGTAATTTTTTAAAAATTACAATTATAACAGCAATGTTTTAAAATATGTAAATTTTAATTTTTTTAAAAATTACAAATATAAATTAAGTTACCTCCCTTAGATAACTTAATTTTTGAATTAACTATAACAGAGCACATTTTATACGCATTTACAAAAACAAAAAACACAACTATCATTTACATTAATTTTTTGTCTTAGCAATTCACCACTGAAGATGAGCTTGGTTGAGATTGAAAGTAACAGAAATGAAAAAAAAATCTACGACACCGTCCTTAATGAGTTTAATTAAGAAATTGATCCATGAATTTCAGAGGATTAAAATAAAAATAGACATAATATGTCTAGATTATTCAAGCAAACATGCTTGACTGAAGATATGTTGCCTAAATATACACACACACACACACACAGATTTGAAAAACACAACAGCATTTTTCATTTTTTTCTTTTCCTAAAGGATTCTTTTTTGGCTGACACTTTTTTGAAGATAATAGTTGGCACAAATCTGACAAAAAAAGGGATAATATTTGCCAAAAAAATTTTTTTTTTTTTTATATGAAGCGGGGTGGGGGCCTTTGGAACATGGTTAAAACAATAGTAAATAATTTATGATTATAATCAGTAACAAACAGTTCCAACAGAGTGTAAAAGGGAAAAATTCTCACTCTTGATCCTCCAAACAAACAGAGCGAATGAAATGTCCTTTCTGCTTGCACAGATCTGGTTGATGTCATTTAATATATTGCTTCAAGAACATGCAAGTGGTGAGCAGACTGGGATCTGTGCAAAACAGTGAAAAAACTATCTACATATTTGGTGGCATGGTCAGGATTATCAAGTAGATGTTGGCCTATTGTTGAATTATATACTGGCTGAGTCGTCCAAGAAGAAAGACTCAGATTGCCTGATTTTTATATTGGCTGGAACATGTTGACACATATGGGTCTCCAACCCCAGACTAGTTCATCCTATGTATTTAGCATCATTTGATATTTGTATTGTATATGACAGAACTACTTTGACAGTAGGACAGACAATCTTTAACTGTTAGCATGCTGGAGGCAAAAATTGTCACTGGAGAATTCTCTTTTTGCACACTGTAGGCACATTCTGTCACCTCAAGAGGGTTGCTATAAATAAACACTTTTCAACTGGTATTTCTGAAAATAATAGTTGACAAGTGTTTATTTATATCAGCCCTCTTGAGGTGACAGAATGCACCTATAGCATGCAAAGGAAGAGAATTCTATGGAGAAAATTTTTGCTTCCGGCATGCTAAAGGTCAACAAAAGATGGAATCACCAAATTGGTCTTAAAAACAGCCCATAACTTGATGGTAGAAAAACCTGATGTCATGCAAGCTGACACTCTGCAAGCATTTAACTCTTCCTACCTAACCACATCAGTTTCAAATAAATATAACAAAGACTGGGACCAAAAACTGCCAGTTCTTTGAAATGTCTAGTTTTACATTCAACCACATGCTTAATAACATTGATAGGAAAACCATTGTCAATAAAAATGTGACAAATTTTCTACAGTTCCTGGTCAAGAGTATAAGAAGGACAAATCTTCAGTGTGTGATGGACTAACATGGAAATCAGGTTAATCTTAAGGTCTTTTGGAACAAAGCGATTCCATTTAGTGTACAGACCTGTGAATGTAGGTTTGCGATAAATGCAGGTAATAAAGAAACCAACTCTACATTCAACAAGAACATCCAAGAAAGGCAAAGTACAATTATTCTTCACTTCCATGGTAAATTACAAACATGGATGAAGGGAATTGAATTGAGTATGAAAAGCTGTTGCATTGTTGATGGAATCAAAGATGGAAAATGTGTCATCAACATAATATAAATATACATGGGGTTTATAGCATTTTTTGAACAAAAAATATATATTTTTGTTGTGCAAATGTTGTCCCTTGTTTTGTCAGATTTGTGCCAACAGTTAACTTTTGAAAAAGTGTTGGCTGAAAAGGATTTCTTTAGAAAAAGAAAAAAAAATGTGCTTTTTTAAAATCAGTGCTTATGTTCTGTGGTGTCAAGTCCTTATACTTGAGGTAAATAAGGTTCTTGCCTTAGTGCAATGATTAGTTAGCTGTTCACACATTAATATAGTGAGCTTGATCTTCCCTAATGATCATCTATTTCAGCCTTTGATTAGATTAAGATTAGTAAATATGTTAGAAAGTATTACATCAACATACTCCATGTGTACAAAATTACATATATTTATATATTCTTAACCAATTAATAGATTTTTAATTTGACATTCTTTTGAGAGCCACTTTTAATGATACTTTTGATCACTATGCCAGTAGATATTAATTTCACTGTTTAATATATATATATACACACACACACACACACACACACACACATTGTTATATATATATATAACATGACACTTATTGATATATGGAAAAATTACATAAGTCAAGGTGAACAGAATTTCTGCTAATAAGGTGCTCAATGACTATGTAGAGCAATAATTATTGTATCAAAAATAATCCAAGTGCAGAATACTTAGCAGAAGTTAGCTCTGAGTTTTATAATTCTTTGCACTTCAGGACCTAGACAAACAGCATTCATTTTTGTGTAGATCGTGTAGTGTAAAGATACACAATCATGAGCAAAAGTACCCAGCCTTATAGGTTTATAAATACAACCTATTGTGTTTTTGTGTGTATATATATATATATATATATATATATATATATATATATATATATATAGTGCGTTTGTGAGATGATATGCCTAAAAAAATCTCCACGGACCAGTCAACATTTAACACCCCATCCATTCTTCACCAAACTATTGTCAACAAGCACTACTGTTTCACTCCGTCACCTTTGCTTTATGTGTATTTTTCTTCTCGATCAAATGGAAAAAGGAAGTGATGTTTCACATATGGCTTGCCTACAAGCAGGATACTTCATAACCATTTTAGATACTCACCTGTCGAAGTGCAGTTGAAATGCACTAAAACAAAGTTGCTTCTTTGTAGTGAGTAAAATGGTTTTGTCTATATCACAAAATTATAAAAAAATAAAATAATTATCGCTCTACTGTCGGTATCCAGCCCTCTTTTAGATTAATGCTGTGAACGTTGGAATTTACATATTACTTTCGTTCTCATCGCATCATGTGTGTGTGTGTATATATAATATATATATATACACACACGTGTGTGTGTGTTTATTACTCAGTTGAGTTTAGTCACTCTTAGAGTAAGTATGTTCAATGGTCTGTTTTCTGCAAAATTCCTTGAATTCAGCTACTGTAAATGGTATATCATTATCTGTTCGTATTGTGTTTGGAATTCCAAAACTGGCAAACAGTTCTTGTAATATTTTAATGGTATCCCTGGTTGTCGCTCTGCTTTATCTTACCACATCTGGCCACTTAGAAAAGCTATCTACTAATACTAAATAGTACTAGCCATTCATTGGTCCTGAATAATCCATATATAACTTGGACCATGGTTTGTTTTTTTTAATTTTGTCCAAGGTTGAATTTTGACAGGTGGTGATTTAGCTGTCAACGCAGTCTTGGCAAGATTTCCCTTAGAGCTTTGACATCCAGATCCATACCAATCCAGTAACTTTGCATCAATGCTTTCATGTGAGATATCCAAGGATGTCTGCCATGGAACTGTTTTAACATTTGTTCTTATAAAGTGTCTGGTATTACTTCCTCAGCTTTTATCAAGACAATGATGGTATCTTCCAGTAAACCCCCTCACTTAGGTATTAATCTCAGCAGACTATCAGCATGTTCCATCTCTTTAGATGGCAAATATTCAATAGTGAAATCATATCCTAGCAACATCATAGCCCATCATTGTAGGCAGTTTGCCGAATGTACAGAAATACCTTTTTTTTTTTTTTTTTTTTTTTTTTCAAGACAAATATTTCCAAAGATGGTTTATGATTGATTTGTAGTACAAACTTTCTACCATGTAACATTCTGTGGAATTTTTTTTATTGCCAAAATTGCCAGTGCTTCTTTTTCAATTTAGCTATAATTTCTTTCCACCGGAAACAAAGTTCTTGACACATGAATAACAGTAGTTTTTGCTTTTCTGTCCTTTTTTTTATGTAGTAATACAGCACTGATACCATATTCACTAGCATCAGCATCTAGTATCATTTCTGATGAAGCGTTAGAATGCGCCAGTGCAAGCTCAGAAGTTAACATTTTTTTTTACTTTTTCAAATGCCTTCTGGCAGTCAGCCGACCAATTCCATTGTTTATCTTTTTTTAGTAGCCCACTCAATGGAGCTCTTAGGTCATAAATTTTTGGTATATACCAACTATAATAATTCACCATTCCCAAAAATGATTGTGATGTAGAAATGTTTGAAGGAGCCAGCATATCCTTTATGGCCCTCATTTTTTCAGGATCCAGTATATGACCATTTTTATCAATAATTTGACTTGATTTAATATTTAACTTGTAACATGCATAATTCAGGTTTGTCTTCAAGCAATTTAAAACCAAACTCTCTTCCTTGTTCAAATACTTTTATGTGACTTTTGTCCTTGTTTACTGTCTCAATGGCAGCAAAGAGAATGGATCTTTTTGGTTTAAAAGTTGGTCTCACATTTTCTTTTACCTGTAAAGATGCCTTTACTTTAGTGCAGAGATCCAATTCCTCTGTAAAGTCTGTATACTCTTGTACAATTATTTTTCTTTAAACTGTCAATATTCACATTTGAGCACTCTGGCAGACTCACATATAGAATTGAGTTGTTCATTCCATAAATCAAACAGGTGTAGCCAATGTGTATCTGATAAATTTAACTGTTTTCCTTTTATCATGTATGCTAACTTTTTTGTTTCAGCACAAGACTTTACAATTCAATTCACTTCTCCCCTAATGCACTACGTGCATCGAGGTAACTTTTTTTTCAATTTTGATGCACCTATCTTTTTCCAAGTCTCTTCTGAAATTATAGTAATATCAGAGCCCATATCTAATTTTAGAGTCATGGGTTTCTTGTTCATGCAGATGCAAATAAATTTTCTATTCAGAGTATTTTTCTTTTTTTTTTTTTTTTTTTTTTTTTTTGGTAGCAAGATTTACTTTCACAAAATCTATTCCTTTAGCACGGTTATTATTTATTTATTTATTTTTTTTTTTTTCCACCTACAGAAATCTTTTTTGTGTCGAAGCTTCCCACAACAGAAAAATGTTTTGTTTTAAACAGGCAATTTTTCTGAAAATACATTACCTCACAAACATAACAAGGGTTCGGTTTAGTATTATTTTCACCATATTTTTTATTGCTTTGTCCTTCATTTTCATTTCTTCTGATCCTTAATCTGGCATGTGTCATGTTTTAAATTTATTAACCTTGACACTGTTAAATCTTTTAATTTACACTTTTCGTGTTCTCTGTTCACTATTCTCACATATGTGGAAAAATCATTTTCTTTTTTTTCTTCAAGTTGAAAACTTGATATTGGGTATGGAAAACAGGATTTTTTTACTAAAAACTGTCAACAAAACTTTTACCATGTTTTTAAAATCCATGTCACTTTTTTTTGTAAAATAAAATTACAATACCTTTTGTGTTCTTTTGTTCACAGCCTCCTCAGTAGTAGTCACACTTTTTTCATCAGTCTGTCCCTCACATTGTTTTTCAAAGAAATCCTGAAAACATTGACAATATACCTCGAACATAAGGTTATCCTCAGGGGCATGATTAAATTCCAGAATTAAATTTGAAATGGAATCTCTTGGACTTGAAATATTTTCTCTTTTGCTTAAGAATGCTTCCAAAACCTGTATTTGGCATTGGAAAAGTAGCTGTAACTCCTCCATTTTGATAGAAGAAAACAAAAATATTAATTACCCCCAATCTCATCCTATTGCCACTATTGTAATGTGTCTTTTACTTAGTTAAGTCACTCTTAGAGTAAGTCCAGCTGCAGATTCCTATTGTATTTTCTCAGACAACTGCTAAATATGGCTTTTGCTGTCTCCCCAGTCCTATGTTCTGTACTCACATTTTTAAATGTGCAGGTGAGTCCACCTCGTCGCTTGGGTTATAAAGGGGGGAAAAAATAAAACAATACTTATATTTTACTGTTTCCCAAGACAAAAAGTTTCATGCGGACTTGCAGAGTTGGTTAATATTAGTCACACAATCATCAGGTATATATATATATATATATATATAAAATAGTGCACAGTGAGTGATGGTGGTAATATGATAATAAAACAGTGTTTGATATAAAATTTATACTACTAATAAATATACATTTTTTTTTTCCTCACCATTTGACAACTCTTGAGTTTCATGCACATGGCAATCATTGGTACCTTAGTCCATCATGTGCTGATGATGTGTTCTCCCACACAATACCTAGGATTTTAAATTAATTTTTAAAAATGAAAAATCTTTCTTGAAGCTTTTATATTAGTCTTAATGTCAAGCTAATAGATTACATTTAATATTTCCAATAAGCAAAATATTTTGCTGTATTTCAAAGCTAAATAAAGTTTTCTTTAAAAGCACTAAAAATCACTGATTTTAGCCATATTTAGAATTCTCTCAGCACAATGTAATTTTCTTTATTAAAAAAAAATCTTTTACAAATATAATGTACTTTTCTGAAATTTTATTTGATGAAGATTAGCTGATTTAAAGTTTAATCAATCAGATTTGAAACAAGTATTACTTTTAGTTTAAAATATTGCAGAGTGCATTTTTTAACATTGAGATGTGCGTTTTTATGGGGTGTTGACAGCTCTATTGACAGTTTGATGTTTGGGAAATTTAACTAATTTTTTCTACAGGGAATATATCCATAAAAATGACTTAATGAATATAATGTAAGTGTTTTATTATATAATTTTTTTAACTACCCTGTAATCTTAAAAATTTAGGAAAATATTCTCAGTAATCTAATATTTTATTGAGTTTTAGTTACTTTGGCTTTCTCTATTTTCTGATAACATCATGGACACCTGTATTTACAAAAATTGGCATGTTTATACGCACACAAAAAAATTCTAAATTCTTTTTAAAATAATGGGGATCACTGAATTGAAGTAAACTTTTCCATTTATGATTAGTAAATGTAGTTTTTACTTAATAACAGTATCACCTTGTCATCATTGGCTTTATCCCTTATCCAGGAATTTAATTTCTTTTTTGCTGATATTGCTTTCTTTATGATGATGATGTTGATAACTAAATTCACTGCCAATGTGCAGGTTCAGGATTAAAAGCTTCCATTTTCACCAAAACTTAGTCCTCTCATCCATTCTCTACTGCTGTTTGGTTTTGCAAGAGTTGATTGGAGGTGAAAGAAAAAAGTGTCGATGGCATGAATTCATTTAAGGTGGACCTCATGCATAGCACTCTTCATCAGCTGATTCAACCATTGAAACCTGTTGCAGTCATCATCTGCTTGTTCCAATGATTTTGAGAACAATGCGGTCAGGACTTTTAAACTTCTGGTACGATGACCCTTGGCAGCAAGGTCAAAGATGAGGATCCAGACTAAGCGCGACCAACTCAAAAGACAATATCACCTAACTAGTAAAAATTCATACAGTATTTTAAGATTTAAAACTTCTTAAATTATCCTAATTAAAATTTTAAAAAAACTGAAAACAATTCTTATAAAAATTCATCATTCATTGAAAAATTTTTTTTACTTAAGACAATGACCATATCTTATTCATAAAAGTAATTAAAAGCTTTTCTAATTAATGTCTCAGTTTTATTGCATTTTATATTTTATGATTCAGTGCAGTCTTTTTGTTACTGGAAGTCCTGTTTTTATTTAAAAAAAATTGATTTAAATTCTCCAAAGACTTTTCCATATAATTAATATAAACATTAAGCTGTTAAAAAATGGAATTCCTTGAATTTCCATAAAATTAAGTGTGTGTGTGGAGGGGGGAGGGTAACAGATGTAAAAATAAAGAAAAATTTTTACCTAGATTTTCTAAAGAAATGTTTCTAAAATAATTTAATTCATTTATGAATAAATCCTGAAAATTTCATCAAAATCCAACAATTTTTTTATTTTTACAAGAATTTCCAATTCAATATGTTTTTTACCACAAAAATGTGCTAAAATTTCCTATACTAAAGGCACACAGCAAAGTTTACCATCACTACAGCAGGATTGTTCTGTAAGGTAAGATTACTAATTCTCCTACAGTAAGATGTCCAGAATATTATCTATTGTGCTTATCTAGTTAAAACAATAAAAATGGATATATTACAAAAAATAAAAAAAATAACATTGCTGTAAAGTAGTAATATTGAAATGTAATTAATAAAAATGCAGCTAAACCAGTTTATTGGTACTCTTTCATCAGAACTTGGTTGAGGACAAGAAATGTGCACAATAACTAAAATGAACACCCAAGACATTTGTTCAAAAAATTAGAAAATGTATCTGGTCTTATAACAAAGACATGTTCTCAAGCACTGAGTAAATGCTAATTCTGAATTTCATTTGAAGATGTTGGAATCTATTTACATTAAATCCTACCAACCATTTCTCAATAAGTAGGAGTGGTTGTCCAGCTTAAATGTAATTAGTTATGTTAGATAACAATTTGTTTTTTGCTGTTCATTTTAGTTGTCGTGCACATTTCTCATCCTCACTCGAGTTCTGATGAGAGAGGACTGGTGAACTGATTCAGCTGCTTTGTTGGTAGTCATATTATATTTTGATATTACCACTTTAGGATAATGCTGTTACTCCTCTTTCTGGTTATTTTCTTTTCTTTTTTTCCCTTATTTTTTTTCTTTTTTTTTCCTTCTTTTTTTTTTCCTTTTTCTTCTTTTTTTTTCCTTATTTTTTTTCTTTTTTTCTTTTTCTTTTCCTTTTTTTTCCTTTTCTTTTTCTCTTCTTCTTTCTTTTTCTCTTCTTCTTTCTTTTTCTCTTCTTCTTTCTTTTTCTCTTCTTCTTTCTTTTTCTCTTCTTCTTTCTTTTTCTCTTCTTCTTTCTTTTTCTCTTCTTCTTTCTTTTTCTCTTCTTCTTTCTTTTTCTCTTCTTCTTTCTTTTTCTCTTCTTCTTTCTTTTTCTCTTCTTCTTTCTTTTTCTCTTCTTCTTTCTTTTTCTCTTCTTCTTTCTTTAACATGTCTGTTTTTATCACTTCAACTTTTTAGTTAAATTTTGTATCCTGGCAAAAAATATTTCAATACTTGCAGACCTTGTACACAGTGAATTTAATTCATGTTTTTATTATTGATATCTACCAAAGTTAGTAGTATTTTTCTTTTTGTATTATTTTTATTTTATCAATTTTACAAATATACAACATAATTATACATGTAAATCTAACCAAGAGGTCTGTTTACATATATCCTTTTATTTTTTTATTTAAAAATAAACTTTTTTTTCTTTTAAGTTTCACATTATGTAACTTATAATAAGTGAAGATGTGACAGATATGGGTCCAGATACATCTTGTTCAAGCAAAACTTAAATTAAAAATTTAAGTATATAGAGGAAGGCATTTTAAAATGTATAAAATACCTCCTGTCGCCATCTACACCCAGTGGTATAACCATATTTAATGGTCTGGTCCTCAGGGCCTTAGGATGACATTTTTAGCCACATGGCTAACTCTGCACTGGTCAATGCTGATGCTGCTCCAAGCTAGTTGTTGGTCACTGGCCACTTCGATCAACAACAATTCTGCCCAGGTTGTGTTTTTGATCTCAGAGCAATGGAAGATCAAATGTTGTAGTAATCACAGTGCCGGTTCAAACTGTGGCAGGTGACATATTATGGAAGAAATATCTTCACAATGAAAAAATAAACAAAAGATTCATGTGGTTAATCTTCAATTGGTTTATATAGCATTGGTACAACAAAAATTAACCCTTTCCACATCAATCTCTATAGTGACACTATACCTTAACTAATAATTTGGGTTCAAAGTCTTTTGGAATCAGGAAATCTGGTGGCAGCTGACATGGATTTCAGAGGCACTTGATATAGGGATTCTAAGCCAAAGTCCTGAAGGTCCCAATATAAGCAGATAGTGGCTTATATGCACTTAGGCCCAAAACTAGTATGGAGCCAAATGGTGCTTGGGATTTGTTGAGTTTCACATTAATTCTAATAAGGGTTCTTTGTTCTCTATTTCTGATTTCTTAATCAACTTTCCAAATTTGAAAATCATCAACCTCTTCGGGATAGTTACAGGGATTGCTCCTCCTTTCAACTCCAACCAACTTCACATCTCATACCATCACTCCATACAGGTGGTGCCAAATTCTCCCTCTTCATCCTACCTTCTTGGCATTCTATCTCCACTCAACTCTCAGGACAGTCCAACTGTCTTTGTGACAAATCTAATTTTTAAAGTACGTAGTTAAAAGGGTGAAGTTTATTCTAGTCATTAATTGTTTTCATAACTCCTGCTTTAATTGTACATCCAACCCATTAAGAGAAATTCATTCTTATTTAAACTTCTGAGCAAGAGATAACATTATTTCCCAATTAGTTTTTGTCAACGAAAATATATTTGCTTTGAAAATTTAGGCAAACAGAGATAAAATTGTTCTCCATCTGTGGGCTGATTGCTGTCTTAGCAAAAACACAAACCATATCACCTGCTTGTCACAATAGGATCGATTTCAATAACTTGGACCCTCACAGCAGTCTGTTCCTTGCTTTCATTTTGCAATTTGTTTTCATCAATGAAAATATATTTGTTTGCCTAAATTCTGAAAGAAGGGATAAAATTGTTTTACAAATTTATTTTCGTCTGTATGCCAGACTCTTGATAGATAAGAATAATAAACTTTAGGAGAGAAGAAATCCAGATGGTCCCATTTTCACTAAAGAAAATGTCTCCTCTCTCTCTCTCTCTCTTGCAGCCTATATTCCATTTTGGGCTTAACCCTTTTCTGCTCAGAAACCACATTTAACCACCTTATGGCCTTAGTTTCACATGCAAAGTAATAAAATATAGTTTCAAGTTATGCTACGTTTATGGTGTAAATTGTTTAATATTCAGGAGAATGTGTATGTAAATATAAGCACTGTGGACACAAATATCAATTCTGAATGGTGACAATCTGTTTCATGCTTGAATGTAATCTTCAGGCCATAAAACTTTATTTTATAGTTAATTTATAATTATTTGGTGTGTGAGATATATATATATATATATATATATATATATATATATATATATATATGAATTAGCCTTAAAAAACAAAATTTTATTTTTTATCTAATATAAGTAAAATGTTTTTTTTTTTTTTTTTTTTTTTTTTTATTTCCTGGTTTGGACAATTTCTCATGTTAAAGTCACAACTCAGAAGTAAAAAATCTCCAAGCACTACCAAGAAATTGATCACCCACTATGCTCTCTAAATTTTGCCATTTGGACCTCTTTCTCTTCAACATCCTGAATCCAACCCTGCATATGTTTTGGTCAAAACGTACGTTTTATCCTGAACTGGACATTGTTGTTTGAAGAAATAGCCTTAATGATTACATTTCAAGAGTGTACTTTTATTTAGTATACTTTCTCTAATCCTAAGTACTTCCTGTCTGCTACTTCCTGTTTGTTTTTTTTTGTTTTCTTTTTTTGTAGGGGGGTATTTGTAAGTTCACCATTTTTCTTTTCCTTGAGCAATTAAAATATCTTCTGTAGGAAGTGCATTCAAACTGAACCAAAAAAAACTTGTTTTGTGAGTGCCGATAATTTTGAATCTGGTAGATTTGTGAGTAAAACATGCAGAAATTATTTGGTTTATTTATGATGGAATATTTTCTGTAATGTGGAATTGCATAAGAAAATAAAATCCGATAAACTAGTATCAATTTCTGTGGTGGTGGTGGTGGGGGGGGTTTACAAAATTTGTTCCTTTTGTATTGATATTGATGCAGTTTCTTTTACATATTTCCTGAAAAAGTGAAAGTAATGATGGTTATGGAGTGACTAAAACCTCAACAGATTCTTTGTTTTAAGTCTTCTTACTCTGACAATGGTAGTGATTAAAGATAAATTGTAGATTCAGTGAAAAAAATGCCGGACTTGGAATACTTGAGTTGGCCAAAAGGATCTATATTAACCAAGATGAGAAAAATAGTTAAAAAAATAATACAAGAATATTGCTTTTGTTAGCCAAACCAAACATTATAATTCAAAATGCATATAAATAAAATAATTCAGTGAAAAATTTAATTATTAATTAAAGAAATGATGAGTAGTTACTGGTATCTCAGCTTTAGTCATTTTTCCCATTGCCATCATATAGCTCCTTCATGGCAATTATTCTGACAAGCTTTTCTCTTTGGTACTTCAACCACATGAATTTAAGCATGCTACTAAATTAGCTAATTGGTCTCAATCTTTTTCTAGATGTAACTAAGTTCTAGTCTGTTAATTTCTTTTCTAACACTTCTCACCCCTGGAACTTTTCATTTATTGTTTCTTCAAAAATTTAAATGCAGCATCAATTGCTATCTTCTGTCTTCCTTAAACATTTTCTCTTATTGTCCTTTCTTTTCATTAAAATTTTCTTCTCATTCTCTTTCATTCCCAGTAACCCCTTGCATCTTAGTGGATTTATCATCTTGCTTGGGGTGAAATGATAAAAAAGAAAAACAAACTAAAATATTGCAGCAGACCAGTCAGAAACAGTCTAGACTGTTCTTCTGTCTTGAGCAGAAGAACTACCAATTCATTCCAGTTTCTTGAAAGGTTAAATCTTACAGATAGTTTAATGAAAAAGACATTTTTAAATCATTAGATAAGTATTTCTTTGATGGCTTTAATCACAACTACAGTGATTAGTGAAAAACATGGATCATAACAGTTCTCAAATTTGTATCCCATTTTGTTTTAGTAAGCATCTATTTCTAGAGCTTCAAGAGCTTTGCAGCTTATATGGAAACTTACTCTTCATTTTCATTTGTTGCCATATTAGATATTATTTTTTTTTACATATGCTAAAAGTATTAGTAGTAATATTATTATGAATCATTGTCAACCTTTATTAATGTTTGACTAGTATTTCTTTCATTTTAACTTTTCCATGTTGTTTACTGATGGTTGTAGACTGTCAATGGTCTGAATAGATATGACGAAAGAAATACTTGTCATGAAAATTAATAAAGGTTGACATGGCTTCATCTACTACAACTGCTGACTTAAATGTTATGATAATCAACTGGGAACAGTTTCATCAAATTCTTTCTCTAGTATATCTGTTTATTCTATCCAGCAGTGTTGGCATATCTGTTTTGAAGAATCTAATCTAAAATGGCTATCATAGAATAAGCAATAAACATGTATTTGCTAGTAATTGAATTTAATATTCAATTTTTAATGAGATGGATAGGCTTGACTCTTTCTAACAAGTATCTCAATTCTAGGCTCATTTTCAGAAAATCATGTACACATCCTTTTCAATTGACGATCTTGCATGACATTTTGTTTTTGATCATACTTGCTGTTGAAAAACTTTGTTCTCAATAAATCCTAAATGGGTGAAAATGGTAAAAGTCTCACCAAGGCACAGATGCATAAGACTTTATAGAACACCAGAATTTTGTTCAGGAAATGATCTTATACAGATTTTTGACAGTAAAGTCATTTATAAATTCTGCAACTTTATCTTGAAGACTGTCTGGAAGTGATTTGTGATTAATTCTGAAGGAATTTTGAGTGAATTAATAATCCATTTCACTAATCTGACTAATTAGATTTACAAGACACAAAATTCCAGGGATTTTTGGGGTTTTTTTTTTGGTTTTTTTTTTTTTCAACCTTGAATATCTCTAATTTCTTTCATGGCCTGGTTTGAGAACTTCTGACCCAAAACATTGAGATAACCAAATGAAAAATGACCCCCAAATTAAAAAGAACCAATAAATCACTCATGTACTTATACTCACCATTGTCACTTTAGACATTTTTTTTATCTGTAATAAAATAAAAAGAAATTAGCAGAAAATTGTTTAATCATTGTCATTCTACAATTTCTAGTTACAATTAAGAAACTTTATTTGTATGAAGGGAATGAAAATACTATATCTCTACATCTTGCTGTTTCATTTATGTACACATTTCATATACTAAATGTAATAACTAAGTAGTAACTTAGTTATTAGTAGTAGCAGAGTGACCAACATAAAAATTCACTACTCACTATGCTTGAAAGTTATTTAAAAACAAAACTTTAA
Organism: Acanthosepion pharaonis; assembly: GCA_903632075.3. Classification (NCBI taxonomy): domain Eukaryota; kingdom Metazoa; phylum Mollusca; class Cephalopoda; order Sepiida; family Sepiidae; genus Acanthosepion; species Acanthosepion pharaonis. The sequence continues at coordinate 253,041 of CAHIKZ030000394.1, forward strand.
TTAAAAAAAAAAACATCTCAACATGTTTATTTGGGATATTTTTACAATGCTAAGTAGATAAAACATTGTTAAAATTTTGCTACTATATTTGAATTGCAAGCTTGACTTGAGAAATAAGCAAGTCTGCTGTACTAATTTCTTCTTCAACCAACTCTAAACCATAAGTGGATCCTTGTGAAGTTTTCTTTCTGTATCACCTGCTGCTGTCATTGTTTCTCATCTCTAAATTAACATCTCATAACTGTGGTGGATGTGAGTCAGAACATCTATCTGGCTTTTAAAAATGTGACAATAGATGACTGTGTATGAAGTCTTCTAGGTTACTGAATGCTTTTGCTTCTCAGAATGACAGTCCACCTTCAATCAAGGTGTACCCCCCCCCCATCTCTTGGCCTCTTCATGTCCTACCAATTGCTTAGAACGGCTTATAATTCTTGATTGCTTGGCTGTTTTGTTTAATGGTATATCAACCTTTATGCATTATTTAATGCCGAAATGCAATTTTATTTTTGGAGATAATAATGGTTTTAGTGATACAAGTTGTACAAACTAACCCATAGCTGTGGTGATTCATACTTTTCCCAAGGGTATTTGAGCATAAGTGAATATAACGAACCCAACTGGAATTGTAACTCTGCTATCTTATCAACCATTCCAAGCCATTATCCATTACATCATCCCTAAATCCAAGCTTACAGCATTTGGTATTCTAAAGTGATCACTCATTTAGGTACTGACCAAGTTCAAGGTTTTTTAACTTTAGTGATTGTACAGGAACCAATGTTTTTAACATGTTATAATCTTTGAAAAAAAAAAAAAAATCAGATATTTGATTAAAGTGACAACCAACCCCCACTTTCTCTTTTCTCTTTTTTTTTTTTTTGTTCTCTCCCTTCAGGGCATCTGCTCTTCACAGCTTTCTTTTCTTTAATATTTGAATTTCTATGTCTATCTTGTGAAAGATAGTGGAATAGTTTTCTTGTTGCTTTCTTCAGTTTTGAATTCAAAATCAGAACAGTTCTTGTAGACTGTCTGTGATTCAAGGTTAAAGTGCCCAGTCTGTCATAAACCATACATGGAAACAAAACATATCTCTAAATACGGAATCAGCCTCAGTTGTTTCATTTCTAAAGCTACAATATATAGTAACACAAAAATTTAATCTGACAATCCATGTTTGATATTGAAGATGATTTAAATATCAATTCTGTGAAAGACAAATATTGGAGGTATACAATTATCTAATTGGAATTGGAATCTTTGAACTGAGTTCAAGTATTAACTGAAGCCGCAGGTATCCACCTTTTTGTTTAATTTATTGAGGAGGGGGAGGTTTCCACTTGTCCCTTGCATTTGGTCTCCTTGACCAAATATTTTGACATGATATCACATCACTGGCATGCTTAAATGGCTAATAGTGAATGAATACTTGGATAACTCATGTTCTTATAACTAATTTGCCCAAGCAGGAGCATTGAAAATCTGTTACCTTCATAGTAAGCGGTGGTTGGAGAACTGAAGGAATAAAACAAAGAAAAAAAAAAAAAAGAGTCCCCACTGACACAAAGACTTTGTACGAAATCCAGAAAAAAAAGATGACTGCTCATAAGGCAAATATTTAAGAAAGTTGCATTCTCGCAAATATGAGATTTTGCTGATAAAATTCAAATTTTCGACCTTGGTAAAGAATATAAAAATCACATTAGCAATGGGGAAAATTGTTTTAGATTCTATGATTATCATTGCATAGTCTAGTGTGGGTTTTCTGCATTGGACAAAGGGTAAGAACATGAGAGAAAGAAGTGAACAAACAGAATAGGAAAGAATAAGAGATTTGTTGTTGCAAAAGTCAACATCTAAGAACCAATGAGAAAGACAGTGAAATTGATTCTCTCACAAGTAAATACAAATTACATAAACCTTAAGAGAATAGATTTCAGTTGAAATATTTGTTTACCTGAATTTGGTATTTTATTAAGCAATAACAGCAAAAAAAAAAAAATTAGTATTTTTATTATTATTACTATTGGTTCATTTCCTTCATTAATAAATTTTAAAATCTGAGAATGCTGCAGTATTATTTTTAAATTTTATAATTAAATTTTGTTTTGAAAATTAATCATACTATTTAAATATGGAAATAAAATAGATTCTAGTTAATAGGCCACAATGGAAATAGAACAGTTTGATCCAGTTATATATGAGCTGACTGAATTATGCAAAATAAAACCTATTCCTTATTTCCATCAGATCAGAACTTCACAACTAAGACCAACCATATCATGTTAATGGTGACAAACCATCCCCATTCCCTTTGTGTTTCTTTGATAAAGGAGCAAGTTTCACCCAGACAGCTTCTTCTCTTGAACTATTACTTTGTGGAACAAACTTGTGAGAGAATGTTTCTCTGACAACCGCAACCTTGGACTCTTTAAGTCCAGGGTCAATTGTTATCTATCTTGCTTATCCTCATAATACTATCTTATTTACTCCTCTCTTAGAATTTCACTGCTTAATCCTCTACTTTGAGTGGGGTCTTTGATTCTTGTATGGGTGAACTATCAGAAAAAAAAAAACCCCAAAAAACAATAATTTAAATAATTTTAAATACATGCTTTTTAATTCTATAAATATAAAAACATCATTTTTTTCCTCTTTTTAATTAGTCAAAAGTAAAACTTATTAAACTCTAACAAATTCAGTAAATTTTTTAGATTAAAAGAAAAGAAATGAAAACCGTATAAATTCAATAACATGCTGAACTATTGTAATCTTTAATGCTCATTGATATTTGGGGGAAAAATTGTCTTGTGTACGTTTCCATAATCTCTTAACTAAATTTACTAGAAATAGTCATAGCAGTGTGTAGAGGACAAAGTACAAATTTCCAAAAATGGTAACATTGCATTAACTTTGTTTGATGCTGAATGTATTAAAATCAATGAGATGTTGAATGAAAATAAAGGAATTCCTTTATTACTTTGTGCATTACACTGTCATCCATTTATATGTATTCTTAAGGATTCAGTATTTGTTATATATGAATTAACACCATCACTTTTTTAAAAAGTTATTCACAACAGATATAAAATAGGTACTGGCTGATGATGTGTGAATCAGCACTGACCGTTTTCATCCTTGTTTACTTATTTCTTTTAAGTGCTATGTCCCTTCAGGATGTAAATGATCATGGCTCTCCACAATTTCCTGCTCTTTGTAGCTCTTAAGAAATTTTGTCTTTTTGTTATCTCATAAACCTTGTTCTGTCATCTAGCTTGATATGTAGGTTATGCACTATTTCCCCTCTTGTCCTAATCATCAAGATCCTGAAAGGTCATGGCACATAGAAGATGCTATTTGTTTAAACCTGGAATAGTTACTACACTTCAACCTTTGACACTAGCTGTGACAACAACTACCTATGGGCATAACTACTAATCTTTCTGTATCAATTAGTTGTTCAAAGCTTATATTTATACACATTCTAATTCTATATGTATGGCATCAACTCCATTGAGTTCTAAAACTTCTAGGTATTGTTTGGTGAATGTGAAGTTGTCATTTTTGAATAAAACTTGATGAAACAGCATCTGTGTAAATTTCAGTAGGGAAAAAAAAACCTCTATTAAATGTTCATAAACTTTTTTTTTTTTTTTCTCAAACCAAACAAGATGATAATGCCATGAACACACAAGGGGTTACTGGACATGAAAGAGGTTTTTTGAAGGTACCATAAACCCAATCCTAAACAGGAAACAAGAGATAAATCTCTACTCTTATTCAAAAATTGGGGAAGAGTGTGAACTGGACAATAGGTAATCCTGACTAGCTTTTTTGTTTTATCTTTATTTTTTGCTATTCCTAGCAATGATTGTAGCCTAGTAGCTACAATGTCAAAGAAATATAGTTTTCTAGGTAAACACTTTATAGCAACTGAAATGAAGAGCCTACTTGAAAAAGGGATGCTTTAGCTAAGCACTTTCCTTGGTAATCTCAAATTGTACCTCTAATGAGAAACACAAGACTGATAATTGATTATTCTCAAACTGTGAACCATTTCACATCATTTCTTTCCAAGGAGTGGCAAATCTTAATACCAATTCTTTCATACAATTGACTTGAAATCTGCTTACCATCAATCCCCAATACTTTAAGACAAGTCTTATACTTACTTTTGAAGCTATAACAATTCCATCAGATTCTATTTGGAATAAACAAATAAAGTTGCCTGCTTTCAGCACATTAAAGACTACTAATGCAACAATAATAACTCACTTCCTGACACATTTGTTTACCTGGGTGATATAACTGTTTTTGGCAGGGTGGGATAAGGAATAAAATGATATTAACCTGAGGAAATTTAAAGAGGATGTAGTGATGTTTAACTTGAGCTTCATAATTTCACATTTTCTGCAATTTCTATGGACATCTTGGGTGAGATAATTTCTGAAGTTAAAAATAAACCTGAACCTAAAACTTGAGCCAGTAAAATAAAAAAAAAAAAATAAATTCATCTCATTGTGTTATAGATATGTACTTATATCTACTGGATTGTTAATTACTCAAAGATTGCTGAAAAGGTATTAAAATATTTGAAAGCTGAGATAGAAAATATTGACTCCTATTTATGAAATCATTTTCAATCTTGTGGTGAAAGATGTCTTTGAACGTCTTTACTGCTGCTGCCTGAAAATCTACCTGGAAGACTAATGTCTTTGTTTTCATGGACATTGAATGTTATTAAATAAATTCAGCGTATGCGTTCCATGTTTTCTTTTCTATTGTCATGAGGTGGTTCTGTGTCTGTCGTAATCTTCCTTAATTGAATGTGATCAGTGATGGACATACATTTTTGTGACTCTGAAGCTTGAACAGCTGTTGGAACCTTGTCGCAACCAGCAACAATAGATTTGAGGATCCAACTACCAAATTGTAGGCTATGAATAGATTCTGGCAAGCTCAATGTGCCCACACAGTTGAGGCTTCAGGTGTTGCAAGCCACCAAGAAAATTTTGAAATTTGACCAAATATAGGGAAATTTTGAGGCCATAGGAAATAAGTATTAGAGCATATTCTAAAGCCAACATTAGCTATTTTAACCCCTTGCTTATGATTCTATCATCAAAACGACCTTATTTCAACTACAAACACTTCAAGAAAAAAACATCAATTTTGTTGAGAAATTCACTCTTAAAAATAAAGTTTCTACAGGTGCCCCTCTGCAATTAGGGGCCCTGAAACTTAAGCTTCATTAGTTTAATAGTAGACCTACCACTAAATGTGACTTTACCCTTCTTCTTTTATGTGCCATGTCCCTTTAGGACAGGAATTGCTAGTTTTCTGTCCTTTATTGCTCTCCCTGTTCTGCCAAATATATATATATATATATATATATATATATATAAGGAAAAGCTTGGTTATTGCCTGCTTAGTAAGAAGTTGATAAACTCCTATTTTCCTAAGTATGCCTGATAAACAGTAGTTGTGTCTTAATATCTGTCTATATTTCTGAGATGAGGTATTTTACTTATTTACGTTGTTCGGACTGTTGTCTTCATTTTTATTGCCATATTCACAATGTTTTGGCTGTTGTATGCTCCAGTCTTCTTCAGGTGATTGGAATTTTGAACTGAGCCCTTTATTTATTTATCTCAGCCAGAGGGTTGGCTTTAGTGATGTGGATTCTAATGTCATTTTCTCAAAGTATTCTGTGTATATGTTTGCCATTGCTGGTGATAATGGCAAGCCCATTGTCAAGCCTTTATCCTGCCAATATATGTCTGTTCCCATTCCAAAGTGTGTTGTTTGTGTACAGAAAGGTTATCTATTGGTATACTGGTCCGTTATGCTAGGGATGAGTCCAAAGCTTGTCTGTCCTGACTACCGATAGTGATTCCTCCATGGGTATCTTGGTGGACAAACTAACCACGTCCAAAAGTCATAAGTGATGACCAAGAGACATATGATTAAGAAATGGTCAGCATAAGCAGTATCCTACAATGTAACAACTACCTTGGGTACATGGCAGCAGCTCCAACAAACTGGGATAGAAGGATACAAGAGGATAACAACACCCAGAAAACAACTTTGGTTTGCTTACCCTATATGAAAGGATTATTGGAGAAAATACAAAAGATCTGTGGTCCATATAGCATCAGGATGGCCATCAAAAGTGGTTCAACACTTCACAGACACCTCTTCTGAATAAGACCCCCACCCAGAGATGAGAACATGACTAAAGACACTGCAGCTGTGGTAATAAATATAAACAGGTTGCCCCCTTAAGGTAAGACTGCAAGAACATTATAAAGCCATAACACAAGAGGAAATAGAAAAAATCAGGTGTAGCTGACCACACATGGAGGGAAAAGGGAGAGCACTGCTCCATGTGGGATGATGCTGAAATAATAGACAATCACTGGAAAATATGAAAACTTAAGGAATCAGCACATATGCTTGGCCACAAAATTCTCCTAAGCTGGCCAAGCATAGAAATGAATACAAGAACCAGTAATATTGAGTGCTAGAGAAAAGCAATAACAACAAAATTGCAATATAAGCTCTGGTAAAAAAAATAAAAAAATTTACTGAGACATTGTTTATAAGTCCCAAAAATTCATATACTGATGTCCTCAAGGACACATGGCTCAGTGGATAAAAGCATTGGTTTGATCCAGTGACTTGATCCAAAAAGTTGTAAGTTTGATACTTGGCTACTGCAGTGGTGAATAAAAAATTGGAGACTTAAACTTAAAAATTATAAGCTTATGATAAGGAGGATTGAACTTAGAGCAGTTTTGACAAGGGGTAATATTACTGTTATGCTATTAAATTGAGCAAATATCTTTGTCCTTCTGGTATTATACAAAAGTCTCAACTTCATCTAAGAGCAAACCAGTTTTGTTGACTTTGGAGTTTCACATTTGACCAAGGCAACTATACCAGTTGAAAGACTCAGTGCTGATTTTAAAGGTTCTTTGCTATCAACTTCAGCTAATTGATACTTAGTTATCTTCCTTTTCTTTCATTTTTGCTTGTCAGATGACATCTTGAAAACAGGCCAGTGCTTCAATCAGTTATGTCATCTTTAACATGCTTGTATTTATACATTCAGACAAAAGTACTTCCTTCATATCATCAGCTGTGAGAAACTTTTTCTATAGTCACAAAATTATCACTAGCTTGACCATCCTTTGTAATCCTCAAGGCAATGGGCATTGTTAATGATATAAAGAAAATGTATAGTAACCTTTACACTCAAATAAAAAAATCTTTCCCTATGAATCAATGGGAACTTGTTCTATAGGGTGCATCACATTCAATTTGCACTCTGCTGTCAACTGTTATGTACACTACTCAAATTTAATTAAACTAGTAAATGCTCTATACCAATGCGCTTGGAGCTGTCCTTTCAAGGTGTCATGTCAGATACTCAGTATGACTTAATTGTAGAAAAAGTAAAACTCCTTGAGGCAAGTAGTCTTTATGCTTCTACTCATTTTCATAATGGCATGGATACAACAATGTTGCTCCAAGATTTTGCCCAAAGTGTTGGTTCAAGATGGGCATTTAGCAGAAAAACTTTAGGAAATGCAGAAAAAAATGTCTTTCTCCATGAGGGCCATCACCACACAGCTCACTTAAATGGCTGGAATAAATTTCTAGAGTCTGCCAGGAGGTCCTCTTGGAAAACCTGAATATGTCTTACATTACTGAAAAGTCTGTCCGAAATTCAGGATTCAGTCTTAACTCTTGACAACCTGAAGGCATCAGATAACATTATCAATCAGGAAGAGGATACCAACCAAATCAATATAGAATGAAGCTGAATCTATTGCTATTTCAGGTGAGTTAATTTCTTGTAAAAGATATGCTGATTGTCCTGATAATTAGGCTCTACTACAAAGATCTGAGCATGTCTGCAAACCATTTAACCATCTGAACTTGTGATATATTACTGTATTTACTTGTCTTATTTGCTTGATGATACTAAGTTAGTGTTTTGTTCTCGTTTTATAATTTCATGCTGGTGTTTTTTATTTAGCAAAGGAATGTGCTGTAATTTTGTTTGTTGTGGATTCTTCTGTATTACGACACTTCTGGCTATTCAATGCAAAATTATTAGCATCAGAGCAAACGACTGTATATATATATATTTTTCTTGTGTAAAATTGGTGAAGTTTGTCTCTTACTGAAACACTGCATAGATTGCTGATGCATATTGCTATATTTCTTAATGAAACCAAAGAAATAGGCTCTACTACAATTGTAATCCATAATAAGCTGGCTGACGCACCTAATTGATACACTAATATATGCCATTACCTTCAGCTTTTTTATTTCCTTCAATGATGTTCCTTGTTAATTATATAAACCTCAATCACAGAGGATAATGTATACCGTTCTCCCTCTGGATATGGTCCACTACACCAGATTTTTCCACCTCATCTTTGGTTATAGTTTTGTTTCTTTAAGAGAATGTCTTTCTCCTTTGTATCTTCTTTTATGCGCCTTGTCTATTCTGATTTTCTATCCTTTATAGCTCTTAGTAAATTATATCTTTTCACTATCACTCCTAATTCCTATTCTGCCACCTGTTCATTAGGTAGGTTCTTTGCTGCTTTTCTATGTCCTTCTTACCTTTTAATATGTTCTGTCAGTGTTAAATTTTATGGTATTCTCAGCATTCTTCTCTAGAACCACATTTCTGTTGCTTCAAGTTTATTTCATCCGTAATGAGATTGTTCAGCATTCACTATCATATAGGAGAACCAATATTACATAACAGTTAAATATTTTTTCTTTGTTTCTAACAAGATTTTCTTGTTTCTTAATACTTTGTTACCATTTTGTAAGATATCTTTGCTATCCCAATGCATCTTCGAATTTCGGCATCACACTTTCCATCCATTGTTAAAACACTTCCTAGATTTTTAAATATTTGCACTTGTTTGATTTTTGTCATCTACAATTTGTAATTTGCTCTTTTTTTTTCATTTTTTTTTTTTTTTTTCTAGCCATACATTGTTTTCTTACAATTGATGGTTAGTTCATTCTTTTTGCTATCTTTTACTATCTTCTGTAAGGATATCTGTATTTTCCTTTCTGTGTCTATCAACACTGTGTCATCAGCATATCTAATGTTGTTAAGATTGTGTACATATGGTATTTTATAAATGCAGTTCTTTGTCTGACTTATCTTGCAAGTGGTAGTTTAACTATTAAACCCCATACTGATATTGTAATATTAACAATTTCTTTGAATATTTTCTCTTGTCCATTTAACATAGGAATGTTTGCTGTGGATTTTCTTCCTGTTGTTCTAAAAGCAACTCTGAATAAATAGCAGCAAATGTTATTAATTCTTTTTTTTTTTCTGTTGCTTTTCATCCTAATATTCAATTCCACTTTATTGTATGACAATTAAATAATCAGCATAGATTTACTCATTGAAAATTATCTAAGAAATTCAGACGATTACATCTAATACTTCTATGAGGTGTGTCCCTTCAGGAGATGGGAGATCATGACTCTCCACAACTTCCTATCCTTTGTAGCGCTTAGTAATGTTAATGTTGTTACCATCCCTTCCACTTATACAAACTTGTCAGGTAGGTGGCCCACTACATACCCCTATCTCTTTTGCCTTCGATATGTCCTCAGTGTCAAATTTTCCAAACACTCCTTCCACATGTGTCCCAGAAATTTCAGCTATCTCTTTCTGATTCTGGACATGTCTCTTTCATCTTAATTTTCTTTGACTTCCTCATTGACATCTAATACTACCAGAATTAAATATTAAAAAAAAAAATGATCAAATGTGGTAAAGCTAATGTTGTGCACGTGTTTAATGTTTGTAAATCCCTTGTTTTCAATTGTCACCATAAATAGTTTTTAAACAAAGGTTAGTTTTATCTTTCCCTTGATTTTAATATTTCTTCATCTCCTTTATAAAGAAGAGGGCAAGATCATCAACATATGAGACCACTTGTTATTAAATATTCTTGTTGAATATATAAGAGACTGAGTCATATATTGCCAACTCACTTCAAGAATTACAATAGCATTGTGTTAACCATTAACACAAATGGTGAACATTTTCAGTAAATGTTCAAAAGGTCTGCTGCTAAGAAAGTTGTGCAAGACAATTTTTCTCTCCAGAATCTATCTTCAATATTTATAAGTCTACCATCCATCCTTGCGTTGAATATTAATGCCACATATGGTACAATGCTCCTACTATATATTTAGATTCTTGAAGAATCCAAAGATGAATTGGGATATTATTGGTCGTGATCTGGCGTCTTGGCTTCAGTCACTTTCCCACTGCCATAATGTAGCTTTCTGTGCCTTTATTATAAATATTTTCATGGTAATTGTTCAGATGAACTCTTCGCTATGGTAGCTAAACTTTATGAATTTAATAGTAGTACTAGATTATTGACAAAGTCTCATCAATTCACAGTTGATGTAACTCTAAATTCTCTGGTGACAGTTTCTTTTCTCACACTTCTCACTTGTGGATCTCTCTTCCAGCTCTGTGTTTTCCAGCCAACTTTGATCTTTAAAAATTTAAATGCAATGTAATTATTTATTGTCTTCTTGATTTCTCTTCCATTGTTCTTACTCTTTAATGTTTCTCTTTTTTTCTTATTCTTTCACACTCAATAACCTTGTGTCTTAGTGGCTTTACTGTCTTGCATGATTTAAAAAAAAAAAAAAAAAAAAAAATCATTATCAAACAGCCATTTTGTAAGAAAAGGTGAATAGCATATTTAAAACAGGTTCCTGAAAAAGGAGGCTAGGATCAAAGTATAATATCTGTTTTTCACATTTGCCATGTTCCTGTATGATGATGCACCAGGTTTCTGGTTTCTGGAAGTCTACTACTACAACTTATAATAATAAATAATTTTAACCTTTTCAAATCAAGAGTTAATTGTTATCTATCCTCCTCATCGTTATAATCTTCACTTCTTTCTAACTCCTCTTACATTCATATCACGTACCCCATTCAGTAGCCCTCTACCTTGAGTTGCTCTCAAACCTTATATTAGCTAAACGTTTGTGTTTTGTTTTTTTTTTTTCCTTTTAAAATGGTCCAGTTTCAGGGATTCTAATCTTATGATGGTGCCTTCCTTATAGCACTAACAAGGGAAGGAGGGTTGAGTGTTCCTATGTCAGCATAACAGACAAATATTCTTGAGATGTTATCTTACAATTAATCATTCAAAAGTTTTGTTGTCCAAATGACTTAGAAAAACATTATAAAAGAAAATGGCAATTGTTCTGAAAATCACATGGTGGCTCTGCAGATATAAAAAAAAAAAAGGCAAATGCCATAAAAAAAACATGAAAGATATAGTTTCACAGAAATGGTTTTAAATATTGATATGCATGAGGAATTTGTGTATGTAAAACATATCTTACTTATTATAAAACGCAGATTGTGTGTGTGTGTGTGTATCTGTAACGTTTATATATTGGATCGGATTTCTTACATTTTTCAACTGATTTCAACAAAACTTCATAGAACTACATAAAATTACCTTGTGGTGGTTCTAACAGCGCCAAAAATAGGAAAAATATAATTGTTTTTGCACAAAATCAATTTGAAAACACGATTAAGAGACATCGTGAAAATGGAAGGGGGACAACTCACATCGGGTTGTTTGTGTGTGTGGGTTACTTTAAATATGGGAGCGGATTTCCTATATTTTTCAGCCGATAAGACAAAACTTCACTTTTTTTTTTTTTTTTTTTTTTTTTTTTTTTTTTTTTTGGCAGGTAGTGTTTCTTATTCTCTTGCACACTTTTTTCTTTATTTTTAATATTCAGAATGCTTTAAAAATTCCATTTACAAGACAATTATTTATAATAAAATTCTATTCAATCATTAGACTCATAACGATTGAAAACAATGTTTTTGTTTGAGTTTGGGTTTGACCAATTCTTAAAAAATAAAAAAAACTAATTAAGACATGCGTGTCCGTCAACCTTAAACAATAATGTAACGATTTCTACTGATTGTACGAATACAAACATCGGAATAAATTCTTTATCTTTAGGGAAAGATAATGAAATCTAAACATACACAAGTCCTAACTAAAAATAATAAACCGAACGGAAACTACTTTAAATACACATGGTGTCCAATTTTTTACTGTATTCAATAAGTAAAAATCATAAATTTAAAAAGATTATTATTACAGAAAGGCTACTAAATGAATAAGATTTGTTAGATCATAATTAATAAACCCAAATAAAGTTAATATTTTTTTTGTATTAGAAACAACAGTGGAAAATATATTCAAATCAGAATTCTAATTATGAATCACCACAAGCAAAATATGCAATTTTTTTACTGTATTCAATAAGTAAAAATCATAAATTGTAAAACTAAAAAAGATTACAGAAAGGTTACCTACATTTTTCAACCGATTTCAACAAAACTTCACTTTTTTTTTTTTTTCTTTTTTTTTTGGCATGTAGTGTTTCTTATTGTCTTGCACACTTTTTTCTTTATTTTTACATTCAGAATGCTTTAAAATTCCATTTACAACACAATTGTTTATAATAAAATTCTATTCAATCGGTAGAGACTCATAACGATTGAAAACAATGTTTTTGTTCGAGTTTGGGATTGACCAATTTGTAAAAAAAAAAAACTAATTAAGACATGCGTGTCTGTCAACCTTAAACAATAATCTTTGTCAATTTTATTTTTCAGTCTTTATGATGGTGGATACTTGATCTATCTCTTACTGTTATATCCCTGGGCAACACCGGGCTCTACTGCTAGTACTTGTATATAAGCCAACTTCATATAGTGTGACCCCTAAATTTTGAGGCCTGAATTTTAACCCTTCCAGAAAAAAAATTTACATGTGTATAGTGCAACAAGTCACCAAAAATGATTTTTAACCTCTTCAAAATATTAACTGTGTATAGTGTGCCCCCACCTCTATTATTTTTTTTTTTTTTTTTTTACATAAATTCTGATCATAAAATCTTGTACTATACTAGAGTGTGGCATATAAAAATAGATAATCATCAGATTTTAATAAATTTGTCAATGGTAGGTAAATATTTTTTTAGCTTTGTGATTTTATAACAGCATCTAATTTTATACAGCCTGGGAGTTAGATATTTTTGTATTTAATCTGTAAACTGTTTTATTTACCAAAATACAGTAGAACTTATGAAAGTTTAACATGGCGGGAGGGTACAAAATTTTAAGCCACCACACTAGTTATAAATTAGTGCTGAAAATGTATCATCTAAAATCTCCATTAAAATAATACTTATATTTACTAAAGAAGAAAATACTGTTGAGAATTGGAGAGAAAAGTGGAAGAGAATGATAGCAAATTTTTTTATTACATAATCAAAGCTGAAAGATACATGCCTATGTTTCATATATTACACAATTGCATCTGATAAAGTACAGCACAAAAAAATTCCATGAAATATTAGGTATGTTTGATCTATGCGAAAAGGTATTTAATCTCTAACCAGTAAACAACGAGGAAGTCTTAAAGAAAATGGCAACAAAAAGAACACTTCAGTTCAGAATCAGGAAGAGACAGTTGAAATTCCTTGGACACATAACGAGGAAGGATGGCTTGGAAAGCTTGACCCTCATGGGGCATATTGAGGACAAGAGAGTTGCGGGGAAAACAGTGAGCCACTTACCTGACAAGCTTGGGTGAATGGATGATGGAACTGGGAGGGGGAGCCTTAGGGCCGCATTTTAGTTACATCTATTTTATGCATCAACCACACTTGTACTTTCTAATTATTGGTTATAAATTGTTTTCTGTGAAAGTCACACTGAATTGTTAACCCTTGTTTACTGGTTGTATCCAGTCTTGCATGATTTGACTTTCTCTTTCTGTCTCTGCTTTCTACATCTATTAGGATTAAAGGGAATAGCAGACAGTAACATAATTTGTTACTTTCAGGCAACATGACCATGTCTTTATTTGAATGGAGATCAAGGAGTTACCTTTTAAAAGCTTTAGCTAAGAAAAGGATAATACCCACAACAACTATAAGGAAACTGCTGCTAACAGCCTGAAAAAATGGTGGAGAGCCATGATCACCTTCATTCTGAAAGTATATAGCATATAAAAGACTTGTCTGGATCATTTGGTTTTCTGAAGAAGTGTATCCATTCCATCTATCAGATGAGTTAGTCAGTAGGAGTTACATATGGTCTTGAATTCAGTTTTCCTTCTCCTAAACTGGTTGTCAACTGAGGCTGATGAGTTCAGTCTGCTTTATTATTTAAGCCATAGCTGGTAGAAGAGATTTATACCTTTCCAAGTTTGCAAGAAAGCAAATGTAATGTAACTCAACTGGAATTTGAACTCGGCTCAAAAATTTCTTTGAGCTGCTATTTGTTGCATCACCTGCACATCCCAAAAATTGTATCACAAAGAACTATTTTCCAATCCCACCATATATACAGTATCACCTTTTAGATGAAGTCTAGCCTTTGCTATAATTATAGGGGTTTATTTCACTTGCTATGTGATATTAATCACTATCAACCTCAGTATTGATCATTGTTCAGTGAAAAATCTCCAGCCCCAAACCTCATGAACCATTTCCAACACTGTCAGTCTTCTTCAGTACCATTTTCATAATCTACAGAATCAGTCCTTGCATTTCAGTTGCATTTTTTCCTTAACATTTTCACTGCCTCCTTCTTATAGTATTGTTGCCTAGCTGTGCTGGCTCATTTTGGAGAAAATAGGAAATTATCATTTACTAGAAATAAAATGGCTACAAAGATGTTGATACCACTTTCCCATAGGCACCAATGTTTGTCTTGATTAGGTACTCTCTAGTACAGACTAAGCTAAACAACACCCCTCCTCCAACATATGTAATAAAAAATATGTCAGAAATAGGTTGTGGCAGAGATACCTCCCACATAATAATAAGACTTTAGCTAGATGAAGACACCATTGCATCACTATTGTCTTATCATTATGTGGGACGTATTTATGATGCACACTGTATGTATGCTACTTTGGAAATAATTCTAAAAGTGTCTTAAAAATGTATATATACATCAACAGTAGGCAATGTAATTTTTAGAAAGATGTATAAGTGAGTCACTAACAGCAGAAGTGTTTATATACAGAAGCATAATATGCTGAAAATGTTTATCTTCTGCTGTTAAAATACGATCAAGTGATCTTTTATTTAAAAAAAAAAAAAAAAGTTGGGGAATATGATATATGGACTGCATATATCAGACTAATGATGCTTAATTGAATGATGAAATGGAAAAAAATTTCTGTTATGTGTTTTTGTCCTTCAATGTTTTCAGACTATTGATAGGATCAAATATACATTGGAGAAAGAAACAAATACAAATGTATGTTGACTATATATATATATATATGAGAGAGAGAAAAACACTGAAAATGCAGAGATGTTTAAATTTCTGGTGTCCAATGTATCTAGAAACACAACCCAGTCAACATCATTAAGCTTACTACCATTTTTGTTTTTATCAATGTTTTATCAACATTTACATTTTTCTATAAATATTTTCATGGTAATTGTTCTGATAAGAATACCTAGACTTCATGAATTTAAGTATACGATGAGATTGGCAGCAGTGTCTCATTTTATAGTTGAAATGTCTAGATGTAGCCATAATTTCTATACTAACAGTTTGTTCTTACATTTCTCACTTATGGAACTTTCTTCCTGATTCTTACTTTCCAGACAACTTTGATCTCATAAATTTAAATGCAAATTGTTATATTCTGTCTTCTTAATTTCTGTTATTTTATTGTTCTCTCACCATAATGTTTTCTTTTTGTCCTATTATCTAACACTTAGTAATCTTTGCGTCTTAGTGACTTTATTGCCTTGCTTGAAGTGAAATGATTAAGAAAATGTTGTTTTTTAAATATACCACAATGTAGTAGCATTATTTTTGTTAGGAAAATGATATGCTGTATGAATTTGGACCTAAAAATATTACTTTTTTTCTTTTTTTTTTTTTTTTTTAACTAGAAAAATTATAAAAAACAAAACAAATAAAAAACACTAACATAATTAAGTTAGTAAATAATCTGAAGAACATTGACACTTTGAGACATTTTCTTGTTCAGAGATTTCAAGATATTCTGAGACAGATGTTTACAGACAGTCAAGCAAGAGAGAACTAGAAAAATGCTTGTCTATTTTCTTCACTTTTGGATTTGTTCTGCCTAATTTAGATTTCAGCCATTAAATGTCTTGACCATCTGAAGCACTTGAATATAAATAGCATTAGATGGGTTTATTCTTTCATGAGTGTGTTATTAATAGTGTTATCTACATTGCTCATTTCCTTGCTGCTGCCTGCGTTTAACATTATGCATTTTCTTTTTATATTTCTGTCCACTTAATTAGAAGAACAGAAAAAGTTGAACATTCAATGAGTTTAATTAAGCTTTCTCTAAATGAGACCTTGCTACTTTTCTCCATTTCATCTCATTTTTTTCTTTTTTTACTTTTGTTCAATAGTATTTAAAAAGGAGCAAATATTCATTAAGTGTTATCTTCTAATTAACTTTTTTGAGAGTCTTATGTTTTATTTTTTAAGACTGGTGAATTTATTAGTCATTATCATATCCCATTCAGAATATATTTTTTAAGAAATATATACTTTCTTTTTCATAAGTTAAAAAGAAAATTTACAACTTATAATCATAGATATGAAGAGTTGGAGTTTGTAAAATCATTAAAAAATATTATTATATATTATAATTATCTAATCTGAAATTTATTAAGGAAATAACTTGTTATTGTCCTATTTTTTTATCAGCATTTTACCTTAGACAATAAAGCTACTAAGATGCAAGGGATTACTGACTGTTAGAGAATGTGACAAAAAAAAAACACTATAAAAGAGAGAACAATAAAAGAACAATAATTAAGAAGATAGATGAGAATAGACGTTGCATTTAAAGTTTGAAGTCAGAAAAGAGTACCCCAATCAAGAAGGGCAATAGAAGAAACAGTTAGCATAGAACTTATGGTCACATCTAGTCATTTTACTGTAAAATTATGATACTTTGCCACCAATATACTACTATGCTTAAATTCATAAAGTCTAGGTACCATAGAGTAAAGTATATTTATCCAACTTCTCCACTAAGGCAGGACACAAGGTCATTTTAACATAGAGAGCACCATATACATACACATGCATATGGGACAAAGACAAAAATTTTGCCCAGTCCTCATGACCACAGTCATGCTGACATCGATATTACACTGACCTTATTACTCCTACTGACGTGAGGAAGGTGATGCCATAGAATTGGAATCCCTGTGACTAGATATCTTCTCCCATCTAAAATAAGAAACCTTTATTCCACTTCCAGCACAAAAATTAACTCCTGTACCAGGTAAGTACCATAGAGGAAAGGTCATCAGAACAATTTAGTATGAAAGTATTTATAGAAAAGACACAGGGAAGTTACATTATGGCGGTGGTAAAGTGACTGAAGCTGAGATGCTAGATCAGGACCAATGACATTGCAGATTCTTCTTTGGATTTTATCAAGAATCCCCAAATATAAAGCAAGAGCAACAGACCAGATGTGACAGCAATATTCAAAGCATGGACAAATGGTAGACTGATAAATATTTAAGATAGATTCTGGTGATAAAATTACTATAAAATTTATTTTCTATATTAATTTAACTTGTTTAAATCAGTTGCTTGTTTTAAATAAAGTATTTTTTAATCACCAATTTAAATCACAATTTGTTCACTTGTAAAGGAAGAAAAGTATAAGAAGCTTAAAAACATTCCAGACTGGATCTAGAAATTAAATCCTGAAATTTTGGATTCCCAAGTTTTGATTACTGCGATTGTTTTCATATTACACCATCTTCTACAGATAGAAACAATTAAAGGGACACAACTCTCTAACTGTCAATAGTTTTTGTCTTACACTTGTTGCTTGTGGAACTCTTTTAGCCTCCTGCTTTCTGATCAACTTTGATCTTCAAAAATGTAAATGCAATGCTAATCGTCATCTTCTGTCTCCTTGAATCATATTCTTTTATTGTTCTATCTCTTTAATAATGATTTTTCTCAGTTTCTTTCAATCTCAGTACCCCACCCCTTGCATCTTAGTGGCTTTATCTCCTTACTTGGAATAAAAAAACATAATCAATACCTATATGTATATTTTGACAGTAGGAATTTGTTTTGAGTTTTCACTTGTGGAACTCTCTTCTGGCTTGTTTTCCAGTCAAATTTGAGCTTTGGAAATGTAAATGCAATGTCAATCATCATCACCTGTCTTAATTCCTGTTCTTTTATTGTTCTCTCTCTCTCTCTCTCTCTCTAATAATGTTTTTTTTTTTTTTTTTTTTTTATTCTTTCACATCCATAACTCCTTGTGTCTTTTGTGGCTTTATTTCCTTGTTTGGAGTGAAACAGTTAAAAAGATAAATAAAAAGGAATAAAAATAAGTACAATGAAATGAACAGTAATTAAATGACCCGCTTGTTAAACTAAAAATTAAATCAAAAAATCTCATGGCCAACCCATGTGAAGAAAGTACTTTATTCAAATTCTGTTCTGGTGCGTGCTCACACCTACATTTAAAGCTGTTGAAAAATGAGCATTTTGAATATGATATTGATGCCAGGTTGTCTGACCCTGTGTTATTTTGAGACACTTTTTTCTAAAAGATATATTGTCTGTCTGACTGTTATTTATTTACAGTATATTCATGATACTAATCTTTTTTTTTTTTTTTTTTTTTTTTAAATCTCTTTTCAGACAGGACACTTTATTTTTAATGGTGAGAAATATTTAATTCAGCCTCAAAAGAAACGAACTCATGAAAAGTCAGCTTTAAATTCTCAGTTGCCTCATTTAATTTTTAATGAAATCAAGCATGTCCGGAAAGAAAACCATTCTCACTGTGGATTAAATGGTAACTTTTATTTTTTAATTTATTTTTTAAAAAATTGAATGCTTATTGTTTATTTGATAATTATTATCTCTTGAAAAAGTTGCATGAATACTGGATTTATTTTTTTATTAGGCATGAAGCATTAAACTTATCCCAAATGTTTTTTATTTTCTGAATTTCTGGAATGTGGAGTTACTATTTACAACAGAAATGACATCCACATCTTTGTTATTATTTTCACATATTATTTTCATCTCGGCCATTGTGCTTGTCAATCCAAGTAACCTTCAGTGAATTTTGAACTGAACCCTTCATTTAATCTATGGGGATAGATTGTTCTGATCCTGCTGACCATGTCTAAGATCTTGTTTTTATTTAGTACTGCTCAGTTATTGCTTACTCTGTTTCTACTGAGTCTAAGTCTGTACTACTTGGCCCAGAAATTGAACTCACAATTACTACATCATGAAATTCACAAACTGGTGCTTTAATCTATTATGCTATTATCTCCTAAGACTAAGACTCAGACTCAATGTACACAAGGTGTAGATTAAATTAGGGTTCAATTCAAAATTCCCTGTAGGTTACCTGCATCAGCAAGCACCTGAAGAAAGCTGGGGAGCACAGTGACTGAAACATGTAATAACAACAATGATAAGAATAATAGTTTGACTGTAAATAATCTCTCTTGTTATTCTGAAATGACTATTTCTCCAGTGTTTACCAGAAACTCAGATTAGAGTTGTTGGCATTAGCCTTAAGAATAGAATTAACTGAGTTTAAGATTCTGATCACAATCACTGATATCAGTGGTGGATTAATATCATTTTCACAAGACATAAATCTCTTCCTTCTTGTCAACATGATAGGAATAAAGTATTCTCTATTATCTGTCTATATCTCTGATATGAGGTATTATGATTACTTGCATCATTTACATTATTAGGACTGTTGTCCTCATCTTCATTGCCATGTTCACAATGTTTCAAGTGTTGTACACTCCAGCCTTCTTCAGGTGATTTGAATTTCGAACCAGATCCCTTATTTTGTCCAGTTCTAGTTTGATGTGCCATGCCTCTTCCGGATATTTCAATTATTTCCCTTTAACTCAATTCTCCAAGTTTTTGGTTCACCACTGCTGTGGCCTGGTATTGAACTCACAACTCTTTGGTTCTAGTCACTGGATCTAACCAATGTCTTTATCCACTGGGTCATGTGTCCTTGAGCACAAATAACTGAGAAATCTGGAAGAGGCATGGCATGTGGAACTCGAACAATCTACTCCAGTAGACAAAATAAAGGGTTCAGTTCAAAATTCTGGTCACCTGAAGAAGACCAGAGTGTACAACAGCCGAAATGTTGTGAATATGGCAATGAAAATGAGGATAACAGTCTGAATAATGTAAATAAGGCAAGTATTCCTATTAGTATATTAAAAAAAAAGAGAGAGAATGGTAATAATGGTAATTGTTTCCTTATAAGGAAACCTTCAACATTCATTGATTTAGCAGCTAGTGCTACTATCAACTAAAATTTTTCACTTAAAACAATTTTTAAGGAAAATAAGTTTCTCAAGTCACTGTTATCATTCTTTCCAGTATTGATGATGTGTGTGAAGTGGGTGCTTTCTTCCTAACCATTTGTTTGAAGTAGTGTCAACATCTTTATTACGTCACTGTTCTCTCTTCAGTTTACACGTGATATCCATTTCAGCTGTTGCTACTGTTTAAAGTCCTCAAGTGATGTGGTTTCTGTTATTTGGTACAGTTCATTGTTTGTGATTCTTTTGCACCAGTCTACAAGGTATGAAGAAATGTAGTTTTCACTGTGTACCATAGATCTCATTAAAACCTATAGGTTTCTCATAGCCATTTTAACCATTGAAAGCATAATCTTGGAAAGCAGTTGTATATAGTTGACAGTTTATATATTTCTGAATGGGTTTAGTGCCATACATGGTATCCATATCAAAGTTTTGATCTGATGAAGCTATTTAAAATATGACTAATTTTTTTTATTATATTTATTATATTCCATATGTTAATCTTACATATTACTTTACTTGCTATCTGTCAAGCACAATGTTACTTAATGTGGCAAAAGAGAAAGTCACTTACCAAGAAAAGGGGGCACATGTGTTCTGTATGATATGCTGAAGACAAAATAACCAAAATAGAAACAAGTCAGTTGCGGGTGTTGCCATAAATGCATCTCAGTTATGCTAATATTGTGTGTCCTCTCCCACCTGTCGACCAATGAAAAAAATTGTTCCATTGATAAAACAGTTGGTGTGCTTGAATTGGGAAGTTGTTTTATTTTTTTACCTCGACCATTGGCTTGCATGTTGGATTTCTGACTGTTTACGTGTATTGGGATTTTTGACATTTGACCTGTGATTCTGACATTTCTTTCTGCCACTGGATCTTCGAGTTTGGACTTGCAATTTGTTTATTTTGTTATGAAATTGATCTGCAATATCAATGTTTGAACACTCTGTGATCAGTTAGGAACAAATGTAAACAACACTATAACCATAAAAATTAGACAATCTTCAGTTATTTATATTTTTTATTGGCTTACAACTCCAATCACTTTATTAAATAAAAGCCCATGGTCAAATTGGAGGTAAAGTATATAGGAAGGCTGTTTCCTCAATCCTAACAGAGAGGGCCTGCTTGCATTGAAAATTAGAATTCAAAATTCTGGCTTTTACCTCATCTTAAACATTGGTCTTGTTTTGTAGAGGGGGACACGCCTTATCTGAAAATTGTGAAATCCACTTCGCATAGGGATGCAAACATGCCAAGTATATGTTGCATGTCCGAATGAATAATTGGTGGTGGAATCTCCAGCAGTGGTTTCAATCTTTCTGGCTCCAATTTAATTTGTCCATTTTCAAGGTTGTGCCCCAAGAGGTTAATGGATCTAGTGGATATGATAGACTTTGATTTGTTAAAGGTCAGTTTCCTTTTCCCTGTCGCAGTTACAAATCTTTCAAAATTAATGTCATGTTTCCTTTGGTTTCGTCCACCTATCACAATATTGTCCAGATAATAAAATGTCTAAACTTTCTTCTTCCTCAGTAAATTTGTCAATGGCCCTTTGAAAAATTGCAACACCATTTGTAACACTAAAAGGCACACAAATAAATTGGTATAACTTACCATCTACTTCAAAGGCCATATATGGTTTGTCAGAGTCTTCTGATTTGATGGTAGGCACTCTTAAGGTCGACGGTAGAAAATATTTGATACTTTGCAAGATTGTTGACCATTGTTTCAATGTTGGGTAAGGTTTATTCAGTTCAGTGTAAACGTTCACAGTATTTGAATAGTCCATGCACATTCATTTCTTATGGGCCTTCAAGTCATCCTTTACTACAACAGTTTGTGCATGCTACGGAGAAGTGCTTGTTTCTATGATTCCCTCAAAGCGCAACCTGTGAACCTCTCGACTAATGAAATTCTAGTCAGTGGGGCTGAATTTTCTTAGCAGCTATAGGTTTAGCATTTTTTTGTATGTTTGCGAACTATAGAATTTCAACTAAATCTGCTGCTGCTAAACTGCAAACAGAATTATCTTCTGCATTAGAAACTTTAAATCCTGGTATATAATATACAATTGTAATAGAAGAATGTTGTCACTGAAAGTCCAGGCCTAATAAAACATCACTATAGAGATCCTCAAGAACCTTCAGGCATATCTCCAGATTCACTTTACACTCACCAGTGACAGATGCCTTTCAAGAAGATTGTTCTAGTGTAACACAATGTATAAGTGGGCTAATGGGGAGTTTGAGTCTTTGGGCAACTTTTTTTCTTCAATAAAGCTTTCAGAGCTTGCTGAGTCAATAAGACTAGCAACTCTATTTTCATACACACTCTACAGCAGAAGAATTCAAACGATGGGGAACCACAGCAAAAGGAGGACAGAGAGAGGGAGACAATATTGCTGCAGTGACCTTCCTTTTATTCTTGATTTGGCAAACCTGGGCAGTGACCTCTTCTTCCACATGAAGAACAATCACTATCTTTTGCTAGGCATTTTGTACGTGAATGAAGTTTGCCGCCACAAAACCAACATTGTTTTTTAACTGGAGCTACACCCACAACAGTTACATCATTATTTTGAGTGGCAGCTGACACATAATTAAGTGTCACATTACTTAAATCTGGGTATTCCGACACTGTACAACAGAACCCAAGTTACACAGGCCTCCAAGTTACACTGTACAAGGTCCATGGCCATTTCTTGATCATAAGATTCAGAAAGAGTTAGACTTACATTTTCCATTAAGCACTGGCATATATTTAACTAATACAGTCTGTTAATGAACATATTCCTCCCTAATTCTTCATGATACTGTTCCGCTATGATGGCTTTTAGTATGCAGTTTTTGCTCAGTTTGTAAATTTCACAAAGAAATTGAAGTAGTGTTTTGCAAGGATTGTTGGCATCTTGTAGTGATAATGTGTCTAGCAAATATCTTATTTTTTTGTTTTATAAAAATCTTGTTTAGAATTTTCAGTGCCTCTTCATAACTTACTGCATCAACAAAATATTCAGAGATGCTTGGCATAGTTTGTTAGTAGCTCTGTCGCTGCATTCTTCAATAAAGTTCTCAAATGTTCTTTGCCAATATTGATATTCCTTATCGGCAGCCAGTGAAGTCAGGTCAACATCAAGCTTTTCTGGGCAAAGGACGTGTTCCATGTTTATAGAAAAACCTGAGCTGAATAAATCGTTATAACTTTTATTTTAAGGCTTTATTCAGCTCAAAAACATACATAGAGAACAGGTTGCTAGAATCCTGGCAAGATGGCATCTATGTTATATCCAGGGAGTTCTTCAGTCAAAGGGGGATAATTCAAATCTTCCCAGAAATCTATATTTATACAGCAGGATATGAACATGAACACTTTGAGCAGAAATGTTTGATAGACTTAACTTTTTTTCTCTAAATTTCTGGGATGAGGAAATATCATTACTTATAACATTTATATGCAGACTAATATTTTTTTGTTATTATTTTTGTCATTATCACACCATTTTGGCTGTTGTGCCCTCTGAACTTCATCAGGTCCTTGTCAATACGAGTAACCGTCAGGGAATTTCTAACTGAACCCTTTATTTAATTTACAGGGTAGATTGTTCTCATTCCACTGTCCATGTCTAGGGATAATAATTATCTAGCTTAATACTGCTAATTTATTGCTTACCCCATTTCCACTGAGTGCACTGCCTGGCCCAGGGATTGAATTCACAATTAAGAGGTCACCAAATTCATGAACTAGCATTAGTTTATTGTCCTGTAGATGAAATAAAGGGTTCAGTTTGAAATTCCTTGAAAGTTACCTCAATCAACAAGCATCTGATGAAGACTAGAAGGCACAACAGCAGAAACATTATGATAGTAACAAAGTTAAAGAAAATACATGTAAATAATAATTCTTTCTGATTATAAATTCTGACATCTGATAATTCATTTTTCATACCTGAGAGACAAGACACACTTTGAAATGCAGAAGAAATACCCACCTTTTCTCAGTTTGTCATAATGTGGTCTTCCAATTTATTAACATTAACTAATATTAATTAATATATATATACACACACACACACACACACACACATACATATATATATATGTATATTAAAAAATTATAACATAAATATGTTATAACATCACTACAAAAATAGCTGGGTATGAGATATTTTGGTACTCAAATTTAATAAGAACTAACATACTGAAGTTCCCCCAATGTACTTCATTATAAGGCATATGTCATTCCTAACTCCAAAAGAATTACCTCAACAAACATCAAATTTAGTTTTACAAATTTTATTTTATCATAAACTGGAGTTTAACTTTAGTAATAGTTGTTTTTCAAAATTTCCATCTTTCAAGCTGTGATGTTTTTTTCAAAAAATTCCACCTCCAATTTCAAAATGAAAAAGCATCCTTGAAGATTTCATTTTAGCATTAATTAGAAGCTAAATGATTAAATTTACTATTTCCAGTCAGTAAAATATTCTGGTGTATTTTAAATAAAAATTATATAGATCAGAATCTCAACTTTTTGGCCGATTTAAAAAAAATTTTCTTCAAAGCGGCCATTTTTTTAATTTTAAGAAATTTTTAAACAAAACAATTTATATACATTAAAAAAAAAAAAAAATAGTATCATTTCAGACCAAGAATGAATTTTATTCAACATTTGGACGAATATCAAGGGGAAATAGGCAGGAAAAACCAACAGAAGTTATTACCCATAAAGATGGTAAATTTGCTTTTTAAGTCCCATGCTAAATATCTATTAAATTTTTCCCAAATCATCATATTTCCGTATAATGAACATGCTGAACTCAAATTAACAATTATGATAAAACCTACCATTTTGGAGTTATTGACAAGAAAAAATCGGACTAATTCCGGGTAATTTGTCTGGCATTATGGGCATTATTTTACTAATTAAGCACAGGGCACTTTCAGGTATTTTCGTTGATGTAAGCATAAATTTTGGCCTATTTACTTCTTTTACAGATTTTCATCGCAGAAATCACTATGAACTACTGTAAAACAATGTATTTTTTTTTTTGGGGGGGATAAGTGTAGTTTTATTTAATTAATTATTGTTTTAATTTAAATTTTAAAAAATAAAAATATACTTTACTGTATTATTTAATTTGTTCTTTTTTAGTTTGTCAATATTTTCATATATTTGAAACTTGAATATTTTGATAAGTGTAGTTTTATTTATAACATAAAACTTTAAACAAAAACAAATTAACAAATTAAATAATATAATAAAGTATTTCTTTAAATTAAAACAAACAAAAATAAAACAAATAATAATGTGCAAACTTTGCATGAAGTTTGAAAAGAGCATGATTATTTACAAAATAAAACAAAATACTCCTTCCTAGTATTTTTTATTTTACTTTTTATTTATTATTACCAAAACCCAGGTAGAAGTTGAAATAGTTACACATGAAAATGGAAACCACTCCTCACTTAACAACTTACTTGTTTAACAACACCCCCTCCTCTAACTTACAATCAGCTATAAAATCTTATAAAATGAAAAGAAATTCAGTCAGCGGGTATTGTACATTGTATGAAAAATTTGATTGTAATTGTTTTCTCTTTTCTCAAAATGAATAAAAATAAATAAAATTAATAAAGTGAAAAATAAATAAAAATTTACTGTATTTAAAGTATGCAAAGTGAAGACACAGAATATAGAACTATTTTTCAAATTTGTTTATTACATTTACTGCTCAGTATACTAATGTCCTGTATAAACATTTAGAAATAAATTAGAAATGTTAAAAATTTATTGGAGGGGGAGGTGACTTTCTCAATAGTAGCTTAAGTTAACTTAGCTTATTTTTAAAATAGTCCTAAAAGTTGGAAGTATCAAAATTCAAAATAGTACTAGTCTTTCAATAATGCAAATTATAAGTCATTATCCAGTCACAACAGTGAAAAGACCCAGTCAAGAAACACTATTGTGAAAATTAAATTAGACAAGGGTTGAAAATTCTACACAAACACTTGACTAAATTCTTTTTTTTTTTTTTTTTTTTTTTTTCTGATTTTCAAAGTATCTTAAGCAAGAATAATTAAGCAGAATTTATTTCCCCACTATACAGTAAAGATCAGGTTGTAACTTGACATTTATTTACTAACAATTGTGATTTCATATAGTGAGTCTGGCTTGATATGTCAACTGGTAGTGACCATTGAAATAGTAATAGTACCCCTAATTATGTTTCAGTATATTTTAATAAAGAGGAAATACTCAGCTTTTTCTAGAGTTAATTACCACAGCAGATTGCATCTTGTAATGTGGTCATTATTCTTCATGGTCTACTCTATTTGATGACACTCCACCATTATATAATTCTGCTTGTTAGCACATATGTTACACCCCTGTCATTACCTCAGATAAATAATAAACCATTCCATTTTGACTGCAACAAAAGATGAAGGAAAAAGATAGAAAATGCTGTTTGGTTTTAACATGAAAGAATGGGAAAATAGTGGAAGCAATAATTCTCTTATTTGTGTAAATGTCTGCTTAAGTGAAATGGAAAACATTATCAATTTTTAATCTTTTCATTTGTAGCCTCTTATTCTTTAAATAACGACCTACATTCACACTTATAATTGTTACAGCAATATTTTATTTAAAAAAAAAAAAATCAGCTTAAGTATTTAGTGGTGTAATAGAGGACTTTCCATGGGTATTTTAGCATTGTGAAACTCCCATTGGACCATTTCATTTGTTTAATTAAGAATTCTGATTAATCAGAAAATTCAAATAGAAAACTGAAATATTTACAGACACTACTAGTTTACATTTAATATTACACTATTATGGTGTTTTGAAAAAAGAAAAAAAGTGATGAACTGTTATGTAATATCAATTCTCCTATATAGTTGTGAATGCTGGACAATCTCCTCATAGATTGAGGCAAGAGAAATGTCATTCTACAGAAGGATGCTGAGAATACCAACAAAGCAACAAAGGAGACTTGAAGAAAATTGAAACAAGGGACATTTATACATAGAATCAGAAAGAAGCAGCTGAAATTTCTTGGATGCATAATGAGGAAAGGGGTTTGGAGAATTTGACACTCACAGGACATTAAAGGGACAAGAGAACACAGCAGGCCATTTTCTTGACAAGCCTGTGTGAATGGATGGCTGAATAGTGGGGTGGCAAAAAGACAAATATGACTAAGAGCTACAAGAGATAGGAAGTTATGGAGAGCCATGATCAACTACATTCTGAAGGAACACAGTGTATATAATTAGATGATTATGGCGTTAGGTTTAATACAATTACTAGTGCTCTGCAGCATTTAAAATAACATTAACATTCCAGAAGCTATTTCAAATTACAATCAACAAAGCTTCTGTTGTATTAAAAGTTGAATATTATTAGTCTTATTCACTTGGAAAGAAAATTTTTTTTGTGTGGCATCTTATTAACAAAATTTAATCCATCTTTTTCAGAATAATAATTGCTTTCTTTACCATTTACAAATTGAGTCATTATCCAGTTACAAAAAGAGTGAAACTATCAAAGACAAAGAAATTCTCATCAACTACTAATCATTGTCATTCATTAATCAACTACTCCAGAAACAGAAATTTCTCTTGTCAACCACTATCAAGTGGTTTACAAGTGTGATGGGCACATGATCATTGACTAAGAAATAGTGAATGTTTCTTTTGAATTTTATAGTAAGTTTTGTTTCTCTTAGTCAGGCATTGAAATGTAATTATCAGATATGTCACAAATGATTCTGAATTGTTCAAGCTAGTATACTTATCTTTGTTGTTTGGATCCCTACATTTCAGCCAGTGTATTCCCCTGCCTTCCTAACATTATCTCAAATACTCATATAAAAGTGTGTTATGATTATGCAAACTAGGCATCTACATTTTTATTTTCATCAGTTTTTGTTAGTCATATAAATTTTGTTTCTGGTAATGTTTAAGGAGCTTTGAACACTCCTTTGATTCATAATTTTTTCCTAACTTTCACTTTAATTGAAACACAATAACATTTTGATTTTTTTTTTTTTTTTATTGTAAGTGTAGTTGCCTTATTTGTTTGTGCATATCTCCTTTGTTGGTGGTACTCAATCTCTGTACTTCTGCACGTTATTTTTTCTTTACCCTGTCTGCATTTGGTCCTTATTTCATTGTGTAATTTTCTCTATTCTGTTCCATATCGTGGCAGTTTTCTGTCTCCTTTGCATCATATTGAGAATCTCCTCAGTCATTATCTGTCTATATTTCTGAGATGAGGTATTATGTACATTATTTACATTATTCGGACTATTGCCCTCATCTTTGTCGCCATATTTCAGCCTTTGTACGCTCCAGCCTTCTTCAGGTTGGAATGTCAAACTGAACCCTTTATTTCGCTCACTGGGGTAGACTGTTCTAGTTCCACATGCCATGTTTAATGGATGTCAGTTATCAGTTATCTCCTGTTAATTTCCCTCTGAAAGTTCTCCGCTGCCTTAGCCAGGTATTGAACTTAGACTCTTTGGGTCCTGTCACTAGATCTAACTAATGCTTTTATCCATTGTGACATCTGTGTATGAATTTCTGCGTATTATAAGCCTAATGTCTTCAGAAACCATTTTTTACCAGTGCTCATATTGCAATTTTTGCTGTTATCATTGCATATTTTTACCAGAGCTCATATTGCAATTTTTGTTGTTATTATCGCTTTTCTCTGGCACTCCTTATTACTGGTTCCCATATTGTATTCATTTCTATGCTTGGTCAGCTCAGGAGATTTTTGTGGCCTAGCATATGTACTGATTCCTTAAGTTTATGAATTTTTCAATGGTGTTCTTTGGCAATCCTCTCAACCTGATCCCACAGAAGGCAGTGATCTCCCTTCTCTCTCCATATATGTCCAGCCATGCCTGATTTTTCCACTTCCCCTCGTGTTACAGCTTTCTGGTGTTCTTGAAGCCTTACCTTAATGGGGCGGCCTGTCTCTCCATTATATTTCTTTCTGCAGCTGCACGGAATACACCATTCATTTTTTTACTTTTTTGTCCATTCTCCTTTAGGATAACCTTGTTTGCTGATGTCACTAATGCAACTCTTTGTGCGTCCCATTTCGAGTTTCCATTGTATCCCTCGTATCTTCTTTTCACATTGTCCATATATTTTTATTTCAAGTTTGGGTGACTCAGGAGTTTGTGGTATTGCAATTTAGGTGTTGCGTTAGGCTTCTCCAATTTCTGCAGTTTCACTCTTAGCTTACATATAACAGGGCAATGATAACTCCTGCAGTCAGCACTTGGGTAGGTTTTGCAGTGAACGATTGCATTCCTGAATCTTTTGATGATAGTTATGTAGTCAATTTGGTTTTTAGTGTCTCCTCCTGGGCTCCTCTATGTCCATAATCATCTTGGATGTTCTTGGAACCATGTGTTGGTTATTACTTGGTCCTTGGCTGTGCACCATTGAATCCATTTTTCTCCACATTCGTTGTGGTTACCTTGTCTGAATTTTCTGGCAATATCCCCTGTCCTCTCAATGCCTACTTTGGCATTTAGGTCTCCCATGATAATGATGACTTCCTGTGATTTGCAAAGAGCCTTGGCATTGTCCATCTTTGAGTAGAAATCTTTGATTTCTTCTTCATTACTATGCTCTGTCGGTGTGTACACTATTATGATAGATAAGTTGAAAGGCTCCTTTCAGTTTGACTACCCGAATTCTTTTGGATAGTTGGCAATATTCCAGAATGCATCCTTAAATGTTTTATCTAATATTAATCCTACTCCTTTGTCATTTTTCTCTCTGCTGGCATGAATAATCCTGTGCTTGTCACTGACAAAACCTCAGTTGTTTGGCCATCTGGTTTTACATATGCCTAGGATATTGATTTTTTTTTTTTAGTCTGTTCATTTCTTGTTTTACATTATCTAGCTGGCCACAGTTGTTCAAGGTCTGAATGTTCCATGTCCCCAGAGTTTTTGTTTGATGCGAACAGTCACAAGATAAGTCTGGTGACACCTGTTGCTCATGTTGTTCCTTTTCGGGTGGGGGATAGGTTCCGAAGAATGTTATTCTCTTTACACTGTTTATGATAGCAGTTTCTGGATGATGGTCAGGTGAAACCTGTTACACATGTCTGTCCTTACCAGGCAAGGAGTTAACTTTCATAGATTTAACCCCCTTCATGGCATTGGGTTTCATATTGTGTGCTTTGTTAGCCATAATATAATTTGGGATTGATAGTGGAGTGATTTCTAGTTGCCTTCTCCATGGTGATTTATGGAGATACTACTCCTTGTTAGCTGGCTGTTGACTCGAAGAGAGTTCTTCTACCCTTTGTTAGATCTTATTTTTCATCCTAATGGCTTGCTAACAAGCTGCCTCACTTGGAAGAACTTCAAATGAGGTAGTTTAGTTGCCGACATTTCGACTGTGGGATACTTCCCATTATTTATATATATATATATATATATATATATATATATATATATATATATATATATATATATATATATAATATATATACTCAGCTCTGAAAATATGAGTTGTTTTTAAAGTTTAAGTTTTAACTTAATATAATTGATATTTGATCCCTATTAAAACAAAATTGCAATTATTTTGCTTGCACTGATTATCAAAAAAGTAACATAACTGGTCTGAAAATTAAGTTAAATTTAAAATATGTAACAAATTAAGTTAAATTTAAAATATGTAACAAAATAAGTAACAATACATCAACACTGTATCATATAAAAAATAGAGATTCTAACTACTTAGAATTCGAATTTCATGTCAATGGGAGGCCAAAAGCAGCATGTCCAAGTCACTCTACTTCTGAGATGCTAACGTGACCATCCGACTCCCAAACCTCTCAGAATGACGACTTTGTGTTTCAGATAAATAAGGGAAGTTGGAATGAAAAACAAAAACATTACTTTTTCATTTTCCTTGCATAATACTTAAATGCAGCAATCAATTTAGGGTTCTTTTGTAGTTTATTGTTGCCTGCCACATTTAGTTTGTTTCCTTGCAAAAAGAATTTTCTGCCAACAGAGAACCAGATTGCAATCAAAAGTTCCAAGGCTGCAGCAAGGAAAAGAAAGTCCCATACAAATGAAAACCCAGATCAAAAAAAGCAAATCAAGAGCCTTCCACAGGAACTAGCTTAATTGCTACCGTATCAGTTAGCTCTTAAGCTAGTAGCAAATATTTCACAATGTATTTTCAAAGCTGTGGTATAATACACTTTTAATAATACTCTCTCTTTCTATAATACACTTTTAGACAGTTCTGTCATTGTTTTTTTTCCTATGCATTAGATGCTTACTATTTCAGTTCATTAAAAATATAGAATCTGCAATGTTATGGATCATGACCTTGTATCTTGGCTTTAGTCACTTTCTCACCACTGTAACATAGCTTTCTTGTTCTACTTCTATAACTATTTTCATGATAATTGTTCTGATGAACTTTTTTTCTTTGGCAGCCTGATCTTACAAATTTAAGTGCAATACTAGATTGGCAGATAGGTCTCATCATTTTGCAGTTGAAATGGCTAAATGTAACTATAAGTTCTGTTTAGTTTCTTCTCACATGCTTCTCATTTATTGACTCTGCTTTCCAATCAGTTTTGATCTTCAAAAGTTTAAATGCAATGTTAATTATTATTTTTTGTATTCTTAATTCCTGTTCTTTTATTATTCTTTTTCCTTAATGTTTCTCTTTTTCTCCTATTCTTTTACACTCAGTAACCCCCTTAATTCTTATTGGCTTTATTGCCTTGCTTGTGGTGAAATGATTAATAAAAGCATGAGATTTAATTTTTCTTTTAATCTTTTCCTAAGAAATACATGAAATTTTTCTTGACTTGCATAATATAAATATAATTACTCTCATCCATACAACTCAGACTCTCTCATGCTAACATCTGCAGCCACATGATGTTTATGTAAACTGGCAAGTAAGCAGTGTTTACATGTGACTTATTTTAGCATCAAGAGAAAATAGTTCTTTTAATTAGCCATCTGACATGTGTCTTGCAGTTCTAAACACACACACACACGTACATTGTCTGGGGAAAATGTATTAAATTCTCATTAGTAGCTTCTCAAGCCAAACACATCTCTAAAATGTCACTTATGCCAAATAGCAGATTTTGCTCAAATGGGTGCTGTGCAAAAAATGTAAATAGAGGAAACTGTGGTCTGTTCTTTGAAAAATGGTAAAATCTTTTGAAACTATTTGTGTTTCCCTGCAATGTAAACTTTAATTTGTTTATCTTATTTCTAAGTGGAAATTCAGTTTATTTAATAGAATCAACCCCAGTAAAAATTCCTTTTCTTCAACCTCATCAATCTGCAGGAGTCCACATCAATGAAATTACTTTTCATTTATTCTACCTTTACCAAAATGCATCTTTTCAAAATGCCTAATTTTCGTACTTGTACACTACATATAATTTTCAACGTTGATAGAAGTCTGCATACTTTCCTCTGTATGGCTGTTCAATAGAAAGTAAAGAAGGAATAAGTAGCTATTCTTCAAAATGGTGAAATGTAACATGGTCACGTTTACTGTGAGAATGCACACATTTGTATAAGTAATAATAAACATTGCAGTTTTATGTACTAATACTGATTGTGTCAAGGTATACCCACTGACCCTATTCCTTTTAGTGCAGTCAGGAGAGATGGATCTTCAGAAACTAGTATTTGCACATGTTTTAATGATCTCTGGTTTTGAATAACCAGGAAGTCCTTAACAAATTAAACATTTTTACTTTGTTCTATTATGGTCTGCTTTTCTTTTGCCTATCTTGTATATATACTCTTGAGAAAGGTATGAATCCATCTCTTCTCTCCCTGGCTATAACTGAATGTATCATAACATTTATCCCAAAATTGTTAATACAATATTCACTCACCAAAAAAAAAAAAAAAAAATTATATAATTTAAAAATGTTTTGGCTTCAAATAACTCATCAAGACGTGATAAGCTGTAAAACTCAATCAATTTTTCTGTCTTCCAGCAATTTGCAAAAATTTTTTAAAGCATGAGTTTTTAAAAAGAAACAAAAATTAATTAAAAAACAACATTGACTCTTTGTTTAAAGATGAAGAATCCACTTTAAAAGAAATTACTTGGCATCTCTTGACAATAATTTACTACCCAATGTGGCATGAAATTACATAATTTATCACTGGTAAACCATAATATCTAGGTTTATATTTATTGGCCTATACCAGTTTTTGGCTAAGGCTGCATTCTTAATTTTCAGCTAGAAATAAATTAACTGACAATAGCTTGAAAGATTTTTCACATTAATTATTATTCTATGCTTCAAAGATGCAATATTCCTGTGGTTTTTTGACTCATTTGATGGAATCAAGCAAGTTGGTTTATCCATTTTTTTTAATTTTTTTTTTTTTTTTTAACCATGAAATAAAAGAGGAGGTGGCAGGAACTAAAGATTATGAAGATATAGAAAACAGATAATGATTGACCCTTAAATTGAAATTTTGCGGTCAAGAGCTGTGTGCAAATTTCCTCTTACATTTGGAGTACAGAGAATATGGGGTTGATTTGATACTAGAAGTAGCATGGAGTGTCCTAGCTGTAAAAACCTGAACTGGTGGAATTAAATAATGAAACTCATGGGAACATGGCAATAGTGATAAAATAGTGAGATAATACAAAAATACAAGGAATAATCATTCTTGAGTATATATATATATATATATATATATATATATATATATATATATATATATATTTTTTTTTTCTAAGCGTTTCACCCCAAGCAAGGCGGGAAGCCACTAGGACACAAGGGTTTACAGAAGATATGGAGCAAGATCAGATAGGAGTGATAGAGGAAATGATGAGGAGAAGGATAGTGGATAGATCAAGGCAACTGGAGATGTCGATTGGCATTACATTTGAATAGTTGGAGATTATAGCTCTCAGGGAAACTGGAATAGGGAAGAGAGTTCCACAGGTGAGAGGTGTGAGATATGAAGCTATTGGAGTAGAAGAGACAGCTACATTTAATATTTTCAACAGTGAAAGGGTGAGAGCGGGATGCCAGCCTCGTAGGGCGCTTGAATTCGTGAAGTCTGGGAACCAGCGGATGCAGCTCCTCGGAGCAATTACCATGAAAGTATTTGTAAAAAAGACAGAGAAGCGACAGTGCATTTGTGAGAGAGCGACTGTAGATGAGAAGCTAGATCAAGGCCAATTATATTGCATATCCGCCTCTGGAGCTTATCAAGAACCCCAAGGCAAACAGAAGGGGCTCCAGATCATATATGGCAGCAATACTCCATGCAAGAGCGAATTGTTGATTTGTAGATCTGAAGGATCGATTCCGGGGAGAAAAATTTCCTGGTGCGGCACAGGGAGCCAACTTTCCTTGCGGTGAACGAAGCAATTGACTCGATGTATTTGTTCCATCTCGGGTCAGCAGTCAACGTGAGACCGAGCAGCCGCAGAGAGGTGCTCTCGAGAAGTTGAGCGTCAGACATTCTAATGGAGGGGCAGGGAAGGATCTCTGGTGATTAATAGAGAGCAGTTTTGTTATGAATTTATAACATGATTATCTGGTTATTGAACTTTCTCCTGCCATTCTATGACCTTTCTCCACTTTTGCAGTAAATTTTATATTTCATTATAAAGTAGCAATTCAGGGCTTTTAATGAATTCTTTGGGGAATTTTTCAATATCTTGTTAGAAATACTGATAAGAAGAGTATTTTATAGTAAAACAAGAAATGGCTTCACATTGACGAGTTTGGAGAATATGCTTTATGTCGAAGAATCTCAAAACCTAGCTTCCTGATTTTTTGCTGCATTGTATTTTATAACTTCAAAATCAATCATCAACTTTCTACTTTAAAAAAAGAAGTCTTTTTATTTTTTTTTTTTGCTTCAATGTATCAGCTCAAATGAGCCAATTGCTCTTTGTAATATTGCACATTAAAAATGTATCCAAATTCTAATAGCGTCCTGGGTAAGACGTTAAACTACGTCCAGCAGCAAGGCCTCTGATCAGGAGGTTTTGAGGAGCATGGAACCACCTCTTAATTACTGGTGTTCCCAGGTCCACCCTGACCCAGGATGGTAGCACCTGTTAGGGTCCCAGCTATGGGCAAATAGTTAACTATTACCAACAATACTTTTTTGAAAAAAATTATTACCAGCAATAAAATTTTGAAGGAAAAATATTACCAGAAACAGATTTTTGACAAAACAAAATATTACCAGCAATAAAAATTTTTGTCAGCATTAAATAACCTATTGAAGTTGATATACCGTAAAATAAACCAAACCATACATACTCTATTCATACGAATCTATCCTAAAAATGTTGTCGACATTAATGGCATATCAATCTCAATGGGTTATTTAAACAAAATAAACCAAACCAATCTAAACCAAAGAATACATACTCTATTCATACGAATCTATCCTAAAAATGTTGTCGACATTAATGGCATATCAATCTCAATGGGTTATTTAAACAAAATAAACCAAACCTATCTAAACCAAAGAATACATACTCTATTCATACGAATCTATCCTAAAAATGTTGTCGACATTAATTGCATATCAATCTCAATGGGTTATTTAAACAAAATAAACCAAACCAATCTAAACCAAAGAATACATACTCTATTCATATGAATCTATCCTAAAAATGTTGTCAGCATTAAATAACCCATTGAGATTGATATGCTGTTAAACAAAATAAACCAAACCAAATTCTAATAATTGGGAATGAAGAATTCTCTTTGAATCCAAAAGTTCTTCAATAGATTGTTTATGTTGAAGGCTGTCTTGTATCTAATTACAGTTTTCTTCATTTTAGATTCTCATAATAAATTGTTGGCAATAACTATTTTGTGAAATAATGAAAAAGATTTTCTGTGTTTAGGTAGAAGAGGAAACGTGTTCAGAATGATATTTTTTCCTTGTTTTATTGGGGTGTGGTGTTCTCAGGTTTATAAATAATGTGTTCACATTGACTAAGTTACATGTAAGTTTTCTTCATGTTCATGTGTTGTTTAAAACTTTCAAGTCATAATTATTCAAGCTATCTGGTCATCTAAAGTGTTATTTGACTTAATCTTTGGATTAAAAAGTTTTAATCATTCCAGACATGTGCTTAAACCAGGGTTCAAGATTAACATTGTCCCACAATCCTGGGGACAATGGAACATTAGTTTAGTAGAATCAGTTAAATTTTGGGGGATGATAATACTGGGACAATGCAAAAATTTTCATTAAACCCTCATTATTTTATAAGTAACTAATTTCTTAAAGTAAAAGTTTTTAAACAGAAATGATGGGCTTCTAATAAATGGGGGACATATATGTGCATATACATAAAAAAAAAAACAAAAAAAACTTAAGCATTTTTTTAAAAACTGGTGAATGAAACTTGATTGAAAAACGAATGTTAAAAGACTTAAATTTAAATATTTATTTCTAAATGTAAAAAACATTAGGATCTAATTGTATAACTAATTTTGCTTTAATATGCAAAGTAAGAAAATTATATTTCTGTCAATTTTTGCTTAAAGAATATGAATAAAACATTAACAAACATTTGTGTTGTTTGTTCTGCTTAACATAAACTAAATTGAGAATACAAAGGAGAATTTAAAAAATAATAAACAAACCTGGAAAATTTAGTCATGATGCAGTAATTATAAATTAAATTTTTTTTATAAAGACTTGTGTGGTAAGGCAACCTAATTATCTCTCCTGTCTTATGATTTGTATAAAGTCACACCACCTTAAATAAAACAAAGTTATGTTCAATAAAGGCACATTAAGCCAAATTAGACTCAGAGTTTACATTACAATTTATTGAATGTAATTGTGGACAAATACCTTAAACCAGAAGGTCTCGACTTTGCAGACCCATCTTCTACTGATGCCTGGCATTATTGGAAACAATTATTTGAAGGATTCTTGCTTGCACTGGAAAATAGTTCATCCATTCCTATTACTGATACGGATAGACTTAACCTGCTAATGCGCCACATTTGCATATCCGTATATACCAATATTTCTCACTGTAAAACCAAAGTCCATCAATGTTTTGGGTGGAATTTTTAAGAGATGTGACATAATCTTTGCTTGGAATGTATTAGCAACTACCCGTCAATACCCTGAGGAGGGGTTAGAACAGTATCTTCAGAGCTTAAAAATCTTATATCGAGACTGCGACTTTCAAGCAACTACAGCAGATCAGGCAAAGGGTGAATTTATCAGACTCCTTTATAAATGGATTAGGATCAAACTATATCCGTCAAAAATTGCTGAAAAATAAACAATAAGATTTAGCTATTGCTCTTACTTTGGAGATGACAGAAAAGCAATCTTGTTTATACCTACAAACAAGTGTTGCAGAGGCTGCACTAAGTACTCACACTCCACCAGTTAAAATGATCCAAACAAGGGGGGAAAAAGACATTCCTCTATGAGAGACTTCCTCGTTTCTGCCCCACCCTCCACCAGTTCAAAATCATCTCTCTCCAGAACACACTGCATACACTTCTAGTGCTGCGACCAAATGAAAATTTTATTTTTGTGGTCTTAAGCTACATCCCAGGTTGTGTTGTCCAGCCAGTAAAACTAAATACCACAAGTACAGGAAGAAGAGACATTTCTCTAAGGTTTGCCACTGAAGCTTTTTTTCACCTGGTTCAAATACTTCTATTGCAACTAGTATTGGATCAACTGCAAACCCTAAATGTCTTTCAACAGTTAATAAAAATAAAAGAAATGAATGCTCTAGTCAATACAAGAAGCTCAGAGTTAGTGTTGATATTGCAAAAAGAAACATATTTAAAACTGTACATTGTAATAGTCAGGTGGCTATGGTGAATGCTTCACTATTTTCACAGAGGATATATTTTGGCTGGCCTAGAGTTGAATCAAACTAATTACACTAAGACCAAATTTTTCATGATACCAAATCTGTGCTGCGATGTTATACTGGGTCATGATTTTCTTAAAAAGCAGTCTAGTATTAATCTCCCTTTTGGGAGCACTAAACTGGCATTGAACATCTGCAGCTTGGCCACTATAAATGTACAATACTCCTCTCTTTTCAAAAATTCAACTCCTCTCTTTTCAAAAACTGTAAACCAGTGGCCACCAAATCTCAAAAATATTTTCTTAAAGACAAAATGTTTATTCAAGCAGAAATAACAAAAATGTCAAGAGAAGTAGAGCTTTTCATTTGACATTTTCTATTGGTTGGGAGTCAAGAGCATAGATCAATAAACAGCACCAAAGATCTTCAAAAAGTTCATAATAATCTCTGTCATCCAGGCATCACGAGGATGATGCATGTGGTTTGAAGCTAGAACTTGCCTTTTTCAATTGAGGACATGAAACGAATAACAAAAGGTTGTCAGATTTACACTTGAATAAAACCAAGGTTTTACAAACCCAAACCGGGAACCCTAGTAAAAGCTACACAGCCATTTGAGAGGTTGAACATGGACTTAAGGGCCCTCTTCCATCTAAATCCTGAAATAAATACCTGCTGTCGTTGACTAGTACTTGCGATTCCCTTTTGATTTTCCCTGTCCAGATTAAGTGCAACAATGGTCATACACTGTCTTTGCTCACTATTTTCAATATTTAGAGCATCAGCTTATATTGATACAGATTGCGAGACCTCTTAAGTTCAATCAACTAAGAAGATTCTTATTGTTTCAGGGAGTGGCTGTAAGCCAAACTACCCTATGCAATCTTCAAGGGAATGGATAGTGCAAGAGATACAATGGCATAATATGGAAAACTGTACAGTTAGTACTTGAAAACCAAACCCTTCCAATTAGACATTGGAAAAACAGAATAACTGAGGCTCTGTATGCTATAAGAAGACTATTGTGTACAAGAACTAATGCAACACCTCCCAACGGGAGGCAATCAAACATTTCCCTCAGAGATTTGGCCCCTGCCAGAAAATTATCAAACCAGAGGGAGGAGCAGCTCTTCCCTGAAGCAATATCTCTCCTTGTTGATAATAATGACAACACAATGCCATTGGATTCTCCTGAGGAACAAGGCCCTGATAGTAACAATTCAGAGATTGACACCAGAAAAGCTTGTTCAAAATGAGAGCATATTACCACCAACTCTGAAAATCAACTTTCAGAACAGGAGTATCCCACTCTAAGGAGACAAAAACAATGAGATGAAATACTTCTGGCCAACTGTTCTGATAACACCTGAAAGCCCAGATCAATGGCCACCAAGACAATCCCAGAGAATGGTCAAGAGACCCAGTCACCTGGATGACTTTGTGTCAGACTAGAAGAAAACAAAGCCAGGGAGAATGTGATAAGACAACCGGATTACCTCCCCTGTCTTATGATTTATAGAAATAAGTCACACCAACTTAGCCAAAACAGCAAGACTCTTCAGTTATGTTCAATAAATGCACATTAAGCTGGACGAGACTCCACTGCTTTCATTACAATTTTCAAAACATTTTTGATTGTGAATATTTGGAAGGAATACTCTAATATTCTTTATATAGAAAATGAATTTTTTAAATGAAAGTTTGATAAGAGTCACTCCAAACATGAAAATTAATTAATAAGAGCATTTCTGGTGAAAATTATTCAGAGTGATTTAAATGAAATGTTTAAAGGTGATTTTTATAAAAATTACAGTAAAACAACTAATTTTTTCTTGTATTTATTCATTTTAAAACTCTATTTTTAAATTTTTATTGCAAACTATGCAATTTGCATGAAAACTAAATTTCAGAATGGTGACTACAGAGCATGGAAACCATAGTTTAAAGATCAAATGGATTGAAATAAATATTTTAATGGTGTTTGTTTTATTATCCTACTAACAACAGTAAATGATAACAGTTTTAAAAAAAATTGACTTTGGGATGGTTTAAAAATTCAACTGTTTGTGAAAAGAATTAGTCTAGAACCCTGGTTAGCATCTATTGTCTCCTTATTGTCTTGCTACACTTTTCTCGGATTAAATATTACCAAATATATATTTAATGTTTTGGTTCTGTTTTTAACTAAATGAAATTATGGAAAATTTTAACTTTTTCACAAACAATTAAGTAGTCATGCACATTATTTTTCTAATTTTATGTAAAAATAGCACTGAGAACTTTAGCATCATGCATACACACACACATACTAATTGTTCATATAGATGTTATATTTAGTAAGTATACATGTTTGAGTAGACATCATTGTAGAAACTCTTATGGAAAATGATGAGTTAATTAAAAATGAGCCCACCTTTTTCCATAAGAGCTTCTAACAATTTCTTCAGGAAAAAAAAGATTCACTTGGTTCTGCAATCTATGCTGGACAATTTCACAGGTTGAACAATATTGATAAAAAAAAAAGATAGTTACTATATCAATAAAAAAAAAAAATAGAGCTACTATAATAGCAGTAGTTCTATATTAAGCACTGCTTCTATACTGACATTGTTATAAGTTCCTTGTTATTAAATATGAGACAATTGTTATCATCACACTCAATACATAAGGATACATTGATATTTTCATTTTTGTCTGATATAACATGATATTGGGAGCATTGATGAGAAAGTTATAATGACCTGCAAGAATCTATTCTAGTATTCACCTTACTGTAAACGTCCTTCAAGTAAGGATGATTCTAAAATGCTGCATATGTTTTGTCAAGTTTATAAATTCTACTTTTCTTGCATTATTTAATTTCATATTTTTTCCTCAGATGAATACTTCAAGCATCAAAACAAGAAAAAAGATATGGATGTTGAAAGAAGAGAATATAGAAGTTCAACCAATCAAACTTACCATAGCCGACATAAAAGGTCAGACTCACTTGAGCGGCATATCGAAGTGATGGTTGTAGCTGACCATGAAATGGAAAAATATCATGAGGAGAACTTGAAACATTATGTATTAACTTTGATGGCTATGGTAAGATATATTTACTTTTTTTTTTTCTTTCTTTGGGTCATACTCTGTTGGCTACACAGTTTGTTCTTTTTTCTCTTTTTATTTTTTTATCTGTTTTTGTAATTTACTTACACATATCTCTCTGAAAACCTATCTAATTTGTCTTTACAATAGATGGCCATCATAATAGTCATGAAGGGATGCCTGCCATTCTTTAAGAAATTCTCTTTTCTTCCTTGAATGCTTTTAGGACAAAATCTAGAGATATAAGATTGGCAGATTCGATTGATTGAAATATAACTTCATTGCATATCCTACTTTGCATAATAATTACCTCCTTGAGAAGAACATTTTTCAACTGCACAAATGAAATAGACTCCTTCATTCCAGGCAAATTCCATGTTATTCATGGCAAACTGATGAAAGACATTTTTAGCTTTGTCCTTACTCACATCTTTATGCAATTACAGAACAACACACTCAAATTCTTAGTAAATATAAGATATGTAGATGGTACCATGGTGTATGGATGCACCTGCAAATATTTGATGACAATGCCTGGCAGCTGACCTTCTCTCCACCCTAGCTCTCACAACTGATTGGGGGGAAAGACTGGCTGGGGTCATTCATTACTTCCAAAACTAAACCAGTAACATTTCATCCCCACTGAACACTCTAAACCTGCACCAACCTTGATGAGTGGTTATACCCTCAAAGAGATACCTTGCTTCAAATGCCTACTGAGGCTAAAGTTCACTCATGATCTCAAATGGAATGCATATATTTGTCACAAAAGATACTGGGAGAATGGTTGGTTCCTTGTATCGCTCTGGACAATACCTAACTCCTGTTGCCATTGTCTATCTTTACAAGAGTCGGATCAGTCCAAGAATGGAGTAATGCTGCCATATCTGGGCTGGTGCTACACAATCCTTACTGTCCAGTCTCAACAGAGTTCAAAAGTGATTACATAGCCTTGTGGGTGACAAATTATTCTCCATCCTGTGACATCCCACAGATTTGCTTCTCACTACTCTATTGCTATTCCTATGGCAAATGTTTTAATGAGTTACATTCCTTATTTCTATATGTTCAAACCTTCACAGCTAGACCATGCCATGTTCATAGGGGCATCATCCCTATTCCTTTCCTTCGGAATGGTATGAATCCACCTCTTCATCCCCCAGCTAATTAGTAAGATTTGTTATTACTAAATCATTATTACCTCCCCCAAAAGTCTTACAATGTAAAAATATTTTGTCTTTAAATAACCTGCAAAGTGTTCATAAGTCAGAAAATGAATCAATTGGTGTATCATTGAACAGGTTCTAGTATGGCCTAATTGTTCCTTGCAATATAATTTGGGGCAGATTGTTCTATATTTGGTTTAGCCCGCTACCAAATTTAATAAAGAAAAAGAGTCTTCTGAAATTGTCATACCTCAATCTAATGTTGTTGATTTCTGTTTCAAGAGATACAAAAGACACAGTTTTAAGATATAAAAGATGTATAAAAAAAAAACAAGTATTGGTATATTTTTTAACATCATATTAAATCTTTATTATTACTACTATTTGATCAAGAAGACCCTCATTAAAGATGCAAGAAACATGATCAGTGGATCACTAATGGAAGAAAGAGAAATTAGTCTCTGTCTTTAAAGCATAAAGTCTTGTATGGCTGCTGAAGTCTTTTGTGTACAAAGTTTCTTATTACCTATTCAAGTTCTAGCATATTATGTTTTTATTATTTTTATTTCTGTTGTTGTATACTCATTTCCTTGTGGGTCCCAATCAGAAATGGCATTATGAC
This sequence comes from Acanthosepion pharaonis, assembly GCA_903632075.3. Taxonomy (NCBI): domain Eukaryota; kingdom Metazoa; phylum Mollusca; class Cephalopoda; order Sepiida; family Sepiidae; genus Acanthosepion; species Acanthosepion pharaonis. The sequence goes on from CAHIKZ030000394.1 coordinate 296,295, forward strand.
ATTTCCACAGCACATTTGTGTAGTAAAAGAATAAAAAAATCTAAAAAAAAAAAAAATGCAAACCAATTTTACATAGATAAAATGCTTTGTAGGGTGTGAACTGTGCTTGTATTTTTTTCCTTAAGGCATAAGCTGCTAGGGATCCCTTCAATGAGTCTATCAGATCTTTCTCCATTCTGGAATTATTGATGTCTTCATGTGCCACATTTTTAAAATTTCCATTTCAAAATCCCTGTATTTTGATAATTTATTTTTAATATCTTCAAAGCAACGTTACAGTCTGCAGGAAGTAGCATGTCAACAAGAAACCAGATTTTGTTTTCATGATCTTCAATCACTACATCTGGAAGATTAGCTTTGATTGCAAAGTCCCATGAAATTAACAGTCCTATCTTTGAAATTAGGTCTGATTGGTGTTTGTAATTTTTTTTTTTTTTTTTTTTGCAGTTTCTTTCTCATAAAAGTTGCAGATTTTGGCCCACCCTATCATGCTGAGTTTTGCTTGATATTTCGTGGGTGATGATAATTACTACTACAACATCAATGCCACAATCAATGAAGATGTATGAAATTTGATTAGTGGATAATTAATGAAAGACAGGAGGAGGAAAAAAGAAATTAATCTGTCTCTTTAAAGCACAGTCTCGTCATGTTGCTGCTGAAGTTCAATAAAATTTTAACTAGAATTCTCTTTCAAAATTTGACTTTATAATGCCTGTTGTTGGCATAATTAAGTGATTTTATTTATATATAATTTAGTTTTGATTTTCTTTTTTTATTATTAATGCTTATTTTTCTGTTTTTTTTTTTTTTTTTTTTTTTTTCAGGTCACAAGTATTTATAAACACCACTCAATAAAAAATTACATTAATGTTGTTCTTGTGAAATTAGTTATCCTTGACTCAAATGAGGTGAGTAATTTTGGCTCAATTTACTTCCTAAATTATATGAAAATAAAATGAAGGGGAGAAATTGAAATTATTCAAACTAAGCCCATTCTAATATTTCATCTCAAGCATTTTGAGAATTTAAAAGATTATACACATTTGCTAAAAACACTAATAAAATCAGCTGTTTTCATACAAAGAATGTAGATTTGAATTATCACAGCTGAGTCATGCCAGAGATTATGGCTTACATAACTCTCAGATGTGTGTGATTCATGTGAACCATGCTTCAATGACAAATGATAATATTGCTCAATGGACAATTTTAAACACTGAAGCAATGATTGTTTGACAGATATTTAAATTGGTTACACTTTCAACCAGAATCTTTCCTTATAAATACAATTGCTTTAATCCAGCTTCAAGCTTTATTGGCAGAAAAACATGAGGATTGCCAGAAACAAATATAAATTGACACTTGATAAAAAATACATTTGGCAAAACCTTGAATAACTAAATTATCTGAACATATTTTTCAGCCCTTGTTCCAATGTGTCAGGTACTATACTGTTTTTTTTTTTAAACACCATCATTTAAAATGCATATCATCAAATAAATTTTTTTCAAGTCCATGCTTTTGTTTTTATTATTCAACACAAGAAATTTTGTCATTTTTGTTCTTGTGAATAATATGAAATTAAAAAAAAAAAAAAAAAACAATCTGGTCATCTGCTTGGAACAATATTTTTGAATGGAATTAATTTTAAATTTCACTCCAACCTTTCTTTGATCCCAATGCCTGTTAACGTCAACAACATTCTAGATTGATTTGGTTTTTTTTATGGCTTAACTTATTGCAGGTTATTTAAAGCCATAAAATATTTTTTAGATTGTAAGAATATTTTTGATATAATAATAATTTATTGATACATGTCCTACTATTTTAACCCCTATGGGGATAAAACAGGTGAATTCATACCTTTCAAATGGGTATTTGTAAGTGAATATAATGAATCTGGAATTGGAACTCTGCTCTCAAATTTTCAATTCTAAGCCATTTTCCATTTATCCACCTACACATCCAAGCTTACAACACCTGGTATTCCCAAGCAATTACCCATCTAGGTGGTGAACAGGCTCATGATTCCTTAGCTTTGGCAAGCATACAGGGAGAGACTAAAATAACAGAAATAACAAAATCCCATATATTGGTTATAAACTTATTTAAATAAATTTGGATTTGGCAATTGCTCAGTTGTTTAAATATTTATCCTGATAAAATCTTTGACTTCTTGCAGTATCAGATATCATAACAACTATCTTTTTTGTGCCATACCCTTTCAAGACATGTGTGATCATGGCTCTCTACAACTTCCTGTTTATTATAGCTTTAAATGACCTTTGTCTCTACCATCCCTATTATACTTGTTTTGCTATCTATTCATATAAAATTAAGTGGGTTTTCCTTGTAACTGCTATTTCCTTTAAAACTTCCTCATTGCTTACATGTTCTGTCCATGATATTTTTTAGATAACTTTCTGTACATCAATTAACATCTTTTTGATTTATAAATATAAAATTTTAAAATGAGAGATTAAAAAAAACAATTTGTAAAGTGTAGTTCCATTGAATTTCAGCTAAATGAAACCTCTATTACAAGGAATAACTGCTTAGTAGGATCAATTTTGTAAATGTAAATAATATTTTGTCCCTTTTATGCTATTGAGCAGTGTTTTAACAGGATATAAAATTTGACACTTAAATCTAAAAGCGCATTGGTATAGTGAAAGATGCCTACCAAAAGCTAAGCAAAGTATTAAAAAATAGGATAATTTCATTAGAAACAAAGAAGAGAGCTCAACTGCTATGTATAATATCAGTCCTTCTATATGACAGTGAATGCTAGACAATACCCTCACAGAGGAAGAAGAGACTTGAAGCAACAGAAATGTGGTTTCTGCAGAAAGATGCCAAGAATACCATGGACTAAATATGTAACAAAGAAGTTTTAAGGAAAATGAAAAAAGGAAGTAGGTTTATACTTAGAATCAGAAAAAGACAATTGAAATTTCTCTGAAAGAAGGCTTGGCGAATTTGACACTCACATGATATATTAAAAATAAGAACAGCGGGAAATAGCAAGTAACTTACATAACAAGCTTGAATAGGAAGTGGGAGGGATAGTGAAAAGATAAACCTTACTTAGAGCTATAAATTATAGGAAGTTGTGGAAAGACATGATCGCTCATGCCCTGAAGAAACATGGCTCATAGAAGTTTAAAAGGAACTTTTGTTTACAGAGACTAAAATTGTGTGTCGCTTAAGAATATACTAAATTTTAACATCTTTTGTGTTTATGATGATTATGATTTTAAAGAGACCATCTTAAAAATGTTTGCTTTTATTTTTCCAGTCTGACTTAAAAGTAACTTCAAATGCTGTGACATCTCTCCGGTTATTCTGTAAGTGGCAATCCAAACAAAATGTTGAAGATGATTCAAGTGAACATCATCATGATGCCGCCATACTTTTAACACGGTAAGTGATCAAATGTACAAGGTCTCTCTAGAAACTATCCAATCACTTACTATTAATGGGTGGAAAATAGCCTACCTAGGGCAATTGAACCATAATCCCCTTCAAAGTATTTCCCTTATGACCACACATACTTATCCAATTTTTCCATTCCTCTCTTCATTTTGCAAAGTCCTCTTTTTGGATTACCATCAGCTGTTTTGTTGCATTCTCCTTAATCTCATCCACAATTGAATACCACCACCACCAATTTCCAACAGTGATAGCCAGAATTTGCATGGAGCCAAATTTGGACTGTATATAGTAACACACTTGGGTGATGAGATGTTTTGTTTCCCCCTACCTCCCAAAAAGGTAAAAAAAAAACCTTTGTCTGATAATTGCTGCTACTAATACAATCCAGACACCCTAGCCTCATACCATAATGCCATAACCGTAACCCCTTAACTATAGATTTCTAAGATTTCTGCCATGGCAGATGGCTCAGCTAAAATTTCTACTGCAGTTAACAAGTTAAATATAAATAGGGGTAGGGACCTTATATGCCATCAAATATGGGAGATAGATAGATATATTAATTGAATATTTGAATTAATATTTGTTCACTAGTTTTTTGGAACCAAGTTGTGGTTCCCCGTTCTGCTGATTAATCTTTAAGTGGTTCGCCTCAAAAACTCTTTCACATCCATTCATTTGAACATGTTTCCTTGCCTTCTCTTATTTTTAATATCATTTTGGCTTCTGTATGCTTTGGCCTTATACAGGAGTATGCTGCATTTTATGGCCTTCTGAGAATATCAAACTGAAGCTCTTATTTGATCTATAAAGGGTTTATTCTCACTCCTAAGCCTATTGTGTCTGTTTTTCTTCTCATGGGATTTCAAAACCATTCTTTCTCATGCTAGTTAAAAATTAACTTCTACAGAACCAGACGAGCATTAGCAAAGTTTACCAGCTAAAAGAAAAAGTTAAATGTTGGGGGTATTGAAGATTTTCTATATCAGTCTTTACTTTTTATTTTGGAAGGTCCTTGTGTAAGTTAACATGAATAGATAGAAATTAAAAACGTTTGTCCAACTGATGACAATTCAAAAAGAAATTATACTGTTGTTATTTTTTTTTTATCAACATTTCACCTCAAGCAAGATTATAAGCCACTAAGACAGGGATTACAAAGAGTGAAAGAAATGGAGAGGACACTAAAAGAACAAGATTGAAGGCGAAAACTGACTTTGGAAATGGCATTTTGGAAGATCATAGTTGACAAGAAAGCAAGAAGCTGGAAGAGAGTTCCAGCTTCTTGTAAGAAATGTGGGAGAAGAAACTATTGGGGTTGGCCCAGAAATTTGTTTGGTCTATTAAATATATTTTCTACTTAATAAGGGAAAACTTTTTGGCCAACACAATATTAGAATAGAACTTATGGTCACCTCTACTAATTTCAACAGTGAAATTGAGACCTAACTGCCAATCTAGTAGTGCACTTTAATTTGTGAAGTTGAGGGATTAAACAGGAAAACTCATCAGAATAATTATTGTGAAAATATTTATAAGAAAGACATAGAGAAGCTACATTACGGTGGTTGGAAAGTGACTGAATTCAAGATGCCAAGCCCGGACTGATAACATTGCAGATTCTTAAGAATACACTTTGGTTTTTTTTAAGAATCATTCTGTGACAGATGACTGTTTTTTTCTTTTTCTTTTTTGAACTCATTGACTGCAGTTCAAGATCATAGTCTACAACTCCACACTGCAGTTAATTGTAAACAATATAATGTTATGCCAGTGTGGCATACGATTTTGGATTCAGTGTTGTCCTTCTCCTACACTGGTTACCAACCATAGCTAGAGAACCCAGTCTACCCTGCCATTTAACTCATTTCTTTGAATAGACCTGTTTCTAATTACCTCCTTGAGAGCAACAGAAATCTGAAGAATACTGTATCCTAACTGTAAAGATATTTCATACCTCTCAGGTTGATTTTTAAAATTCCTACACTAATCAGTTGAAAGACGCACCTTTTTTGGTTCTGGTTTTAAATCAAGATGTTTATGATGATAAACTTCAAATACCTGACAACCAGAATAAACTTAATTAAAATAAATTGCAGAAATTATTTTAATGATTATAGTGTTCTAATTTATAGTAAATATATTCTTTGATACAAAATAATTTTAATCCATGTACCATTAATTTCAGTAATAATTTAAATGGGATGTGGAATTACTATTAGCAACTTATGAATTTTTGGTGCCATATATAATTACTTGGCTTAGTTCTTTTTTGTTTTTTTTAACTTCAGGGGAGATGCGTTCATAACCTTGATCCAGGTTAGTGCAGGCCCTGTACCAACTCTACCTCGTGCCCTATATACCCCACCCTACCTAGCACTCCTATACCTTCACTGCATGTGCACACTGTTTATATTCAAGTTACACAAGGCCAATATTAATGTCATTATTGACTGCTTTACCAACCATCCTCCTCTCCGAACACTATCTGTCTCTGACACTGCCCCAACCACGATCTAGTAGTTTCTTGCTGTTGCTCTGATTTTCAGTGCAGGTACTTCTGCCTTTAAGGCTATCACATAACATTTTGTTAAGAAAAATATTTATTTTATAATGGGGTGGAGGCTGATACTCCCTCCTCTCAATTTCTAACTTTTTTTTTCACGCTTTCTTAATCTTAATTTATTTTGCTTTTTCCACCATACTGTTTTTGTTGTTATTTATTGATATTTGGATTTATTTATTTTATTTAATACTTGCTTATATATCTTTTCTTTTTAATAAAGGCAACATTTAGACATTTTATGTGTTTTTTTTAGTGATATGTTATTCATTTTTTCTCTTTTTAATTACCTCTCTCCTTTTTTTTTTATTACCTCTCTCCTTTTTTTTTTATTACCTCTCTCCTTTTTTTTTTATTACCTCTCTCCTTTTCTTTTTAATTGCCCTTTTTCTCCTTTTTTTAAAATGGCCACTTTTCTATTTTTTTTAAAATGTCATTTTTCCAATTTTTTTTTTTATTTTTATTTTTTTTTTAAATGACCTTTTTCCACTTTTTAAAAAAAATAGCTTATTTCCCTTTTCTTAAAATGGCCTATTTCCCATTTTTGTTTAAAAATGGCCTAATTTTTTTTTTTTTTTTTAAATGGCCTATTTTTCCCATTTTAAATTGCCTTTTTTCACATTTTTTATAAATGGCCTTTTTTTCACATTTTTCTTTTTTAAATGGCCTTTTTTTTTTTGCATTTCTTTTTTAAATGGCCTTTTTTTCTTTTTTTTTTTTTTTTTTTTTTTTTTTGCATTTTTTTTTCAAAATGGCCTTTTGGGAGAGCCAACATCCTGTATTCACATATTTGACTCATCAGGATTTTTCCATTTTTTTTACCAACACATTTCACAAAATAACATAGAAGAAAATGGACATTAAAATTGTGTATAAGAAACAAAAATGGGAAGCGAAGAGCAAGAATAATAAAATAAATCACCATAAAGAGTTGAATAGAAATAATAAACAATCAAATAACAAAAAAGGTTACACATTTTCCAATCATTGCCCTTCAGAGCCAATTGAGGAAAAACATAATTTCAAAGAAAACAATAAGAATTTTAGTGCAATTATATGTAATATTTTTTTCTCCTTTGCTGATTCCCTATTTTTTTTTTTTTTTTTTTTTTCTAAACATTATACACAAAATTATATGTTTGTCCTTGATTGGGGCCCTGAAAAGTAAAGATAGGAAACAGGTTACTTTTTTTTTTTGTTAGTTTCTTTTTTATTGATATTGTTTTGATTCACCTTTTCACAGTGGTTTATTTTAATTTTATCATAATTGCTCCTCTTCTATTTCTTTGTTGTTGGTTATTTTGTCTTTAGTATGTCCATTTTCTTAGCATTTAATAAAGTTTTGTTCCCACCATAGATTATTTAAAAAAACTATGACTCTCATTGAGAATTTAGGTACCATGAAATAAATTTTTCTATTTGTTTATTCTTTTTAAGCATTATAAACTGGAATTGTTTTAAATATTTTAATCATGCTGCAAGCTGTTTAATGACCTTACTGATAAATGAAAATTTCTGTTAGAATAATGTAGAATTATTATCTTGGCTGCATTTGCATCGGTAAATACTAAATCTTTTGTATAAAATAAGCTACTATGTGATTTTCATTTTACACAGGTAACTACAGAAATGTCTGAATTCAGATTTGTGATTAACCAAATATGACCCGTTTGATTGTCATTTTTTGTTTTTTGTTGATTAATAATATATGTACACATACACGCACATATATTTAAGTGGTAAAATTATTTGCATATATTTAGACTCCTCCCCTTCTATTTAAATGCAGTTTATGTTCTTTAGCAAGTTCTCATTTTAAATATGTTTGTCTTTTAGAAAAGACATATGCAGAGACGGACGGAACTGTGAGACTTTAGGTAAGTTTAATAGCATTTTTTTCCTTTTACAAAATTGAATTTTATAGACCGTTGAGATGTGTACTGGGTTTGTTAGCTGAATAAAAGAAAAACCCTTTTATGTTGTAATGAAATTGTCATTTAATAAAAATCAATATGGCCATACATAATGAAATAGAAACAATTTAATTTTTGCCCTAATGCTAATGGCGCTATAATCCCTAAAACCATGAATGAATATTAGAAGAATTCCCTCCAGCAGAATGGATATATATTCTGAATTGATATTCTTTAGAAGATTTGAATAACTCCAAATTCCTTTTGACAATGTAACTGAAAATTCACCATGTTTGATAGTGGACTAGTGCTCCATTCAAACAAAATCATGATTTGTCAGTCTATAGACCTGTACTTGTTTGTCTGGAATTTTAGCATACTAAAATTTCATCTCATCTGTTTACTGTTTTTAATACTGAATTTCAAGGACTCTGATTGATCAAAAAATAGGAATTTGATAAAACATACTCTCTCTCTCACACACACAATACAGTATTAAATTGGTTTAAAAATGTTTTGTTTTTCTGGCTTCTTTGCCATTTTAATCCATATTATAAATATAGCATTCTTGAACTGAACACTCACTGCCATATGAACTGCTTTGCAAGGAGAACTTTTAACTATCTCAGCACCCAGGCATCTTTTTTATTATCAGGTTTGTTCATTCCACCTTCAAAATTTGATAGTTCATATACTCTTAGGATATGAAACATTGAAGTGATTGCACAGTATTTTCCCTTTGGATTGAATAATGAATTTAGTAATTTGTCAATGTGTATATATTGATCCAATTAGGACTGATCATACCATTCTCTATTTTCAGTTTGGAAGTTTGATTAGTGATTTTGAAATTTTCTTTTAGTAATGTCACCACCAACCAGTGACCTTGAGGCATTGATCAACCATCCTCTATTTAATTCTAATTAAACCGTCAGTTTTATTTGGAGCCCTTTTTTTTTCCAGAATAATCTGTTGAAGGCATTAACAAGTTGTATTTTGTACTTGTTTGTCTGGTGAATACTTAAATACTATGATATGGAAAATCTTTGTTCAATAATATTTGCTTAAATCCATTTTTGGATTTTATTTTTGCATTTGAAAACTTAATGCATTTTTTGATCTTTTATTTATTTTTTTAGGTTTGGCTGAGATAGGGACAGTGTGTGACATGAAAAGGAATTGTGGGATTGCTGAGGACAATGGACTGCCCACTGCTTTTACAATTGCACATGAATTAGGACATTTGTGAGTATATAGTTTGGAAACAGACTTTTTGAGTGTGGAGGCAGGAGGGCATAGATAGGCTTTTTGAGTGAGGAGGCAGGAGGGCATAGATAGGCTTTTTGAGTGAGGAGGCAGGAGGGCATAGATAGGCTTTTTGAGTGAGGAGGGAGGAGGGCATAGATAGGCTTTTTGAGTGAGGAGGCAGTAGGGCATAGATAGGCTTTTTTGAGGGGAGGGAGGAGGGCATAGATAGGAGGAGGAGGAGGAGGGCAGATAGGCTTTTTTGAGTGAGGAGGCAGTAGGGCATAGATAGGCTTTTTGAGTGAGGAGGAGGAGGGCATAGATAGGCTTTTTGAGTGAGGAGGGAGGAGGGCATAGATAGGCTTTTTGAGTGAGGAGGGAGGAGGGCATAGAGGAGTGAGGAGGGAGGAGGGCATATATAGGCTTTTTGAGTGAGGAGATGAGATGGCATAGATTAGTGATAGGTTTTTATACAATAAGTATATATAAAATACATTAAAATATAGATCTCTTACATGTAAGAATGAATTTACATGAGAATGGAATTTATATAAAAATAAATTGTAGAATAAATTTGGACTCTTCTGTTAAAAGTAATCCTTTTCCTTAGTGCACCAAAGATTAAAGTGAAGTATCTGTTAAATTTGATTAAATAATTAAAGAAGACATTCATTTAATTTATACTCTGTTTTATTTTATACAGAAAACAAAAATGTTAAATATCCAAATAAAAAGAGCTATGTCTGTTTGCGATAAAAATTTATTGATAAGCATATTCATGTACAATATCTTTTAGTTTTTTTTTTTTTTAAATGATATCACTCATCTCTATGCATGCATCTATTCACATGACAGTTGGTGTATATATACATGTATTTAAAGTTTGTTATATTAAACATATAGAAGGCATCTTCAAGGATGGAAAATAATAAGCAATCCATCCATCAGGCAAAATTCTATTGCAGTAGGATGAAAATCAAGGATATACTTTGTTGTCCATACATTACTAGTTCTCCAGAGTTCAATCAGTGATGCTACAAGCACAGGTGAGGTGCTGTGTCATGGTATTAACGGGGATGCCCTGGTTGATCTTCTGTTCTATATCCTATGGAAGCTAAAGAATCCTACACTGATCTGCTGGATATGCATCTAGTACTTTCTGCATCAAATGATGATATGATTTGAGTCAGATCATAAAGGACTTGTGGTTGACCATTGCATTGTCCATGAGGGATAGTAATGTCTTTCATCAGGTATTACTTGAAGACACATGACACCATAGATCAAGAAATGTCAAATGTTTCCACAATATCAGAAATAGAATGTCACTTGCTTCTCTCATCCAATATGAAACCACATTTGAATGCTGATAATTTACATCACCTTTCCATGACAAAGCCTAACTGATGTTCACATTGACTCACCAAATGTCAGAGCACCACTGATATAGGCCTGAGCATTTCCATGACCTCAATGTATGATGGCACCACTTATTACCTTCACATCCTGCTATCCCATAACTTTTGGCATGTCTGTTTTCATATGAGTCTAGGTAAAGTTCTGTATCTGGTGGTGTTGTGTTTACAGGGGCATCCTGGTGGCTCTTCTGTGCTCATATCTTATAGAAACTAATGAACACTGAACTGATCTGCTGCGTATGCATCTAGTTTCTCCTGTATTGAATGTATGTATGTGATTTGATCCAGTATCACGTCTGTTACTTCAGACAATTCTAGCTGAAAATTCTCATTAAGAATTGTGGATGGCTGTTGTCCATGGTGGGTGATAATGCCATCCATCAGATATTTCTGGTACATATGTGGCTCCATAGATCAAAGGATGTCAAATGTCTATTCATTTTCAGAAAATGGAATGTCCCATCCATCTGGTACTCACTATCATGCCTCATTTGGACTCTGCTAATTCAAGATACCTTACTATGAGCAGCCTAGTCGGTGTTCATAATGACTTACCAGATGTCAGAATACAACTGATATAGGTCTGGGCATTTCTATGATGTTAAAGTATGGTGGTGCCACCAACCATTACCCTTACTTACTTCTACCTAATAACTTGGCTCGTCAGTGTATGTGTCTCTTTACTTTTCTCTCTATTTCATGTGCACTACATATTTCTGCAATCTGTCTCCTTTAAATAATGGAGGCTAATTTATCTACATTTCCCATTCCTGCCACTTACAGAATAGGATATTTGGGTTCCAAGAAAGAAAACATTAATCAAATTAAGTTAGGAAAGATTATCTTTGTTTTTAATCTCAGCAGCCATCTTTTAAGGAATAGATGATCCTTCTCCCTACAGTTCACTCAATAGTTCTTCATTACATTCTAAATTATACTAATAAATGCCTCCAAAGGAACTAGATGGATAGACTTGGTTTTAATCTGAATCAAAAATTTTTGTTATTTACACATGAACAGTTTTGTATCAAATACTCTTTATGCAGTTTTGCTCAGTTTTTTTTCTTTTTACATTTGCCAGTAATCATCTTCCCTAACTCCCATTAAAATTGCATTCTAAACACGTGTACAAAATTAATTTATATCTTATAATTATATGACCAAAGCATATCCTGGTCAATGGGTTCGAGTTTACTCTACAATGACAATGTGCACAATTGGATTGTGTGTCAGGTTACAAATCTCGGTTATTCCATGCAGGAAATGAAGTGAAAATGGATTTAAAACTCAAACAAAAAAAAAAAATTATATCAGCTGCTACATTAAATACTAAAAGGGGTCTGTTATTAGAGCTTGTGTTGAAAATAAGGGTTCAGTTGGTTGCAAGATTTTGGTGGAGAAAGCATGTCAAAGTAGTAAATAATTGTTTATATATATAATATATATATATATATATATATATATATATATATATATATATATATATATATATATATATATATATAATGTGTGTGTGTGTGTGTCTCTCTTTCTCCTGGTAAGTACATCCAATGAGCCAGGGTTTCATTTAATATATTACTATACATACACACACTTTATTATAAATGTTGAAAGTCTGCCTGTCTGCCAAAACTAGAACATGTTTCTTTAAATAAATAAGTCACTGAAAGTAGTAACATACTTTCAACAGGAAGTCAGAAAGACTGACAAGCAATCTTTTTTTTTTTTTTTTCTCAGACATAAAATCTGGTTGCTTTTTATCTCTTTGTCAGTCAAGTGACCTCCATCCCACCCACTAAGCCATAATTTTTACTTATTTTGATATTTTCTTTCTATTATTCACCCAATAGGAGACTCAAGAGCCACTCAAGGTAGAGGATTATTAAATGGGTTGTTGTAACGGCTTACAAAGAGAAAGCAGGAAGTGTGGATTGTAGGATAGATAACAGTTGACCCCAGACTAGAAAAGGTTAAGATTGTAGTGATAAGGAAAGTATCTTTTGGGGTGTTTGTTTCACAATGTAACAGTTTGGAGATAGAAGATAAGTGGGACCCTCCTTATCAATGGAATATGAAGGGATGAATTGGCTCTTAGTCTGTGGCCTTATAGATCATAGATGTAAAGGTTTGGAATGGTGGAACCAAGGAATGTAGTTGGCCCATTATCTGCCATGAAACTAGGGAGAGACTAGCAAAGTTTCTTCTGTGGGGTGGGGTGGGGGGATTGTAAGGTGTAAAACAATTCCTCACCCACAAGGCCACACAAATACTTTTTAACTCTTGTCAAGGCTGGAAAGTGAGGATTGGGCAGCTCCATTTTTTTCTGTCCTTGTGTCTTCCAATAATATAGGGTCACTGTTTTTATATAATTTTGAGTATTTTTCATTTTAATATTTTGAAAAATTTGTTTTCTATGCAAATTTTGAATAAACAATACATATTTTTTTTTTTTTTTACTTTATCTTTAAATCAATATATATTTTGATTAAATCAATATATATTTTAATTAAAGGTATAAATTACTAAGTTAATAGAATTGTTGAAAAAAATTGAAGTTATTGCTACTTTTGTTTTCATGTTCTTAAGAAAGTATGAAATCCCATTCTGATTGTGATGCATCATGTTATCTCAGACAGAGTTTCATTCATTGACATATTTCAGTGGTAAACAACTGCTGGGAGAATTATAAATTAGAATAGATTTTTAACTTTGAAACAAATTTCTATTTCTCTATTTTGGATGAAAATAATACTTGTCTGAATTTTTCACCAATTCTTTTTCTAAATGTATAAACTGGATGAAAATTGAATTAAGTTTTACATAAATTTTTGATCATACATGCCAATTGTGTAGAAATCTATAAGAATAAATATTAAATATTAAATATCCAAGACCCAAAAGTTTTAATTCTCTTCCCCTTTTCATTCCTTTGTTTTGTTTTTTTTTTCCAGATTTAGTTTACCTCATGATGATGCACCAACTTGTAAAAAATTTGCTGGTAATGCTGATGGTGTTTACCATGTGATGGCTCCAACCCTGGACTTTGACACAAGCCCATGGACATGGTCAGAATGCAGTGCATCACTTATCACCAAGTTTATTGAGTAGGTTATGAATTATCTTTACTTAAATGTTGTTGAATCTATGATCAATATGAAGTACAGGAATATACAGCTGTTAAATTGAAGAAATTCTTCTTTGTCACTCTTACTGTCCATGAAAATTTCCTCTATTGATGTAACGGATTCATGCCTCACCTTGGGGGTCCCATTGTGATTTTAAAAACACTTTATTAAAATTTGCTGATAAAATAACTATTTCACTTAGGACAAAATGTCTGACATCTGGTCATTCCCTATTCGTATCACAAGCTTAATGATATCATTTTCGTAGTAATCGGTTATTTTTAGAAACATACTTTTCCTTTGAAACAAAGCTGTCATTCAGCAAACATGTCCACTCAGAGAATATTGAGTAGCGTCAGCAGACATGTACGCCTGCAGAATTGTAATTGTTTTTTTTTTTCTTTAAGCATTATGCCCCAAGCAAGGCGTGAAGCCACTAGGATGCAGGGGGTTGCAGAAGATTTGGAGCAAGAGCAGATAGGAGTGATAGAAGGATGAGAAGGATAGTGGGTAGATCAAGGTAACTGGAGGTGTCGATTAACATTACATTTGAATAGTTGGAGATTATAGCTCTCAGGGAAACAGTAATTTGGAAGGGTGTTCCACAGGCGAGAGATGCGAGGTATGAAGCTATTGGAGTAGAAGAGACGCCTACATTTAAAAGTTTCTACAGTGTAAGGGTGGGAGTAATGGTTAAAAATAGTTTTTTGTAATTACACATATCTAAAAAAATGTCAAAGTTGGTACTTCATAACTGGCCTGACTCTTCTCTGCCAGAGCTACTATTTATTGTCTGCTTTTTAAGGACCCAAAATATTTCACCTTGTCTTCTAGGAAATGACATTTGTTCTTCTGAAGTTTCATCTTGTTTTCTTCCAACACCTTCAACAAAAACTCTTTCCAGGTTTTGAAGATGCTCTTGGCTATTTCTGCTCCTTACTAAGATGTTATCATTTCATATAATTATTCAGGGAATATCAATAAGTTTCTTTCTCATTGGCCTCGTTGCTTTTGAATATGCTTCTGCCACACCATGGATTCCAATTGGAATAGCTTACTAGAGCATCCACATTGAGCATCTGCTGTTAATTAGCATTTGAGAGCTTGATTAATTTTCTCTTATCCTATCCATTCAGTATAGTCAAAATGTCTTATAGGCACATAGCAAGATTACATTTTGTCTGTGGGCTTTATCATTTTATAATTTTCTGATTGTGTAATTACATGTTTTGAATTTGAACTGGTGAAAAGATATTTAAATTATCAGCACTGGATTTTGTGTTTTTGTATAATTTTGTGTGATTGGCTAAGGTAATCTAGACTCCTGCTCAGATTTCTAAGGGTGTTTTTTAGTAGTGGAACTGAAACAAACTAGTTGTGTTCCAATGCTATATTCAGATTGGGCAGCTCCAATTGTTCCTGTTTTGAAAGAAAATAGCAACATCACAATATAACATGGCAAATCCCTGGATAAAATGTGATTATTATCCATTGCGTTGCACCAAAGATCTTTTTGCTACATTAAATAGGAGAGAGAAATTCACCAAACTTGACCTCTCTTATCAACAGCTGAAGTTTAATTCGGTATTGCAGTCAGCAATTTAAGCTACTGAGATTCCAAATTGGGATCCATTTGCAAACTTCAATAACTAAAACATCAAATTCTGCTT
The DNA here is from genome assembly GCA_903632075.3 of Acanthosepion pharaonis. Lineage (NCBI taxonomy): Eukaryota > Metazoa > Mollusca > Cephalopoda > Sepiida > Sepiidae > Acanthosepion > Acanthosepion pharaonis. The sequence continues at coordinate 311,667 of CAHIKZ030000394.1, forward strand.
TCAAGTAATAATCTTATGACAATTTTCATTTATAGTCCTTTGATAGATTTTCAATTTCTTGCCAACTTTCACCAACTGTAGGTTTTTACATATTCTTTTATGAGAGGGGAGCTAAAATGTACAATTCTTGCTCTGAAGTTCATATTTTGAATAAGTTTCTTTGTAGCACTTAGATAAGTATTCAAGTAGTAGTTCTCAGAATACCAGGTTATATTTCTCCCCTCAAGATCCCAGGTTTTCTCAGTTCCTCCTACATTTAAAATTTCTCCTCTTGTGATTTTTTTAAGTGTTAATTTTAATTTGTTGAATGCATAAATTAGATTACAAAAATTCAGAAAACTGCTATTTCTCAAAATATTACCCATGCAATAATCAGTCTCAGAGTTAAATCTGAATTGAAGTTCATATTTAAAAAGTGAAAAGCTTTTTTTATTTGTGGATTATTTTTTTCTTCTCCCTTTTCCTAGTTCAGATTATGCAGAATGCCTGCTGGATAAACCACCCAAAAGGAACCAAAGAACACGTTCCATGGACCAATATATGCCACCAGGTTTAAAATATGATGTGAATTTGCAATGTCGCCTGGCATATGGAAAGGATTACACAAGTTGTACGGGACGGAGGGTAAATGTAAGTTACAAGCTTTTTTATTCTATGCAATTTTATAGCAATGAATTCCTAGTATTATTTTTAATAAAATTTTTATTTGTGTAAAAATCATGAGTTTTGATACGTAATAGATGGGTTGTTTTTTTTTTTTTTTTTTTTTTTTAGCTACTTCCTCCCAAAATTTAATATATTAGGCTGATCAAAATAGTTGTCAGACTGACACAGTTCCCAAAATATGACCAAATTTAATAAACAATAGAATTTATTTTGGAAGGACTTCTTGGTTGAGCTGGAAGCTTTTATGCATAAATTTGGACATGGTGTGTGTAGAATGTATGCAACCATTTTGAATATCTCAAGAAGCAATTGAATATCCCTGAGATAACTGGGCATATGGTTGCAAGACATGGAAAATGAATCATGGAGATGACAAGCTTGTTGACACACCCTGTCGTTTGGGGCTTTAGCATACACTGACTGCACCTCTGCAGAGGCCACATGTTGACCATGGATGCCTGGGGATGGTATCCTGTTAATTGAGGCATTCATGAGGAGGGATGGATTAACTCCTGAATCCCAACGCATCACTTTGGCCTTTACCTGGGCTAGACAGGCAGTCGGAGAGGCCCAATCCAATCAACCGGCTTGTCAGACTAAGCCCTGATTCAGCTTATAAACTCTGGAAAAGCTGAATCAAAAGGTAGTGGTTGTGTGGCCAGTCATGCTAAGAGACAATTGTTCCAAACTATGCCTGAGCAAGTAGTTAACTTAGGAATTAAAACTTAAGAGGTTAAATAATTATTACCTCATCATAGTGTGAGTATACTCACTGTATAGCACTGATCTGCCATGGTGAATCAGCTTCCCTCTTGGCATTTTTCCTAGTAGGGCTCTGTGATGGGTGGGGAGTACAGTTAGTGAAGCATAATTTCATTATATGGAAACAGAAAGAAAAATCAAAGCTAAAAGACTCCACATGGAGTCAGATTCTGATCATGAATATATTGCGATACCCTTTCCTAGATTTATAATACTTAAATCTAGAGTGAAGGTCCCACTAACCAAATTATCACCATTCTTGATACAGAAGGTTATATCCTCAATGGTTAATACTGTAGTGAAAAGGATAATCCCCTACCTCAAAAAAGAGTTGTTTTGTGTGCAATCTGCTAAAGAAAAAAAAATGGCCAAATATAGTTAGCAAAATTCTGCTACTTTAAGTATCAGAATCTATGCTAATGTTCTTTCCTCCCTTGAATGGTATGGCCAATCAGAAAAATTGCTCAGTAAATAAAAGCCATTGTTTTTCGCTTACAAAGGCAGGATTTTTTTTGAGCTTAGTGAACGAACATGCATTTCTGCTGGTGAGAAGTGAAGGTTGGATTTGTGACCCTATTTTGTTGTTTCTACATTTCCTGTAGGACTGCTACAACAGACTATCATTTGAACTGGGATTTGGCTACAAGTGTAAAAGAAACCCATTGCAGGTGTTTATTGCTACTATATGTTTACAGTTTTTTTTTTTCTTTACTAATCCGAAATCAGTAAAAAATGTTTAAAAAATGGAACCATACTGATAGAAATATCAAATAAAAAAACATGTGAGCACACTATTAAAGACTTAAAAATTCCATAACATTTGTATAAAAGCATATCCCTAGAGGTGTGGTTCATAATGGAGATCTATCCCTTTGTACCACTGAAGAAATAAAAGCCAAGTTGAAAAAAATTCCATAACATTTGATATTCTAAAAACAAATCCCGACTGACGTCAAAAGGATGGTTCTAAAAAAAAAAGATCTATCCTTTGGACCACGGTTGAAAAAAAAAAAAGAAACGTCAAAAGGACAACGTTGAAAAAAACAAAAATGACGTCAAAAGGACAACGGTTGAAAAAAACAAAACACGACTGACGTCAAAGGACGGTTGAAAAAAAAAAAACGCGACTGACGTCAAAGGACAACGGTTCAAAAGGAAAACGGTTCGTCAAAAGAAAAAAAAAAACGCGACTGACGTCAAAAGGACAACGGTTCAAAAAAAAAAAAACGACAGCGGTTGAAAAAAAAACGCGACTGACGTCAAAAGGACAACGGTTCGAAAAAAACAAAACGCGACTGACGTCAAAAGGACAACGGTTCGAAAAAAACAAAACGCGACTGACGTCAAAAGGACAACGGTTCGAAAAAAACAAAACGCGACTGACGTCAAAAGGACAACGGTTCGAAAAAAACAACGACTGACGTCAAAAGGACAACGTTGAAAAAAAAAACGCGACTGGACGTCAAAAGGACAACGTTGAAAAAAGGACGCGACTGACGTCAAAAGGACAACGGTTCGAAAAAACAAAACAACAATATAGATTCAGCAGATCACTTTACAGACATACTAATCACTATTGCAAAGAAATGTATTCCCAAAAATTCAACACCAAATAGAAGAAACAGAGCCTGGTTCAGTAGTAAACATTTGTAAGCCATAAGATAACAAAAGGCTTCTCTATGAAAATTTAACAATGAACCTACAATGGTAAACATAAACAATTACAAGCTATATAATGCTATGTCTCATAGATATTTTCCAAGCGTAGCTTAAATGTGGCACAAGGCCAAAAGTATGGGGCATCTAGTGAAGATCAAACTCACTTTTTCAGTTGTAACTGATCTAGCGAGACAAGCTTGCTAACCATTACACCACGCCGAGGTGCCCCATGTCTCATAGAACAGTGAAAGAAGCGAAAAAAAAGAATGTTGGCAAAATATGTCAACAAGCTAAGCTCCTCCTCAGAAACATAATCAGTATCAGAAATAGTGAGGAAAATAGCTGGGAAATACCAAATAACGCCAATGAAGTATCTTTCCAAAATAACATATTGGTCCACTTGTGTATTGGCCATACAAGAATTACCAATACCTACTGAAAGGAGAAGAACAACCAACATACCCAACTTGCAAATCTGCATACACTATAAAACATGTATTGACTGAATGTACAACTCTTGCTCCATCTAGAAAGACTTTCTTCAACATAAACAACATAAGGGAGGCTCTTTGAAAGAGCAAGAATGGATTATATATCATTTCTCAAAGAAGTGGGTTTTTACCAAAAAATATGGACCTAGCAAAAAAAACAAACATCTAAACCAACCAAAGTAATGTGATGGGGGAGGGGGGCTGAAACCATAAGTTGGAAAAAAAATATAAAAGAAAATAAGTAAATAAATAGTTGGTACCATATGATTGGGTATAAAAAAAAAAAAAAAAAAAATTTTTATGACATAAAAATGCCTTAGATTTAAATGACCCATGAGGGGTCGATAGGTCGTAAAACAAAACAAACAAACAACAAGCTTGTTGACCTATTTAAGTATCCTCAAGATTAGATGGCAAGACCATGGAAAGATCGCAGAACTGCTCCAGCATGCCTCCATAGAACCCCTTAGTGTTGAGGTACGTTGAAGATGGAGGTTCATTGCCAACACTTTAATGCAAGACCCAACATACCACTGGATCCTTGAAGGAAGCATGCGAGGAAAGCCAAAAGCCATATGGTGAAGGAGAGGGAAGCAATCACTACTATATTGCTATTTATATGGCAAATGTTCAAATGAGGTGCATTCTTTAGTTCCACCAGTCCAAATCTTTTATAGCTAAGACATGTCTTGCTACTTCCACATAGTTGAATCACCCTCATTTCCTCCATATTCCAAAAATAGAGAGAAAATTCCACTCAGCAGTTTCCGAAGAACTACCACTTTTTGAATAGACTTCTGCTTGGATATTTCCCTGAACACTATTATGTTTACTTCTTCAAATCATAGGACAATCCCTCCAGCTATGGGTTAAATAGTATGATCGCTATCTGAAAAGCATATCTTAATACAATATTCACTTGCAAAAAACAGAATTATTTTTTACAATCCCAAAATTTTGGGGCTTTAAATAACCTACAAAAGGTTGACCAGTCGTAAAAAAAAACAATCATTCTTATCCTCATAATATTAAGTTTCTACTACCTTCCCTTTCACTCATATCGCCCCTCATGCATCATAATCATTTTAACAGTAATCCTCTACCTTGAGTGGCTCAAGATGCTTGTGTATAAAAAAGAAGGAATTTATGGTTGATTGCAAGCTTTGTAAAAGCACTGAAATTCTGAAGAACACTGAAATCGCAACCATCAAAATGCAACTCCACTTGTTTCATAAATCTGACATACATTTGATAACACTGCATAAATTGAAAGAATTGTCCAATGAAATCAAACCTTTTTCATTTGCAAATTTATCTGCTCTTGTTTGATTTCCTTCCTATCTATTTGCAATTATGAAAAACATTTTTCTGTAATGAAAAAATGGGCATGGTTAAGTGTAATTGACAAAATTCTAAAAAAAAACAATAATAAAAGAAAAAAAGAACAGTGCAATATATATATATATATATATATATATATATATATATATATGTGTGTGTGTGTGCGCAGATATGTAGAAAAATAGGAAAGAACACGTTAGGTAAATAATCCAGAGTTCTTTAGTATTTGTTTTTATTTTTAAAAAACAGTGCTCCATACAGAAGTAGGGCTTAAATTATAATATATATATTTGTGCACACACACACATACAAAGTGCAATGGATAAATTGTTGCCTAAATTACACAAAAATGAAAATAACACTGACATCTCACTTTAATTAATAAATATATTTACCAAAGTTACTCAAAAATATCTTGAAATACTAAAGAGTAAATTTATTTGATAAAATCGCTATTGGCTTGCAATTAGAGCCTCCAGATAAATTTGGGATCTCCTGCATCTCTTCTGGATGGTCTCCTTAAGTTGGTGAATGCTGCCATAATCCCTTCCTTCAGTTCCTCTTTGCCGTTAGGAATTTTGTTGGTCTCTCATTCAACTGTGCCTCACACATAATAATCTAGGGTGCTGCAGTCTGGGGAGTTAGGTGGCCAGATTAATGGATGATGTGGTTGCAGAAATTGTCTGACAGCCATAACTGGATTCTCCTGCTTGTGTGGCATGCTGCAGAGTCCTGTTTCCAGGCATAGAGGTTTCCAGACATAGAGGTTTCCAGAAGTCATCCTCTTGACCCAGGGCAGCACTACCTCCTCAAGGCACTTGATGTAGGCCTCTGTGTTGAGTGATCACTCCTAACACCTTAATAATCACTATTAGACTCCTCCAACTCTTTCCAAATCCTCTGCACTGTCCTTAGATTGATTCCCAAACACTCTGGAATGTTCATATTGGAGCTTCTGGCATGAATGCCAAGCAGTTCATGCTGTTTCCAAATTTCTGGCAGAGTGAATTGCATCATGGTGCTCTTTTTCTCACAGACGGTGCCCAACTGACCCTACTGTACTGTGGAGTTGGCAAAATCAAAAACAAAAATTGTGCATGTCTGCAAGTCAAAAGCAAAGCAATTGTTGTAAGACAGTAATAAAGTGAAAAATTTAAAAAATAGGAATACTCTTCACATTTAAAAAGGATACAATCAAATAGTTATAACCTTATGATTTCGAGGTAATAAAAAAAAATGTGAGATAAGACTGAGACGTGTCCATTATATTGACTAGGAAGAAATTCAAGCATGCATCTGTAAGATTTGTGTAGGGGAGATTTTTAGCAGTCATTCTCATTAGATTGTGGCTAACACCAAATTTCAGGAAAGACTATGAATTGAAAATTATATTCAGTAGCTGTATCTCTCTGAAGATGTAAATCAAAAACTCATCCATTTCATTAATAATAACATTAAATTACTAATAAAGACTACATGTCTATTATTTATTCTGGTATCTTTACATTTTGACCTTATTCATAAGACATATCAACACTGACAGAATGAACAGGTAATACTGAAAGAAAAAGTTTGAGCACACCTGCCTTACCATTAGGTTTCTAGAAAACTGTTTTCATTGTAATTTTTGCATGCTATTTTAATTGTATTTTATTCTTAAGAAATGTCTTTCCTTGACACCATTTTCTTTCATAAGCACTTTTGTGTTATTTTATTGTTAATCTCTTGTTTTAAACAGACACCATGCTCTCGATTGTGGTGTTTTTCTCGAGGAAGGAATTCTTGCCGTACAAAACGAGCTCCCTGGGCAGATGGGACCATCTGTGGGGCAAATAAGGTCAGTGAAATTAAATATTTTTTTGTTTTAAATTTTTATATTATATTTTTTTTTTTTTTTTTTTTCATTATTTAACTTTTATTTCCCTTTTCATTGCTTATCATTTTGTAGAAGAAAATAATCACTGGAATTTTCTGAGAAAATACAAAATACTCATCCTTCTTTTTCCCTGATTTCATGTCAGTGTAATTTATTTGAATCTCACCTCTACTGTACACAATCTGAAATCTTTGGCTTAACAGACCTAATTTGCATATATAGGATTGACTAAAAGTTAATTCTGTTTTTGTTATCAGGCAGTATTAGACAGATTTAGTCTTGACTAATTTAACTCAAAATGATTATTTTATTATAATAGTTGTCATGTCTGTTTGAATTTAATTTTTAAATTGTCAAAATTGACAGAATTTGATTTTTACTTTGAAGATGGAGAGGAAATAACCAACATTTTCAGCTTATGTTTTATTAAATTGTAAAAATGAAACTCAGAAAAACAAAAACATTAATGCTGAAGGTTTTGTGAATAAATGATTGACAAGATGAAGTTTTGCTGATGATATCCCTCTGAATAAAAGTCGGTAGACCAGCAGAGGTTTCTAGCAATAAAGTCAAGACATTAATTGAGAATAATGAATTTCATATGATGCAGTGAACAAGGAAGCAAAAAAGTTTAGCGCTAATAAATTTTGTTCAATCAAAACTTTAACAGAACGGCCTAAATCTCACTCTATAAATAAATGAGCCACAATTTCTATGAGTGAAGAAACAGTAAAATGTCCAATTCTGAGAAACAATCATGAAGTACTTCTTTCACCCAATAAAAAAAAACTAAGTTTGTCACCAACTGTTTCACTCACCTCTGGGGCTTTGTGAAATATTGTCAAGTCTATCAAAGGCAGCCTCCTTACTGGAGAAGGATGTATCATCAATGTTTTGTGACATGTTTGATGAGGTCAAATATTCTTTAGATTTTGTAGGAATGCAAGCTGATTATCTCTGTGACTTTCCCCAATCTGGGCAAGAAGCAGTGTTCTATACTTGAGGTGGTTTACTGGTACAATGTAATACCAAAGGCTGATACCTCACCTTTAGCTGCATCTGCCTATGAGATCCAAGAATACAAGGTTTGGCAGAAATACATTTATTTTGTTGAGTCCAAAGATGAAGTATGAGGTTGGAGAAGCTTTTACATATGAGTTAAGTGAAATAAATTAAACTCTACTGGATCATATTTCAGTGGGCAATTCACCACTACTTAAACAAAGAAAAAGTTAAATTTTTAAAGCAAATTGTAACAGGCAATGAAAAGTGGATACTTTACAACAATATGGTGTTAAGTGAAATGAATCACTACTAACCATACCAAAGAATGATCTTCATCTAAAGTTGAGTATGTATAAATGTATAAGGGAACCAGACTGACAAAAAAGCAAAAAACCCTTGGCCCAGGGTTATCTGGTGTAGATAAAAGTTGGAGTTGTGTTCTCTTGAATAATTGGCTGTTTGGAGAAGGCAGTTCCTCAACAGAGATGATTGCTAAATTTACATGACAATTGTTGTGCCAATTTAGATAAGAATGGTAATAATTGGTCAATAAATCACAGCCAATATAGATACAGGTGTATAAAACTGACATTTTTAAGTATCAGCAGGTGAAATGTTTGGTACTGATGGTTGGGAGAGCATTATTTACTGTTTATTTTGCAACTAGTCCAATTTGCAGCCATTTACTTTCCTACACTAGTGAAATTGAAATATTTTTTCAAGGGTACAAAATTTTAATAAAGCAATAAAAGAAAACATTAAAAAGTCATTCATAAAAAAGAAACAATTTGTAAAAAAAGTAAAGAGCAATAACAAAAAATATATATTATCATGAATTGGTAATACTGAAATGGTGAAATCAGTTTATCAGTTCTCTCTCATCAGGGTAAAAACTGAAGACAAAAATGTGCACAGCAACTAAAAAATATACAAACCCAGACAAATGTTATATGCAAACAAAAATATAGTGATTTTCCAAGTGTAGCTTAGATGTGGCCCAAGGCCAAAAGTAGGGGGCACTCAGTGAGGATTGAACTCACTACTCAGTTGTAATTGTTCTAGTGAGACAAGCTTGCTAACCATTACACAACCTCAAGGTGCCCAATGCAAACAAAAAATATATAACTTTAAGGGTAATTACCTTTATGCTTACTGATCACTCCTTGTGCTTATAGAGAGTTGGTAAGACTTTGGTACTGACTTGGAATCGGTATTCATTGTTCTACCAAACATGAGAGGGGTCCAATAAAATGGTTTAGTTGTTTTTAATTGTTATTTTCATATTACCAATTCATGGTAATGTATATATTTTGTTACTCCTTTTTTTTTTTTTTTTTTTTTTTTTTTTTTTTTTTTTTTTTGAGATGAATTGTTTTTTTGTGTTATGAATGGCCTTTTTATGTCTGCTTTTATTGCTTGAATAATGAAATTGTAAGAGTTCTCAGAGTTTCTTTTGGGAAGCAAAAGGATTTACATGAAGAAAAACTGCACCCAATTAGATTGATGGAAGGCAGCAATTGACAAAAAGTATATGTTATTAAATTGTAAGGATGCAATATTTTATCAAAATAATGCAAGATGTTATGCTTCTTTTGATGGCCTGACCATAAAAAATTTTTCTTAGATGGGAAGTTTTTATGTCTCTATCTTATTTCACAGACATACCTTCAGATTACCAGAGATTCTAGTCTTCTTTACACAGTTGCTTTAATCAAAAGAAAAAGTGAATTTCTAAGAAAGCATATAGAACAGTTTTTTTTGTCTTAAAAATGACTGAAGATATTGGAACAAAATGATAAATGATGTGCAATAAATTTCATGACAAAAGTAAAAATTCTTTTAGTTTTACTGAATAAACCAAAATATTTATTTTGGCCATGGTCTCTTTATTAGTATATCCAGTCTCCTATTGCTCTGCAGGCACAGTGTTGAATATTCTGACCCTCTCCTCTGTAGAGGGGCAAGACTGACTACCTCCTCATTATAAAGGGCTCACCTATCGGGTTAATGTTTGTGGACTCGGGTATAGACACAAGTATAAATATGGCCACTGTTTACGTCTAGATACAAGTATCATAAAAGAAATTTGACATTAAATAACCCAACAAGGATTGATATATCATAAAATCCACTGACACAACCCAGATGTCCATTGATGTACAAATTCAGATTTTATATAAGGCTAATTATTTTTTTATTATAATTATGTGATTCTTTTGCATGAAAATCAATTATTTTTTTAATTTTTTTTTTTTTTTTTTTTTTTTAAAAACCAGTGGTGTCAAAAAGGTGAATGTGTGATCAAGAGACACTTAGATCCCATTCCAGGTAACTGGGGAAGCTGGAGTGAATATGATGCTTGTACATTGCCCTGTAATGGGGGTATCAAAAAGTCTGTCAGAAAATGTGACAATCCGGTGTGAGTATTTATCAACTTTTAGAAATTTTTTTTTTTTCTTTAAATCAATTTTATCCCATGTTTTCTTTAATCTACAATCCTTTATCTTCTGTCTTTGCTTACATTTACTTACTCTTATTTTTATACCACTGTATCAATGTATTTTGTGAGATGTTTATTTTTCCTTATATGTAGTGTTGCCACCTGACAGGTTCCACACAAAAGTAAAGGTAGATAACAAGTCAATACAACACCTCTAATCATTACTTAGCAGCTTCCAGGAACCTCATCAAACTTGGAGGGAAGTTAATATCTATAACTTCAGCTGAAAACTTCAGAAACAGTAGGTGCTTCCAATGTACTGGAATAAAAGACCTACATCACAAGTTGTTCGGGGGTCAGCTGCTGTATTCTAATACACCTGCATATCTTTTTAGTCTACCAACTGGTGTGTCTACTTACATTTATATCTTGGTCAGTTTATGAACTTTTCAGTTGACCCTAAAAGAACCAATAGGAACAGCACTAGATACAATTCAGGAACTTCACAGGTTTCAAGAATCATAGGAACTTCAACTGGTGTGGAGGAAGTGGGAAGGTGAAGAGAGGGTAAACACACACACACACACACACATA
>CAHIKZ030000394.1:327500-505000 GCA_903632075.3 Acanthosepion pharaonis
AAAAAATACATGTCACTGATGAATTAGTCAAAACATGAAGATTGGCAGTTTTATTTTTGTACATCTATTGAAGTTTATGATAAAAGTTGTTTTTGATAACAGTGTAAAATCTTTAATATTTTTTCTTACTTTTTCTTTCAGTTCAATTGGAGAATGCGTGCAAACTTTATTGCAGAGCATCACAAGGAATGGATTATTATCGTCTCAAAGATCAAGTCATTGATGGAACCAGATGTTCGGAAGAAACTTTTGATGTCTGTGTTGCTGGCAAATGTCAGGTAAAATTTTTTTTTTGCTTTTCCTTCCATTTTACATTTTAATTGAAAAAAATTATCTAAAATAAACTGATCATCTAAATTTGTTAATTTAATAGGGTATCTTTCATATTGTTGCTTTTTTTTATCAAAGTGCTAGCATCAATTTAGAGTCTATGCTGAAGAAAATCGGTATGGATTATAAAATAAAGAGGTAACGTCCAAAAAGTTTTTGCTTGTGTTTCATATCCTTATTTTTATAGACTCCCAAGAACAAAGGGATGTAAGTTCTGATCTAAGCATTGCAATAGAAAGCCACAACAAAATGAAATATAAAATTAATAAAAATAATTCAACATCTGTCATCAGTTTCATTTAAGCATAAGATATGGACATTACATCTGTAAAGAATTGATAATCATTTCTATTCTACAAATGAAAAATCAGAGAGAAGAGTTTCTTTAGAAAGTGTATAGTTTAAATTTTATTTTAAAGATAAATTGATTCATTCATTTTGATAAATTAAATTTTAAAAAGTAATTTGTGTGTTTGACCTCCACTTTCAAAAGGAATATGTTTTAGAAGATAATCTAAGATATTTGAGTATAAAAAAAAAAACTTAATGTACATGATTTTGTATTTATATTTAAAAATCTGATATATACAAAATAACTAAAATTCACTGAAACAAAATGTTGTTTCAGTCAGTCTTATGTTAATTTGTAATTTTATTTAATTGAATTAAAACAGAATAATGAGAAGTGAAGGTTGAATAAATATCCTTTTATTTATAATGAAAAAAAATATTAAACCTTTTTTTTTTCCTTCTTTGTCTAGAGAGCTGGCTGTGATTTTCAACTTGGTTCTAACATGAAGAGAGACCGGTGTGGTGTCTGTGGTGGTGATAATTCATCATGCAGGACTGAAACTGGACGATTCTCTTATGCCAAATATGGTAATTTTTTATCCATCTTGTATTTTAAAGTCTTAATTTTGAAAAAAATGTTTATTCTTTCTATGATTAGTATCTGAAACTTTTCAGGAACTTATATCGTTTAATACTTGGATGCCTTCTCTTTTATTAATTTTGTAAAACTTGCAAACCAATATTCTAATGCCATCCGAAGATTGTAAACTACTCAAAATGGAATTCTTTAATGCCTACATTTTTATTACTGGTCAGTGTTTATAGTACAGAGTGCATCAAAAATACCTCCATACCCTGTATTAATTGTAAGACAGAAAATAAAAACCCCTTTAAAAGTCATATCAACATAACTTTATATACTATAATCTTTTTTTACATTGTAGGTTATAATAAAGTTGTGGATATTCCTGCTGGAGCTGCTAGTATTGAAATCAGACAACATGGTTACCAAAATAAAGTTGATGAGAACTACCTTGGTGAGTTCATCTTTCTCGCAATTGTTTTTTTTTTTATTCACAAAACAGGATTAAGTTAAAAAATACAACCACCTGTGTTTGGATTTTATAATGTAACTAAGATATTTAAAGAATTTATTTTTTTGGTTTGGTTCTTTCCATCTTCATTGCTGAAGATCAGCGACCATGGACAACTACTACCGTCTTGAATTCAGAGTTTTCTTTATCCAAGACTAATTGCCAACCATGGCTAGAGAGGTAATCTATCCTGCTATTTAACCCATAGCTATAGGGAGAAGATATGGATTCATATCTTTCCCAAGGGTATTTGTGTGTAAGTGAATGTAACAAACTCAAGTGGAATTTGAACTCGGCTCTTCAATTTTTCATTTTAAGTCACAATCCACTGCACTATCTGCACATTCTTTTGTCCATGGGAGGGAGTGATGGTAGATCCCAAATCTTCTTTTGACTTTTGATCATTACTCAAAAGAAGCTAGTAACCAAACATATTTGCCTGAATAGTACCTACTGTTTTATTAGAAGGAACTGTTTACATTACTTACAAGTTGGCCTAACATCCTCATCTTTCTTACTATCATAATGTTTTGGACAACTATAAATAATATAAACAACTTTTTGTCTTAGAAATTTAGACAAATAGAGTTGCTTAGAATAACAGAATATACCCCGCTGTTTAGTCTATGCAGATTTTTGTTATGTCTCTCTGGCTAATTTTGTTTTTTCTTAAAATGTTTTTTTCAGCCCTGAAAGATTCAAATGATAAGTTTATTCTCAATGGTGACTTCACTGTGAAAAAATTTCGTCACAGATTCAAAGTGAAAGGTGGCAGCATTGAATACAGTGGTTCCGTTAGCCCTGTGGAGCAGATTAATTCTTCCAGCATTATTGATGAACAAATTACTGTTTTTGTGAGTGAAATTTAAAATAACCTTCACATTAAGCAATGTCATGAGAATTGTTTAATGAAATATTTTTTTGTGTGTATGTATATTCTCATTATTTAACAATCCCACAAAGAACATTTATATTTTTTTTAATCATTTCACCCCATGCAAGGTAATGAAACTACTAAGACAAGGGATTACTGAGCATTAGGGAATAGGAAAAAAAACACTATTAAGGACATTAAAAGAACTATCAGTCTCACACCAACAAGTAAGGGTTAACAAGCTTGTCTATCAGATCATTACTTCTGTCTAGTGAATTTAAGTCTCACTGAGTACCCTACATTTTTGGCCTTGTGCCAGAATAAACTCTTCTTAGTACATATACATATTATTTCTTGTAACATTTTGTAGGAAATATGAATATGCTTTAAACTGTAAAAAAAAATAATTAGTATTTAGCCACAAGATAGATTTGATAGTCTTTTTAGTAGGATACTCTTGTGTCCAATTTAACATGATTAAATTATTTCCTTCAAGACTCCCCCCACTCCCGATTGTAATAAGTTTTTGGTACAGCATGCTTATTTTTCAAATGATTTTCTCCATGGCATGATTATTTTGTTTCAGGAATGAAATTTTTCCTGCTTACTATATAAGTTGAAAAATTCCCACCTGCTATCTATTCCAGATGGCACTCATATTTGGTACCCAAAAAAGGTACCCACATGCTTTTATTCACAAAACTGTAGAGATTTTCAATTTTGTTGTAAACATTAGGATATTTCTTTGATCTTAGTCTCTTTTAATATAGTAGGGAGTATTTTCTGAGAGAAATCTCCAGGAACTAGCATTGGATGGCCAGAACCTCCACAAGACTAAATAGAATAAATGGCATTAATCAAATATTGATCACTAAATGTTTATTCTTTATTTTGATGTGTGAAGATATATGATGTGTAAAAATATAAATATGAATGTATTAAATAAAGTTATAATTAAGGTAAATCTGGATACCAACTAACTACCATATTTTCTTGTGTACAATATGACCTTGTGCTTCTGAAGCTAAAAACAGGGAATAAATTACATCCTTGAATATGATTTGACTGTATAATTTTTTTTTTTTTTAAGTTGTACCATATTATCCATTAGCATCTCAATATTGTAGATATATTTCACTAAGATATTTAATTTTTCCCGATATTAAAGAATAGAAATGATCCAAATGTTTAGCCATTGTGTGTTTCTTCTCCTAATTTCTGTTTCAAGACTTATTTTCAGGGAAAGGTGCTAACTAGATATACCTTGTAATACATTTTGACGTGTTAAATCTATATCTTAAAGACATTCTATCTATATGTTAAATCTATCACGCTTTTCTGCTTGATATGACTTTATTATATTTGTGTATATTAATAAATTATGGAAATAAAAAATATTGTCTTTCATCAAAAATGAAGAAAGAAACAAATATTGCTGACTTATCAAATACCTTTTGTAAACAATTATCATCACCATCTGCGTACTTCATGTTTTATCTATTGTGCTAATTGAGTGTATTTGCAATATTGCTGTTTCAAATACGTTTTTTTAACCTAAGTAAAAATTCCTGAAAATGTGTATTTGTTTAATACAACTCCTCTTTTTATCTTTAATTTTCATTCAAAGTTTCTTGTCTTATACACAAGAAAATATAGTATCTGTCTATATTTCTGAGATGAGGTGTTATGTACATTATTTACATTATTTGGACTATTGTCCTCATCTTTGGCCATATTTATTACAACGTTTCGGCCGTTGTACACTCCAGCCTTCTTCAGGTGGTTGGAATGTCAAACTGAACCCTTTATCCACTGTGCCATGTGTCCTTGAGGACAAATATTGTGACAAAGATGAGGACAATAGTCCGAATAATGTAAATGATATACAGCCAACTGACAAGACCCAAAGAGTGTGAGTTCAATACCCAGTTAAGGCAGTGGAGAACTTTCAGAGGGAAAATTAACAGGAGATAACTGATAACTGACATCCATTAAAACATGGCACGTGGAACTAGAACATTCTACCCCAGTGAGTGAAATAAAGGGTTCAGTTCGACATTCCAACCACCCGAAGAAGGCCGGAGTGTACAACGGCCAAAATGTTGTAATAAATATGGCGACAAAGACGACGACAATAGTCCGAATAATGTAAATAATGAAAATATAGTAATCTTGATATATGATTAAACACTTGTTTGTTTGTGTCTGTAATATACCAGGCAAATGAAAACAAATGATAAAGAAAACCAAAGATATTCAATAGAAAAAAATATGTATATTTTCAGAAGGATTTGTACATTTGGTCAACTTAGAAAAAAAATAAATTAAAAATAAATTCATTTTTGTTTTATTAATGTTTATTTGTTTATAATTTCAGTATTTGTTTCGCCCACAGAAAACGTCTTCAACTTGAGTTTCTGTTTCTATTCTCTTTCGCAAACAAAATAAAAACAACTTAGATTTACTTATTCCCATCTTGAGAATTATGAAGTTGTTGTTTTCTCATTCTTGAAAATATTCTTTTAAAAGAAGACTTGACTTCCCACCCTCTACTATGTCTGAACCCTTCATTCAAAACCTTTAACCTTCCCATGGGGCCCATTTGTCCCATATTCCAACCTAGTCTATGGTAGTAACTTTTGTATTATTACTGCCACACTTTTTCTTTAATGGGAGGTTCTGCTTTCACTAATATTTGTTTATTTTTGCTTTTTTTAAAGAATAATGATTTAGTGACTTATTGAATTGCTATCCCATTAACCTTTAACCTTTGTTTTCTTGTAGGTGTTGTCTGTAGGTCAGCTTGATCCACCAAATATTCATTATTCCTACAGTATATCAACTGGAAACAATGTCAAATATTCATGGAATGCTCTTGGCCCTTGGGGTGACTGTGATAATATTTGCCAAGGTAAGTGACATTGTGGCAAATGTATTCAGATCAAAAGGTTACAGAATAATTATTTTATCAGAAACTTTACAAATAAAACAAACTGATTGAAGGGTTAAAATAGATAATATATTTTTATTTATTTACTTTAGAGTGATGAGTGAGTCCTTTGGCATTCAACATAGCAAAAAGTTTAATAAGGCAGATATTGGTAGCAGTCTGGAGAAAGGTTAGGTAGTTGTGTTTTGAAAACCACAATAGGGGTAGTAGTAATATCAGAAATTAGGTTAATGCCAATCAACTGTCTTTTTCATGGCTCTGAGCAGAAATATCAATAACAAATGGCCTCTTAATTGATTCTTCATGCTTTACGTATGGCTGGTTTCTTTTGTTTCATCCTCTCCTGCTGTCCCTTCTGCCACTATACCAGAGGTGTCAGGTTTATCTCCTTTTGACCAGGCTCAAGAATTTGGTGCAAACATTGATTGCAGCTAACATCAAAAAGTCTCTTGGTGTCAGTTTTTTTATTTATTTTTTTTTTGGGGGGGATTCACTACAAGATTATCTTGAATTTACAAAAATACTTCTTGAGAATAAATAAAAGAAAAAAAAATAATTCTGGTAACTAAGTAAAACTTACTTTTAGTATTATTTACCAATGAGAAACTAACATTACCATCATGCTCACAGTTTCTTAGATGAGAACTTTACTCTATACATAGTTTCTGGTCTCCACTGTATATATTTTTCATATATTTTGCACTCAATATAACCTATCATATCAGATAGCATTTATTGAATACTCCAAAACCTTCAGTCATGCTTACACACACTCACACACACACACATATATATATATATATATATATATATATATAAGGAGCAAATAGGAATGGTTTCTAAATTTAACATATTTCATATTTTATTAAAATTTCATATTTTTTAGTATAGAAACATGTTATATTTATAAAGGTTTTCTATTTTGTTTTTTATCCTATCATTCTGTTAGGTTATATATACACACACACAGAGTTGCCAAAACATGATTCTATCTGAACATAGATCTTGTTGCAGACTTAATTACACAATCAGTGTCTGCCATCATTGTTTTAGTTACCTACTTATACAGAGCCAATCATTTGTTTTAAACTTCCAGCTAAAAGGAGATTAAAAACTGTATAACAACATGATGCCTTTTTATGGCTATTGATGTCATTATGGCAACTATTTGGCCCTCTTTCTATCTCAATGTGCAAATATGGATGTATAAGTTGGAACAAAGCTAATTTTAACATTTGTGCTATTTACTTGCTTTGTTGGCACAAATATGCTGGAGTTAAACTGGCATCATTTTCTAAAATGCAAATTTACTTTTTCTTAATTTTGCATTTTTCTTTTCTTTTTCTTTTTTATTTACTGATAGTTCATTCAATACCAGATCAACAGGCCACTCAAGTTAGAGGGTTACTGAGTGAGATTGTTGTGAGGGAGAGGGAAGGAGGAAGTAAGAAATCCATATTATGAGGATGTGTAGGATAGGTATCAATTGAGCCTCGACTTAAAGAGACCAAGATTGTAATTTTCAGGGAAGCATCCTCTTGAGTGTCTGTTCCACAAAGTAACAGTTGTGGGGAAGATGCTCTCTGAGTGGAACTTGCTTCTTATCAAAGGAACACAAATAGAATGGGGTTGATTTGCCACCATTGAACATACCATGGCAGGTCTTAGTTGTGAAGGTCTGGAACTAAGGAATGTAAATCCTCTAAACCACTGCCACAGTAATAGCAATAGAGTAGGGAGGGGATAGCAACATTTCATCTTTGGGATAAGGGTTGCAGAGTGGAGAATAATTCATCACCCACAAAGCGCTTTCGAATTCTGTTTAGATGTGGCAGCAATAATCCATTCTTGGTTTGATCTGAATCTTGTCAAAATAAAATATGGAAGAAGTTAGGTATATTCTGGAGTGATAAAAGGAACCAACCATTCTTCCAGTATCTTTTGTGATGGCACCAAATATGAACATTCCATTTGAGGTCAGGAGTGAAATTTAGACCCAGCAGGTGTTTAAAGGTATGACCACTAATCAGAAGGCATCTATTTAGCCATTTTAACTTGTGAATTCAGTTTAACTCAAGGACCCATTCTTTAAAGTAAGCCACTCTTGTTATTTTTGTACTTCATCTGTAATTTAGTTTTTAAACAAATACCAATTTCTTTTATTTAGCTCAGGGGTCCCTAAAGTGATTGATATCAACCCCTGGGGGTCAATAATGGATTGATAAATAAATTGTGGTCATTTATGACAAACACCAATTTCCAACCAAGTATCAATGCCCTTGTTAGTCCTCATCAAGCATATCCTTCTCATTAATGATGCAAACAAATTCAATAAAAAAGTAATTTATTTTAGACATGTTTATTATTATCTTTATTATAAAGTTTTTCTGATTATTATCATTCAAACAAACATGTCTAGTATAGGAAGTGAAATACAAATTTTAAAAAGTAATAACTAAACATAAAGTTAAAATGAATCTTATCAAAAAAACAATGAAGGAAATGGGTAATAGAATTATTTATTTATTTATTTATTTATTTTTATATATATATATATATATATATAATCAATATTTTTTGTATATGATCAAGTTCAATGGTTTAAAAAGTTTAAGGACTGCTGATTTAGCTAATCTTTGAGTTCCTTTGTAAGAACATTTAATATACAAGAATCCCTCGATTAGTGTATCTAATGTGTACATCAGTAACTAAAAAAAATCAATTTTCAATTATTATGGTTAAACTGAAGAATGTTTTACCATGCTAATCGAGTATTATGTATGCACTGATCAAATTTTGGTATATGAAAATTTTAGTGCATTAATCAAAAATGCATTAATCAAATGTGCATTAATCAAAGGATTCCAGTACTGTTTAATATACAATTAATGTATTTGTTATTTTTCCAGACAGTATATATTTCTTTTATCCCCTTTTAGGGCAAAAGAAATTATATACTGTCTGGAAAAAATTAGGGAGAGAATCTGCCTTTAAAAAGCTGTTTCACATGGATTTATTTTATGCCACCCATTAATGGAATTTCATGCAACATTACAAAAACAGTCTCTCAGAAAAGTCAAAATTCCAAAGTTTTACATTGCTTCTCTTGCTGTTGGGTGTGTCACTTTTTCCTTGGCTTATACCAGCAATTAAAATCGACACGTGCATATTATCTGAAATTCTGGCATGATCCTTATTCCATTATTTCTTTGAACTAAATATCCTCATCATTCTGATTTTGTGACAAGAAAAAAAATTAATATTTCTGGATTAAACCAACGAGAATATTAATGTAAACAGCTCTTTGAATAATGACAGGAAATTTTGTCAATGCTTTTACAGATCATGTATTTCCTATATCAATGTACACAGCAGAGGCTAGAAATTGATAATTTTTATAAAACTATTTGTAAAATAAAGCCAAAAGTGTTTCAACATTTTTTTTCTCTTCCTAATTTTTCTATAATTGATTAAAAACGCTATCCATTTACTTGTCAATAATCCTAAAATGATTTTCTCTACAAAAATCTTAGATGTTTTTCTTTTTCAATTCATTGATTTTTTTTTTTTTTTTTTTTTTTTTTAACTTTTCACCTAAGTCTAAATTTTACCAGGTTACTGAAATTCATTTTCTGAGCTCTCTCCACAAGTTAACCTATCCAGATGAGTCTTCCCAGCTATGAAAATTTGGGATTTTTTTCTTTTCCAAACATACTGTTATTCCAGACCCCAAGTTTATATTTTATTTTCCACATTTTTTTCCAATCTGTCTGTTTATTCCAACCACTTTTTCTTTTTGTTTCCAAAACAAACAAATTTTTCAACCTCCTGTTTTATTCCAAGCTTAAGAGTATATACTGGTAGAATTAAGCTCAGGGGATATAACAGGAGCCTTTTTATTCATAAATATCTGGCTTTGATAATTTCCATACAAACAAAAACATATTCATGTCCTGTTTGATAGCATTAGGTTAGTTACTCTGGAAACAGTTTTTTAAGGTCTTTTGGGTTTTTTTTGTTTTTTGTTTTTTTATAAAATTAGTAATTAGAATTCATCATATTAAAAATAATATCATTAAAAAAAGCAGCAATGGTTTCAATAATTTTTCCAAGAAAACCACACAGACTCTGAATTTTGCATTTAAAAATTTTTTTTTAAATTTTAGTTTTTTTTTTAAATCCTTTTAGTGAATATGTTGGCTTCTGTTCTAGGTCGTAAGCAAAGAAGGATAACTTGCACTAGGGATGATGGTTTGATTGTATCTGACCAGCGATGTGAAGCTCAGCCTCGACCAAGACAAGTCATACAACAATGTAATACACATTGTTCTATCAGGTAATTTGCCAATTTCATTTTACTTTTTTTCTTTCCTCTAGTTTTTTTTTTTTTTTTTTTTTTTTTTTTTTGCTCTGAATGCAAACACATATGACAATCTTTGAATTATAATCCAAGCTACTGAAAATTCCCACATGCTGCTTCTTTTATATACCATATTCCTTCAGGATGGTGACTATTATAGATCTCCACAATTTCCTATCCTTCTCAGTCCCTCTATATGCATTTGTTAGGTAGGTTAATCACTGTTTCCATTTGCCCCTTTTACTTTTAGTATGTCCTGTGAGTGTCAAATTCCCCAAACCTTCCTTCCTCATTAGGTGACCTAAAAATCTCAACTGTCTCTTTATGATTCTAAGTATGTGTTCTTTTTATTTCCTTTTTCCTTTATAACTTTCTTGGTGCTTGTGCGTTAGGTCCATGGTATTTTCAGTATCCTTGAAGTATTGAGGGAAAATTAAGAAACACGTGTTATATTTAATGAAGCAAGATAAGAAATTTATTCACAAATTTATACGTTTGAAGTTGTCAGTAGCTTGTGTCAGGAAAAGAAATCAAATATTTGAAGTTCGTAGTTTCAATGAATTGCAAGAGAAAATGTTCATAAATCATCAGACACAAAGTAATATTCCAAAATGTTTAAAACAAATTGAGAGAGTTCATTTTCATATAAAAGTTATATGGTTGTATTCAACATGAATGACAAGACATATTTTAAGGTATTTAGCTTTGGAGTTGAATAAAGTTCTTTGAAATGAGAGCAGTTGCCCTGCTCTCATTAGAGGCCAACTTTGTATCTGCATGTAATCTGACACTGGCGTTATTCAGATGCATGGAACTCTGGACTTTTTACATCTTGCTTCTTTCTGCTTTCTTTCTTTCTCTGCCTTGATTCAATTTTCTCTGCCTATTTATATTGAAAAATGATTTCACATCAGCTCGTTTCTTTTTTCACAGTTTGTAAGCCTCTCCCTTTTCTATTGGTTAAAATAAATTTTCACATATGCTCGTTAAACTTTGCCTTGGTCTTTTCTTCAGCCAGGAGCCAATTCCTTTTTCTATTAGTCAAAATAAATTTTTGCATAGGCTCACAAATTTGAAAACAATGGAGAAAAGATTTATTTTTATTTTGTATTCACCACATCCTTCCGCAGGACCACATCTTTGTTGCATCAAGTTACTTCATTTGTGAAGAAAGATTGATATTACATAACAGTTCAGCACTCTTTTCTTTATTTCTTAATGATATTTTCCTGGTTTTGTTTTCGTATCTTTAATGCTTTACATAAGTTTAAAATGATCTTCTGTTTGCAGTTTTCTTCTCTCATGTGCTTATTCATTTTTCCCCTCTGTTCTAGAGAAATTATTTAAGTCTCATTCCTAGAAAATTCTCTCTTCTTTATTTATTGCATTATATATTTATATATATATATATATATATATATATATATATATATATATATAATGTGTGACATCATTTGTTTACATTTGATACGGCATGAGAAGATATAAATGTACATGAGATTCATGGATGATTGAAGTTTAAAAGCAGTAAATTCGACCTTGCTAACCGAATGATCCTCTGTGGCCGAATCAGTTAATAGGCATGTCAGGCTATATGACGGTTCTGTATAGGATACAGGTTCGAATCCTGTCTGAGGACAAATATTTTCTATGAAAAATTTCTCAGACATCCAGGCCAGTAAATGTTGTTTAATACTGTTTATTATAAACAGAGCATTTACTTAAATATTTGTATCTATAAAAAGAATGTATAAACATAAAATGTCTTATATGTACATATATATGTACATATTAAAATACTTTGTTCTTATATATATATATATATATATATATATATATATATATATATATATATATATATACACACACACACACACAGAGGTTGTGATGGGTAAAATGTTGTCATTTTATATTTTTAATTTTGTGCATGTGCCTTGTTTGTTTTTAATTTTTATTGACTGTACATTATAATAGTCAGTTGCTGTGAGAAAAATAGCACTATGATGCAATTCACTCTGTCAGAAATTTGGAAATGGCATGCTGTACTGCTTGGCATTTGCTCCGGAAGCTCCAATGTGAACATTTCAGAGTGTTTGGGTGTCAATTTAAGGACAGTGCAGAGGATTCAGGAAGAGTTGGATGAGACTAAGGGTGATTATGAAGGTATGGCAGTTCGAAAACTCTCTAGTTGTTCTGATAAGAAAAGAACTCCTGGATTTGTTGGTGTGGGCCTCAGGCTCAATACAGAGGCCTACATCAAGTGCCTTGTGTTGCCCCGGGTCAAGAGGGTGGCTGCTAGAAGACTCTATGTTTAGCAACAGGGCTTTGCATCATGCCACACAAGCAAGAGGACTCAGTCATGGGTGTCAGACAATTTCTGTGACCGCATCACTCCTTACATCTGACCACCTAACTCCCCAAACAGCAACCCCTTTCATTATCATATGTGGGGCACAGTTGAGCGAGAGACCAACAAAACTCCTTGTAACACCAAAGATGAACTGAAGGCAAGGATTATGGCAGAATTTACCATCTTAAACAAGGAGACTGTCCAGAAGGGTTGCAGGAGATTCTGAAGTCGCCTAGAGGCTGTGTTTGAAGCTAATGGTGATTTTATTGAATAAATTTACTCTTTAGTATTTCAAGATATTTTTGTGTAATTTTGGTAAAAATATATCTGTTAAAATGAGATGTCAGTGTTATTTTCATTCTTGTGTAATTTATACAAGAATTTATTCCTCACACCCTGTATAGTCATGTATTTCTGGTTTATTGTATTATCCTAATACACACAGGTATATATAAGATAACAATATATAAATTTTTCTATATCAGCAACAATATTGGCATGGGGGATGTAATACAAAGTGGAAAAAAGGTTTAGTGTGACATGTTTCATCCTTTAGGACTTCATCGGACTAAATTTGTTATGTTCAAACTGTAATGATAGAAGATCTGCCAGGAATGGTAAGATGTAAGAGCCAGGGTGCAAATTTACTGTAGATGACCTTGTGATCAAGGTACTATCTGAACATTTTTGTTGTAGTGAATTGTTTTTTTCTTTTATCAGAGTAGCATTTTTTATGTCAAAATTGTGGTCAGTCTTGTTACAGTGAGCAACTAATGCATTGAGCAGGTTATTTTGTAAAATGTCCCTTTTGTGTTCATATAATCTTTTATTTAGATTCCCTGAGGATTCTCCTATGAATTTTTTGTGACAATTATTACAATTGATCAAGTAAATTTCTCCAAGTTTTAGCTTTCTGTTTTGTTTAGTATTGACTAAGTCTTTTATTGTTTTAGATGTAGTATTAACAAAATGACCCAGAGTGGTAGCACCTGTTAGGGTCCCAGCTATGGGTAAATAGTTTTCCCCCTCCCTTGATCTGGAGTTTGGATACTAGGAAAGTGTAAGAATGAGTTTTTTGTAATAATAATACCATCAACACAAATTGCAGTATATAAGGTGCACATTCACAAAACCTGATTTCAAAAAGCTAAAATTTCCCCTAAATGGGGCTACCCGTTTGCCGTGGGTGGTGACCTGTGATGCCTGGGGATGGAGTCCTGGTGACAGTGATTCCTGATCTGGTATAAAATGACCAGGAGTTTCCACAACATGTCACTTCAGTCCCTACCTGGGATAGACAGGTGGATGGAATAGCCCAATCCATTCCAATCGGCTAGTCACATAGTGGCAAGGGCTAGTTGGGATGATAGACAATGGGTCCAACAGGGCCATGAAACCTTACATCATACTATACTTGGGTAGATGTGATGAGAGTGCAAGTGTTCATATCCACTCTCATCACAACTATACTGTCTGTGTAGCCCTGGCAGATTAGGGCGAATGGGATTAGTCCCCCCATGATAGCGTCCCTTAAGAAGGAACTCTGAGGTGGGTGAGGAGCGCAGACTGCGAATACAAAAATTAAAATTATATGGCTATTTCTTATAAACAAACCAAGAGACAATATGAGACTTCTGAAAGCGAAAATGAAATAGAAAAAAATCAATTTCCAACTGTCATTATTGTAGAATCAGTAGAGGGTGATATATCAAAAGTGTCTCCTTTCATGTTGCAAAGGGTTATTTCAGACATGATCAAACCACAATCTCTTAAAAAAAAATAAAGAAAAATAATACTCTATTGATTCAAGTGATATCCAAAAAGATGCAGAGAAATTGCTAAAAATCAAGCAAATTGACAAAAATAAAGTCGTCCTACACCCATCTATTTCTTAATTCATCAAAAGGAGTAATAAAATGCTCAGAACTGTCACTTTGTTCATCAGAAGAAATTGAAAATGATGACATGATAAAAAAGCAAGTAGTAACAGATGTTAAAAGAATGCAAGTAAAAAGAAATGACACAGTAATAAACACTAACACATATATTTTGACATTCGACAAACCGACTCTACCAAAAGAAATAAAGATAGGTTACACAATAGCCAAGGTAGAGCCATACATTCCTAATCCCTGTAGATGTCATAAATGTAAAAAATTTGGTCATCTTCAAAATGTTTGTACAAGAACATCAGTCTGGCGAAGATGTGGGGAACCGGAAACTGAGCATGATGAATCACCTTGTGAAAGGCCTTCTTTATGTTCAAACTGTAAAGAAAAACCTTCAGCAGACTCCAAAGAGTTTAACATTTGGAAAAAGGAAATAATTAGAAGAAAATACATACAAAATATCTCATTCCAAAAAGCCAGGAATCAATCTAATTCACTTCAAGCATCATATACAAATATCACTAAAATATCAAATCAAGAAAAAGTCCTCCAAGAAAACAATGCATTAAGAAGCCAAGATCTTATAACTCTTATTAACGAATTAATAAGTTTAATAGAACTACTAAAATGTAGTATATCACTCATAAATCAAAATGCCCATAGACAAAAAAAATCTTGTCCCGTCAACTTCAAACAAAAAGTCTCTACATATACAAAACAATTAACTCCGAAAATTCCAAACCAAAATACAAAAATCCAAGAAATAGAAACCTCTAAATATTCTCAAAAGAATCAAAAGTTACATAAAAAAAATAACTCAACTTTTAGTGAAGAATCAAGAGAAATGGACATAGAGGAACAAATCTGTAGCCCATCACAAACAAGGAAAAGATCATCATCTAGACAAAGTTCATTAAAAGAACTGAATGGTAAAACTAAGGGAGCAAAATCAAACAAGAAAAGTAGAAACAAAAGAAGTTCAAAGAACAAAACATAAACAAAATGCTAATAGTCTGAAGAATATAGAAATTATGGACACTTCACACATATAAAAAAAAAAATTGGACATGTAAAAATTCATAATTCGTAATACATAATCAAGATGCAAAACATTATTCAATGGAATTGTAACTGGGGTCAAATCACTATGAAAGTGTAAAAATAGGTTTTAATACCATAAATACTTTTAAAAAACAAATATTACCAGCAATATATTTTTGAAAAGAAAAATACATATTACCAGCTATACATTTTTTGAAAAAAAGAAAAAATGTTATCAGCGATACAGATTTGAAAGAAAATTATTACCAGAAATAGAATTTTTGAAGGAAAAATTTTACCAGAAATAGATTTTTAAAAAAATATTACCAACAATAAAAATTTTGTCAGCATTAAATAACCCATTGAGGTTGATATGTTGTAACAATATTTGACATGGCGTACAGACGAAAAGGGTTAAAATGGACGAAAAGGGTTAACAATTTTAAATTTTTGTGAGAAAGAGAATTATTTTCTCAGGATAGGGGAATAGATGTATGAATTTTGTTGAAAAAGTTAAACAATGCAGTTCGTCAAACAGGTGCAGGATCAGAGGCCAGAGGTTAAGGTCGGCTGTTGAAAGATGTCCGGCTTGACTACATGCTGAGAAATTTTGGCCGACAAATTTCCCTGAGAAAGAAAAAATTAAAAAATTATAATTGTAAACACAAAGGCAGGAAAGGCTGACATCATATAATATCATATGGGATGAATCCTGACCAAGCCAGCAGACCGAGATTGACCCTGAGTACCGCCATACATGGTGACCGAAGCAGACCGGACCCGGGAACACTGTCTTATAATTGCTCGCCACGGATAGTCTGCATCTCCTGAATACGTCATACTTGGTGCTGTGACCAGACTGTACCCTGAACATCATCATATGCCATAAAACCAAAACAAACCAAACCAAACTGGACTAAGTCATGAAACACTAGTTCAGTAGGAATGGATAATTGCCCACTTGGAAATCTCTTGGAAAGTCTTCTCAGTTCTTCACTTTTCAATCTGGTACGTCTATGTAGGTTGTTACTGGCCAGTCCACTGATCAATGGTGGTATACCCTAAGGCTCTCTCTCTCTCTCTCTCTCTTCAGGCCTACCCACTTTCTGCTTGATATTACCAATCTGCCTTAGAACATTCTCAAATCCTTAGTAAATATATATGCAAATGATACTATGGTGTATGGGTGCACCTCCAAATATCTCAGTTTAATGGGAGAAAAACTCCAAAATAAAGCTAGTAGTGTTTCACTGCCACCAAGCAGACCTTAACTTACTCCAATCTTGATGAATGATTATGCTCTCAAAGAGATTCTTTACCTTGAATGCCTATTTGTTCTAAAGCCCACTCTAAACCTGAAATAATGCTTATATATTTGTGCTGTTGCTAAAGATGCTAGGAAAAGTAGTCTGTATTACTCCAGAGTATACCTAACTCCCATTGCCATGCTCTATCTTTAAGAGAGTCAGATCTGACCAAGAATTGTGTATTGTTGCCATATCTGGACTATTACTGCCCAGTCCTCACTGTCCAGCCTCCACAGAGTTCAAAAGCACCTACACGGTCTTGTGGGTGACTCTAACATAACATTGCTAGTTGTTTTTTTTTTTCTTCAATTTGAGTGACATTGACAGAAACTGAGCATTATATAAAAACTTACAGAAACAAATACTTACAAGTATTTACTTATACTTATTAGGTAAACTATCTACTTTTAGTAGGATGTAGACATATGCACCACTCTTTTTAAATCAAAAAAAATTTTAACCAGTTTGATAAATATTTTTGTAAGATTTACAAAAAGCATTTGGATTTTGAAGAAAAAAGTAAATTCAATCTTTTTCAGTGCTGCAATTGATAGCTTAATCATATAAAATATTATACAGATAATATCCCTTGTCTATCAGTAATACATACATAGATACATATATTCCCATGTTTTTTGTTGAAACAGGACTGGGATTAATCTTGCACATAGCAAGGTGGATTGTGCGTGATAACTTATGATAGTCCAAGTACACCAAGTGTATTTATTAAGACACCATTTCTAGGAAGGTTGCCATTCAGGGCTTAATACCTTCAACATAACCTTACACACACACACACACATATATATATATATATATATATATATATATATATATATATATATAACCTAGTCAAAATTGTAGGAAAAATCAATAGATTTAAGTAGTATAACCAAGATCTCAATTCTGTGCAAAAGTAGGCTCATACTAATATAAAAATTCAAATTTCCACATTATCATTTATTGATCAATCAGCAAGGTTGTTTCAGATGCAGTGCAAAATCTTCGAAAAAGCAGACAACAATTTCTGTGTTGTATGCTAAAAAATGAAAGCTCACATCCAGGAAAATAATTAACAATCTTTTCCTTCCTAAAAATCAATATTAAAAATTGAGAAATATATTTATTAACCAATAAAACTTCCCAATTAAATGAATCTATCTTTTAACTTCCTGTGATCCGATTTTGTCCTATAAATAGCATAACTTAAATTAATAATATAGATTTCAGTATATTTTGAATAAGATGTGAATGATATTGACTTCAAAATTTTAGACTCCTCAAAAAAAATTGTATTAAAGTTCCTTTTGTTAAATTATTACTCACTTTAAAAGTATTTTCAGAAGCTAGTTTGCATGATTTTTATTACACAAGCACAAAGCAACACCAAAAACAAAAACATATTTTGTGCTTAGTTGCGATTAGCTGTATTTGAACTAATATTTAGATGATTGCCTGACAGCTGATACATTATGTTACACACACATAACAGAACTTAGATTTCTGCATTTTTGCATGAAAATCACATACATATATATGTTCCACTCTATACTAACACAATTCATTTTTTCTTTTGTATGAACTTTGCTTGCATTTATTTTCCTAAGAATCTACTGAATGAGGAACCCTATAACATTTCTTTCAGCTTAAAAATTATTTTACACTTAATAATTAATATATGTATACACACACACCCACACTCTCTCTCTCTCTCTCTCCCCTCCAAAAGTATTGGAACAGCAAGGCCAGTTCCTTTGTTTTTTTTGTTCACTGAAGACATTTGGGTTAAAGATTAGTATGAGATAAATGTTTCAGCTTTTATTTCCTGATATTTACATTTAGAAGTGTTAAACAACTTAGAACATATCACCTTTTGTTTGAACCCACCTATTTTTCAAGTGAGCAAAACTATTGGAACACATGACTAACTGGTGTTTCTTGTTGCTTAAGTGTTGCCTTTTACATTGATTGTTTAAACATTAAACAGCTCTGAATGACAACTCTTGGTTTTAGCCTCGGGTTTCACCTGTAAAGACTGCATTTTTTGTTAAAAAGGATAAACCAGTATGGTCAAGAGAGTTGTCTATGGAAGAAAAGCAAGCCAGTTTGAAGCTGAGAAAAGGAGGAAAATTGACCAGAGCACTGGACAAACATTGGGCATAGCCAACACAATTTTGAATGTCCTGAAAAAGAAATTACTGGTGTATTGAACAGACATAGAACAGGTCAGTCAAAGAAAACAGCAGCAGTTTCTCCTCACTTTGGCCTTTCCATCACTTTGGTAGAAATTAATCTTGATCACATCAGTCTATAAATCTTTCTTCCAGAACTTTTGTCACGCATCTCTGTACTTCTTTGCAAATTCCAGTCTGTCCTTCTGATTATTACTGATGATCAGTGGTATGACATCTATATTTCTGCTCTAGAAGCCGCCTTCAAACGGTGGATTGTAAAACCTTCATACCCTGCACTGTGGAGGTTGTTGTTGATGTTACTGGCTGTTGTTTCAGTGTTTTCCTCACAGCTCTTGTCTCATATTCATCTTCTGATCTTAAACACAAATATCTTCAGTGAGCAACAAAAACAAAGGAGTTGGCCTTCCTATTCCAATACTTGTTTTATACGTGTGTGTGTGTATATGTGTGTGTATACAATTTTAAGGTATGTGTTATATTTATGGGTTAAAAGTGCTCAATATTGGGGATAGTGTATATAAAGATAAAAGTGGACATTGAAGTCAACACCCAGAGGCAATGGTCTGTTTCATGCTAAACACAATCATCAGGCCGTGTCGACATGGCAATAAAACCACTATACAATTACTTATAATAAAAAAAGCAAAGCACTGAAGCAGGTAGCTTGCAGTTTGAACAGTATCGGTAATTAATTTACTATTGTTTACCATAGCATTTTATTATTAACCAGAATTAACCAGAACCAATTGAATAAATTTCTGGATTGTTTATTAACTGATTTGTCTTAATTGTTATTGTAAATAACTGTATAGTGACTTACACACACACACACACACACATTTTGAGTATTGCCTATTTATAAGAAGCTTGTTCACCCTTTGACAGGTTTTGTTTTTCATACTGTGCAGTTACATGCTACCCTCCTAACCTGCAGAAAAGGCTAGAGGTGGATTGGCTTAGATGCCAACCACTCATCTATATGGCAAGTTGTACTGGCTTAGATGTTACCATTAGCTGGTCTAAGCATGGCATGACACAAAGTAATATTTGCATTGATTCTTGCAGTGAAAATCTATTATTTCCTCCATTTTTAATTTTGTGTACTGATTGTGAGCTGAAATTTAAAATAAATTCTAGATTAAAAAAAAAAAAAATATTACAAAATTCATTAATTATTAAATTTCACCATTAAGCAATAAAGTGATTGTCAGTCATTTATTGCTCTACAGATCACTTTCACAGACTGCTTTGATTGGATAGTGTAATATTTATATAATAATAGCATTTTTACTTTAAGAGTGGGTTATTATAAATTCTTCTGTGAGGGAAGTCAAAATGTACTCTCTGAGAATGCCTCTGATTTTAATATATTGCTTATTTTTAAGTAGAATATACATAAGTATTAAACTGAACTTTTTGAATATTCATTAAATTCACATGCATGAAATATAAACCATAGAAATTTGGGCATCTACTTGCTTTCAAAATATGCATTTAGTATTTTCTGTGTTGTTACATTTTTAATCATTAGAGAGGATCAGTTTTATATTTATTTGTTTAATAAAATCTGCCTATGATGTTATTAGTTACAATAATCTAGTTGAAAGTATTTGGCATTTTTGCCAGGTTGCATTTTTGAGCATTGACCAGTTGAATTTTAATTGTGACATTTTGATATTCAAGAGAATGTGCATGTTTTTTTCTTTTTCTTTTGTATTGATAACTGCATTTGTTCTAACATGGATTCATAATGTTTTTCTTTTTTTTTTTTGTTGTGATTTCAGAAGCCTTTTTATAAGTGCATGTAATCCTGAAGCAGATTTTAAAATGATCATCTTAATGAATATGTCTGCCTGTGTCTCTCTTTCTACAAAGCATGTTTTATTCTTAACCTTATTCACTTTACACAAAGGCAAGTGTTTTTTTTATTATTTAACTTTTTAGGGTGAGGTGTATGCAAAAGTTTTCAATATTTTTTTAATTAAAAAAAAAAAAAAATTACTGTATTTTTAATCACTAGTTTTAAAAAAAATATAGCACTGGTAATTTTATACTCACCTAGTATATATATATCTATATATATATATATATATATATATATATATATATATCTATCTATCTATCTATCTATCTATCTATCTATATATATATATATATATATATATATATATATATATATTTTTATAATCCTGACATTAAACATTTCAGTTAAAGAGTTATTGCTTTTGTTACCACAATTTGGTTGAGCCTTTTTATAGCAAACTGTCACCAATTCACAGAACTGTAAGTTCAAATAGCCACAGATCCACTCTTTCACCTCATCATTGGTTCTTCTCTGTGCCGTGTTCCTGTGACGTCAGTGATGACTCTCCACAATTTCCTGACCTTTGTAGCTCTTAGTAAATTTTATCTTTTTACCCTCTTTCTTAATCCCTATTCTGACAACATTTTACAGCACACAAGCTTATGTAGATTATGTGCTGTTTTTCTCTTCAGTATGTCCTGTGAGTATCAAATTTTCCAAGCCCTCTTTCCTCATTAAGTGCACTACAAATTTCAACTCTCTGTTAAGCAATAGCTTTTAAGATAGGAATAAATGAGAATAATATATCTGTATTCCGATGAATAAAATGAGGAAAAATGTCAATACTTACATGAGCTAATACTTACCTTTGTCTCCTAATAACTGTTACATTTGCATATATAAGGTGGAACAGAAATACCTCCAATGTAATGGTTAAGACATTAGTGGCAATGGTGTCCTCATTTAGCTAATGTCTTACCATTATGTAGGAGGTATTTCTGCCACACTGCGTGTGTGTGTATATATATATATATATATATATATATATATATATATATATATATATTTTTTTTTTTTGTAGTGATTTTATAACATATTTATGTTTTTTTTTTTTTTTATATATATATATATATATATATATATATATATATATATATATATATAAACATTGAAAATGGCCAACAAGGAAGTTTTAATTAATCTCTTGAGTTTTTCCAGCAATATAACATTTTTTCGTTTTTCAGAGGTTAAAGACTATAGGAATTGTCCATAGTTATAATTGTTGTGAGCAATTTTGGGTACTTCTCTAACCATTATCGATATTACATTTTGGATGGTGAAATTCTGTGTGAAGCTGCTACATAGTAATTTTACAGTGTGGAGTTCAGTTTGTGTGCTTCTCCATAGTAATGTGCTATATATGGCCAGTTGACTGGGGCAAGACTTCTATTTTTAGAACACTTTTAGCATGCTATCTCCTCTGCTAAATAGTGTGAGATTAATGGTAGGAGAATAAAGTTTAATAAGCAGAGCCTCTCTAATGACGAGCTGTGCATGACTATGTGACTCATGTATGGGATAAGATAAAATGGAATATAATTCCACTGTCTGTATCATTTAATTTTTAAAAAAGGGTTCAATACAGAGTAGAGCTTAATATTATTTGTCATATGAGAATAAAACAAAAACATGTTAAAGATTGCTACACAAAAACTTTCATGTTTCAGCACTAAAATTGTGCTTCCTCAGACAATAGTAAATAACTGGTGAATAAAAAATTATTTTTAAATTTCAAAAGCAGCCAACAACAAATCAAAATTAAATTGAGGCTTGTGGGTTTACCCTGATTAACCAATTAGGTGTCAGACCGATGCTAAATTAAAAAAATAACCCAAGATATTTTCAATGTATTTTTAACATTATTATTGTTCTTCATTTAATTTTGGATGTGTGACTGTTTTCATTTGCGTGCATGTGTTAGTGTACCTGGGGACTGCTGTCCACTTTTTTTGTGCATTGCACAGTGACAAGAAGAATAAATAATTCTTGACCAAAGATTTGAGTGTACTTGCCTTGTTCTACTACTGAGCATGTCATTGCATGCAATCTCTCCCCAGAAACTAGCTAAGGTCTAACTAGCATAGTTGCAGGTTAGTTCTGTGAGTGCTGAATATACACAAATGTCTTAGCAGGCCACTGCAGTAAAGATTATCTAGCCACCCTAGCAGATAGGCATGCTTGAATGCAAGCAGCCAGCCATTTCTTTTGTATGTGACATGTCCCTTCAGGATGTTGGTGATCATGGCTCTCTACAATTTCCTGTCTTTTGTAGATCTTATTAAATTTTGTCTTTTGCTATCTCTCCTAAACCCTGTTCTGCCAACCATTTACACAAACTCGCTAGGTAGATGCCTTCATTGTGTGCTGTGAGTGTTGAATTTTCCAAGCCCTTTTTCCTTGTTATGTGCCCTAGAAATTTCAACTGTCTCTTTCTAATAAGTAGCCTTCATTTATGAAGATTTATCACGATCGTATGCGGCGTGGCATTTCTCTTAATGTATTCTTTTTGTTTCCACTTTCTCTAAAATGTTCTGGAGTGAGGAATTATCATTATTTACACTATTTATATTAGGACAACTGTCTTCAGCTTTGTTGTTTTTATCACTACGTTTCAGCTATTGTGACCCTCTGGCCTTCCTAGGGTGCATATCGATCTGGATAACGTATAGGGAATTCCAAACTGAACCCTTTATTTAATCTACAGGAGTAAACTGTTCATATTCCACTGCTCATATCAAGGGATCTCATCTAGTTCTTATGTATTTTTAGTACTGTTCAATTATTGCTCACCCATTTCCACTGAGTACAAGTACACATTGCCCAAGACAAAGATTAAATTCACAACCAATATATCACCAAATTCATAAACCAATACTTTTATCTAATAGTACCATGGCCTAGCGGGTAAAAGCATTTGTTTCCACTGAGTACAAGTATACTTGGACTTATTTGAAATAATGAAGCTTCTGGTATTTTAAATTGACTGAATTTCAGAAACCTATTTTCCTGAAAAATTATTTTAATGGAAAGTTTTTACATATTTCAACTGAAAGAAGCATTGGCTGTTAGGTCAATGAATGTTGAATGTTTCCTTATAAGGAATTGGCTAATATTAATATTACCATTACCGGGAAGTGGGGGTCTGAACTCTATATTAAGGGACATTTCATATTAGTTTATACTCATCAGTCTTGTTTGCCTTTCAGTTACCTGTTGTTTCTTTCACTGAACCTGAATATATGATTTGTCAGTACATTTCCAAAAAAATTATTTTAATGGAAAGTTTTTTTCTGGCTTATGGCCATATCACATTGAAATGCTGCTGCTTTCCATATGATCACCAAAGTTAAGTGTCAGTACCTAAATGGGGGGATGACTTGGGAATACCACATGCCGGAAGCTTGGATGTACAGATGGTATAATAGATAATGACTCAGAAATGTTAATTGGAAATTCGAGTTCTAATTGGATTGGTTATATTCACTTACACACAAATACCCTTAGAGGAAGGTATGAATCTACCTCTTCTCCCCCAGCTATGGGTTAATTAGTAAGACTTGTATCACTAAAAATATTTTCTGGATTTAAATAATCTACAAAGGGTTGATATGCCAAATAAAAAAAAAATGAATCAACAAATCAAGTCTGTCTTTCCCAAGAATAGGTCAGCTCAAAGATTCTTCCTTGCTGCTGGTAGCATGTAACCTAGTACAACCTGTTTCATGTTACTTGAAAATGAGATGGGCACAACTTAGTAATTCCCATTACCCTGAGAAATGCCATGAAGAAGAATTATTCAGCATGGAACTTAGACAATATCATTGGTTCAAATGGTTCAACATAGAATATGGAGATAAATTAGATTTTTTTTTTTTTCTAAGAAATTTCTACTTTATTGTGTCTACATTTTAAAGTCTTATTACTGATTAGTAGCTGGGTCCAGGGAAATTCCACAAGTGTCGACAACTAAGATTATCTCATCTCTTCTTTCACTCATTGCCTGTATCTTCTCATTCTCACCTTTACCCCATCCAGTCTACCTTAGTGATCCAGGTTTTTATCTAAATGTTGCAAACATGGATTAATTTTATATGTAATAGAGGAATAAGAAAGGCATATTTTCTCCTGTATCCTCTCACTATCCATTTTATGCTTGTGCTCTTGAAAAAGAATTTTAATATATCACAATTCTTACACCTTTCCATCCCTACCTGCTTTTCAGATTTTTGTTGTCTTTTGATATACAACCAGAATGTGTGTATTTGTTTCTATTCCTTCCTCTCTCTCTCTATATATATATATATATATATATATATTTTTTTTTTTTTTTTTCCTTTCACCTAGTTTTCTTTTCATTTTCTCTAGCTTTCTTATCACCTACCTTTCATGTTTTACACTTTCTTTCCCACTTCCTCTCTCTAGTTTTCATCTAATCACTGACATTAAGCAACATCGAACCTGATGAGTACCCAGGTGGGTGACTGTTTGAGATTACCAGCTACTGTAAGCTTGGATGTGCAGTAGGTGTAATGGATAGCAGCTCGGAAATGGAAATACAAGAGCCAAATTGAACATCTGTGTCCCAGTTCAAATGACGTGATTGCTTTCCTTATTTGGGATGGATCAAGAGAGTTGTCAGCAAAAGATTTTTATGCTAGAAGAAAAATTTAAATAGAATTTTTAAACTTACCAGAATTAAGATAAAAATTTAATCCAAACAGCCCCTCCTGGAGTCCACCACGAAAGTATAAAACCATAATTTTCAGACACCTCAAAAGTGACAACCCTCTACATAACTGGCTACCAGTTAACTCGGACACATTGTCTGAGGACATGCAACAAATTAAGCTAATAACAAAAATAGGATTATGCCACAATTTCATGCATTTTTATTTTAAAAAAAAAAATTATGGAGCTTGTTATGCAATAAATGACACACGTTATAAGCCTAAAATGTTTAAGTTTAAATTTGCATTTAACTATTCTTAAAATTGTGTTGTAACATTTCACTATATGATAACTTGTAACATTAATATGAATTAATCCATATATATAAAATGCAATGTTTGTGTAATATATGTGTGCCTTACTCTGCAAACTTGTCTCTGATATGTTGGCAGTGGTTTGAATTTGGAACTATCCTTCTTCTAGAATGATTGCCCTACCAAGGCTAAAGAACTCAGTCTGCCCTGTTATTTAACTCATAGCTGAGAAGAGATGAATTCATGCCTTTCCCAAAGGTATAAGGGCAAAGAGACTGCAACAGCTTCAGTTGAAATTTTAGCTTGATTTGTTAATTCTATTTATTTTCCACATCAACTATTATACCACCAGCGTACACACACACACATTTATGTGTGTGAATGTGCACATTTATGTGTATGAATGTGCACATTTATGTGTGTGAATGTGCACATTTATGTGTATGAATGTGCTATTAATGTAAACATTATTTTGGTGGATAAACCTTGTTTAAGTAAAAACCCAATTTTTTTGTTTTTGTTTTTTTTTGAACAGTGTAAATTACATCTACTCACCTTCACATTCAAAGACTTAATAGAGAAAAATGTGCTCTCCAGCAGGTTTTGAACCTGCATGCTCTGCCTCCGTTTGTAGGAGAAACCCCTATTTGATCCAATGTGCTCTAAACTGTTTGACCACAGAGTGTATCACAGCCCAGCAAGGTTCAATTACCCTTTTAAATGTTTTAGCCCTGCCAGAGACAACATTTTTCTTAAGTCTCTTATGTAGGCCAGTAGATGTAATTTACATGTTTGTGTTTTTTTTATTTTATTTTTTTAAGGTATCTACTCAAACAAGGAGTAGCCACTAAAATAACATTTCAAGTAACAAAAAATGATATTGGATTAAAAATTAAATCCATTAATTCCTTAGAAATTTTTGTGTCTATAACAATTTTTCAGAGTACACACAGATAATACATTCTCACTCTAAACACAATGCGGGAAACTCTGATAGTTTTTTCCTTAGGATAGAGACCACACATATCCTGATCCTAGGCAGGGGTACCAATCCATGCATAATATTCTCATTTTATGGATACTATGCTAGCATATATATATATATATATATATATATATATATATATATATATATATATATATATATATATATACACACACACACACACACTTATCGCACTTGTTTGAGATGCAAAGAGAGAGAGAGATAGAGAGTAAAAGAGAAAGCTCAAGAGAGGATGTAGACAGACAAAAGACAGTGCAACACATATATTGGAGGGAAGATCATCTTAAATAAAGGCAGTTGTTTGTATGATATGTTGAGACAAATTTGTCCCTGAACAAATGATATTTTGAAATTAAAAAGGAGAGGCATTGAAAGTGGGGTCATCTTAGATAATGGCAGTTGTTTATAGTGAAAGGTTAAATTATATTTTTTGATCTAATGATCTGTTGAGGACAATTCAGTATGTTTAAGAGAGACTGCGCTTTTCTTGTAACTATCTGGGAATGATCATGAAAAGTGTAGCATTAAAAAATTAATTAGTAGATCAGTGTAATTTATACAAGAAATGCTCGTTAATATAATTACTGTTGATATAACATATTTAAGATTTACTTCATGCCTACTTCGTAATCAGTGCCTCGTACTGGGTGCGATCGATAAATTGTCGTCTAAATTATACAAAAAGAAAAATAATACTGACATCCCATTTTAATAGATTTACCAAAATTACACAAAAATATCTTGAAATACTAAAGAGTAAATTTATTCAATAAAATCACTATTGGTTTCAACCATGGCCTCCAGATGACTTTGGAATCTCTTGCAACTCTTCTGGACAGTCTTGTTTAAGCTGCTGAACACTGCCATAATCCTTGCCTTCAGTTGATCTTTGATGTTACAAGGAGTTTTGTTGGTCTCTTGATTAACTGTGCCCCACATATAATAATCAAGGGGGTTGCAGTCTGGGGAGTTAGGTGACCAAATGTAAGGGATGATATTGTCACAGAAATTGTCTGACAGCCATGACTGGGTTCTCCTGCTTGTGTGGTATGGTGCAGAGTCCTGTTGTCAGACATAGGGTCTTTCAGAAGTCACTCTCTTGACCCAGGGCAGCACTACCTCCTCAAGTCACCTGATGTAGGCCTCTGTGTTGATTCTGAGAACCCCCACCCAACAAATTCAGGACTTCTTTTCTTATCAGAATGATCAGAGTGAGTTTTCTGAGCTACCATATCTTTGTAATCACCATTAGACTCATTCAACTCTTTCCGAATCCTCTGCACTGTCCTCAGATTAACACCCAAACACTCTGAGATATTCATATTGGAGCTTCTAGTGCAAAAGCCGAGCAGTACAGCATGCCATTTCCACTATACTATGCAGTCAACAAAATCAAAACAAACAATGCACATATGTGAAATAAAAAAAAATATAAAATGGCGACAATTTACTCATCGCACCCTGTATATGTCTACCCAAAACAGTAAATGGAATTTTCCATTTCAGTTGGAAAGTTGTGCACAAGGAAGAATGTTCTGTGAGATGTGGAACCGGTTTCCAAAAACTGAAAACTCGCTGTGTGCGGACAACTGCCACAAATGATGAAATTGTGGATGAAGACTACTGCTCTCACGTGATGTCAAAACCTGACGAAATGATTGCCTGTGAAGGACAATGCTTACAATCACATTGGTTATACAGCAATTGGTCTGCAGTAAGTTTTACAACTATAAATTGGGACTTTTCTTTTATTTTTAATTTTCTTAGTATAACTTTCTTTTTTAAATTGTCATATAGTATGTAAGAAAACTGGTAAGTTTTAGTCATAAATTTGTGCATTTTTTTAAAATTCTCTTAATGTTGTTAATTACTTTTTAAATTCTGTAGCATTTTTTTCTTTTTAATGGCAACTACCTTTCACCATCTTTGAAGCAGCTTCAGCCTCTTACAGATTGGCGTCTTTTTAGGTGATTAAATGGTCATCTAATTGATTTTTACAAATTTCCAGATAATTGAAGTTCTCCTATTAACCCTGCATTAATCACCTTGGATTTCCAAAAATGGATACTCTCCTGTTGTCTGCCTCTCATGATAACTGAGCTATAACTGTGCTACATACCTTCAAGAAAGTAGAAGGGAGCAAAAGAAAGACGTTGCCAACTAGGAATTATGAGTACTTTGGTAACAAAACCCCTCATGTAACTAATGCAGAGTTAAATGAATTTTTGTAAGGATTGAAGTAGGTGTTAACCTAAAGGTGTAAAGTCAGGTGAGTATGATTATTGTAGTGAAATAACCTAGCTGTACCAATTACTGCCAATTTTCTGCGAAATGACATGAGGTCTGGCATTGTCCTGATGGAAGTGACTGATTGGCCAATTTTTAATGCTTTTCATCATATCGTTCCAATTATGAACAGTACTTCAATATCTGATTTTGCAGCAGGAGCTTGTAATACACAATGCTCATTGGGTCCAATTATTCACTTAATTTGTATCTAATTACTCAAAATAATGCCATTACATTGGGATTGTCACTCACTAGACATAAGACATGAGATTATGAATTAGTTGTGATTTTAAAACTAATAGTAAAAAAAATGAAAATAAAAAAAAAATCCTCATCTCAAGCTGTTATCCCAACTTGAATGCTAAACCAGTTAAAATTTTAGTTGAAACAAAAATAAATTACTTTCTACTAATAAATCTTTTTAGTAGAAAAAAAAAATCATAGTTCACTGGCCACTCACATTTAAATTAGCCCAGAAAAAGTCCATTTTCACATTGATTTTTACATTCAGTAGTGATACTATTAGTTTTATGATACCATTAAATTAGGTACCTCCATGAGATCACGAAAAAAGAGCATAGCATGATGAAAAAGATGCCAAACTTGACAAAAACAAAATTTGATCATCTAAATGTTCATGTTATTATTAAGAGGAAAGATCAAAGTATTTGGGGGTATTTTTTTACATTTTTTAATCGTTCCTAGCATGTCCGAAATTTTCGTTAAAAATCTTGTTTTTTT
Organism: Acanthosepion pharaonis; assembly: GCA_903632075.3. Classification (NCBI taxonomy): domain Eukaryota; kingdom Metazoa; phylum Mollusca; class Cephalopoda; order Sepiida; family Sepiidae; genus Acanthosepion; species Acanthosepion pharaonis. The sequence continues at coordinate 357,064 of CAHIKZ030000394.1, forward strand.
TTTTTTGTTTTTGTTTTTTTGAGCCAGCAAAATTGACAGATAATCAATCATAGCCACCATTTTTTTTTCATTTTATAAAAAAAAAAATGAAAATCTCAGTTTGAAATTCTTTTAAAAATTAATTATCATTTTTTCAAAACTTATTTTAAGAAAATCGGAAATCATAATGTTTATTTAAAATATTTTGAACCAGGGTTAACTTAGCTTCTGCACCAAAAAGATGTAATTTGAAAATAAAACAAAGCAGGTCATAACTTTTCGTGTCACTTGACAGGTGTTGAATGACATATTGACGGATTACGTGAAGATAATTTGTTCTACGGAAGGAGAAAAGTGAACTTATTTAGATTTAAATGAACAAATTATTTACCTCGTTATTTTTAAGGAAAACTTTTAGCATTATAATTTTCTTTTTTTTTTTGTACTGAGCTTTCACCTTTACGTTTATGATGCTTTATGGTAAATATATTATAAAGAAATTAAAATAAGACTGTTAAGAGTGAGATTAAATTTCATAAGAAAGGTATCTAATTTATAGGTACCTTTCTTATGAAATTTTATCAGAAGTGTACATAAAATACTATACTCCAATTAAAAACAAAAAAAAAAAACAGGATTTACATTCCTCAAAACCTTGTGTTTTAACTATTGTAATCACTAAACTGGATTTGATTGAATTTCTAGTGTTTTCATAAAATTAGTTATGAGGGGTGGGTAATAAATATAAAAAAAATATTTCTGTCATGACTTTAATAAAAAAAAAACATTTATAATAATTTCGATCATCTGTGAATAGTTTCTGAAAGTTTCATTAACATCCGACAATTATTTTTATTTTTGCAAGATTTTCCAAATTAATGTGTGTCATACGAAAAAAACGTGCTAAAAATTGTATGTGTTATTTTACTAGTTCTGGTGATACAAAGAGAAACAAAGTTTTTTAATCAAAATTTAGAATGTTCTAAAAAGAAGGAAAAATTTTTTAAAATAATTAAAAAAAAACTTTGGTCTTACCTCTTCTTTTTTAGCGATCTCATGGAGGTACCTACATTAAATCTATGCCAGTAATGAAAAACAAGTTTCTAATTTCTTATTGAAATTTACACTAAAGCTTTTTGCTTACCATTAGCTTTTATTGTCATGAAAAACAAAACAATACAAAAATCCTCCAGCCTTTTTTTTTTTTTTTTTTATAAATAAAAAGAAAATTACATAAACTAACACCATTCGTGCTAACACCTAATATAGATGGTCATTAACTATGAGGAAAAATTGGGTTTGTGTTGCAGTTAATTTTACATCTTCAATGTTTCATCCCAGGCAACACTGAGAACTTCTGCTAGTGTATGTGTGTGTATATATATATATATATATATATATAGTTCAACCTTATTGAGTTTGATTATTATGTCTAATAGGTTTGTATCTTGGGGATATAATAATAATAAGATGTCATCTTAGGTAAGTAGAGCTGTTTGGTATGATGTGTCTAAATGGACCGAATTTTAAGAATTCTAGACGAAGTTAAGTGAGAACACCACTGATAAGTGACCCCATAGGCAAGCCAAATTTTTGCTTTGCAGCGAATATTGTTGAAAGAGAAGAAGCAGCAGTTAGTGGTTAGTTTGAATATTTTTATAATTTTTCAGACAGGTAAAGGAAGCTTTTCTTTTAACTTTTTGAGGTGGTTTCTCAATATGTTGGGGTATTTCGTGATGGATATGTTGATGTATAGTGATTTGATGTCTAAGCTCGCCATAACCATGTTTTCTATAAGTTCTGAGTATTGACTTCAATTTCTACTTTTATATTTACATACACTCTATCACTTATATTGAGCACTTTAACCTATAAATATACCATACTTTAAAACTATATTTTTATCATAGATGTGTGTGTTTATATCAGGTCATCCCATAAGTTCTGTCCGAATTTTGAATAAAAAAAACAAGTGACCAAATGTTACATTTAATTACAGATTCAATCAACAATGTATTTTCCCTGATTATCTGACTTCCTTCCATCTATTAACAAGCTTACTAATTCCATTACTATAAAATTCTTTTGGCTTTGATTCGAAGAACTCACAAATGTCAGTTTTAACCTCTTCCTGTGTTACAAAAGCTATTTCTTCCAAATGATTCTGTAAGCTACGAAACAAATGGTAGTCTGAAGGAGCAAGATCGGAAGAATAAGGTGGATGAGGAATTTTCTCCCAACCAAGTTCTTCGATCTTTTGTGACGTGATAGTTGCTGTGTGGTATAGCACATTGTCCTGATGAAACATCACCCCTTTTCAATTCACTAGAGCAGGTCTTTTTTTCCTCAAAGCTTGGTTCATACGCTCTAATTGCTGACAGTATATTTGAGCATTAATTGTTGCATTAGGTGGTAAAAATTCAAAGTGGATTATTCCTTGGCAATCCCACCAGATTGAAAGAACCTTTTGCCCACGACGTTCCCTTCTCGGCTGTGGCTGGGGTCCTTCCCCTTTACTAAGCCACTGTCTACAATGCTTAACATTTCGATAAAAGATCCATTTTTCGTCGCCAGTCACAAGTCTATCCAAAAAAGGTGAAACAAGTTAGCGAGAATGGAGAGAAGAGCAGATGTCAACTTGGGATTTGAGGCTGTTTTCAGACCATTCATGAGGCACCCATTTTCCAAGTTTAGGGACTTTTCCAAGTTGTTGAAGATGACAATGAACAGTTGTATGGTTTGAACTGAGAACCACTGCCAATTCCTCAACTGATAAAGCAGGATTTTCTTCAAGGGTTGCTACAAGAAGCTTTTCATCAAACTCAACTGGACGTCTGGTTCGATCTTCATCTTCAAGGGTGAAATCTCCACCTCTGAATTTTGCAAACCATCTTCTGCAAGTTCTTTCATTCACACATTCCTCTCCATAAACTGGATGTTTATAAATGTTTCTAGCCGCTTCGGCTGCTGAGTTTCTTTTTTTGAACTCATAAAGCATTATGTGCCTCAAATGATTCTTGGGTACTTGCATGTTAGCAGGGTTTTAATCAAACAAAATTTAATTTTATTGTTCTCTGAAATAAAATTTGATCAGTTTAAATGCATCTAAACATAAAAATAAGGTTCAGCTCCATTAGACATTATAAAATACTCTTTAACTTTCGTTCATTTTAAACAGAACTTATGGGATGACCTGATAAATGTTTATAAGTTTCGGTGTTTTATTATTATTACTACTTCATGTGAAACACTTAACAGATGCAAGATACGAAGCTTTGAGCAACCCAGAAACGTCATCTATTTTTTTTTTACTTATTTCTTTTGATTTTGGTCTTTTCAGTGCAGTAAAACTTGTGGTACAGGAATCCAAAACCGTATGGCAATATGTATTGATGAACAAAACAAACAACTGGCTGACAGTGAATGTAGTGTTCAGAATAGAATTACAAGTCGATTGTGTAATGAGTACAAATGTGCCAGTTGGGCCTATGGAGAATGGACAGGGGTTAGTGGACATTTTGCTTGTTTGTTTGTTTTGTTTTTTTTTGTTTTTTTTTTGGTCCCTCCCCCCTTTATTTGTGTCTCTGCATTTGTTTTTTTTCTTTTTGTTGCTTGCATGTCTTTTTTTTTTCCTTTTTATTGCCTGCATGTCTGTCTTTTTCTTTTTGTTATTTGGGTATCGGTTTTTCCTTTTTTTTTTTTTTTTTGTGTGTGTGTGTGTTTTGCATGCATGTGCTTGTTCTTTTTTGCTTGTTCTTTTTTGCGTGTGTGTGTATTTATCCTTTTTTCTCCGTTTATCTTTTTTCTGTTTGTTTTTCTCTTTTATGTGTGTTGTGTGTTTGTTTTTTCTGTGTTTGTTTGTTCTTTTTGTGTCTCTTTATCCTTTTTTTTATGTATGTGTCAGTTTATCTTTTTTTCTTTTTCTTTTTTTTTTTTTTTTTTGTTCGTTTTTCTTTTTGTGTGTGTGTGTTTGTTTTTCCTTTCTTAACTAGTTTACTTCAAGGAACATTCTACAAATGGATATGTCAAAATCACAAGTGCAGAAATTTAAATATCTTGAAAGTGGTTTAACAAATGACAGGAAATATGGCACTGAAATTCAAAGATGCATTGTTAGGTTAATAGCAAAAGATTCCTTCCAAAAACTAAAAATACTAAGAAAGTGGAAAATTTCATTAGAAACAAAGAAAAGAGTTGAATTACAACGTAATAACAATCCTCCTATATGACAGGGAATGCTGGAAATTTCTTTCCCAGATGAAGAGGCTTGAAATAACAGAAATATGGTTTAACAGAAGGTTGCTGAGAATACCATGGATGGAACATGTGAGAAATGAGGAAGTTTTAAGGAAAAAAACTGATACTCATTTTTAGAATCAGTAAGAGTCAGTTGAAACTTTTTGATATACATAATGAGGGAAGATGACTTTGAAAATTTGACACTACTAGGATATATTGAAGGCAAGTGGTGGGGGGAGAAGGAAATGGTAAATAACCTACCTAATAAGCTTATGTAAAGGGATGGAAGAACAAGGAGAGGTGATAGTAAACTTAGAGATACAAGAGATAGAAAACTGTGGAGAGCCATGATCATCTACATTCTGATGGGGACAATTCACATAGAATAAAACTAACTAATAATACCCACCTTATGGAATGTTAGTAAAAAATCAGGTGTATTCTCTTCTTTTTGAAACTGCCCTGGTTAATACTATTTAAAAAAAAAAAAAAAGGAAAACATATTGCAATTTTACGACCATAATGGTAATATTACACATTTATTTATATGGAAGCATTACGCGTGCATTGGCCGAACTACTAGTGTTACTGTTGGTTGAAATTTATGAAGACTTTCTATAAAACCAATTTTTCTGGAAAATAGGTTTCTCAAGTCCACTAGCTGTTATTGTTATTGATAGAAGTTTTCTTTTCTAACGTTTTGTTCAAAGTAATATGAAATGATAACATCTCGATTATGTCATTGTATTCTCTTTGAGTTATATGTGCTATCCATTTTAGTTGTTGCTGCTGTTGAAACTTTTCAAGGGATGGGATTTCTGTTATTTAGTACATGGATTCATACCTTTCCCAAGGGCATTTACAAGTAAGCGAATGTAATGAACTCGACTGGAATTTGAACTCTCTGATTTCTCATTCCAAGCTGCTATCCATCACAGCACTTGATATTTCCAAGTGGTCACCCATCTAGGTACTGACCAGGCTCAAGATTGCTTAACTTTGGTGATCTTACAATAAACAGTGTTTCAACATGATATGACCGTAGGTCTATATTAATGAATATAGTAAAAAAAAAAAAAAATAATAATAATAATGAAAGAAAACTTTTTTTCTTCTTTTTTTTTCTTTCTTTTTTTTTTTTCTTCTTTTTTTTTGTCTTCTGTCTGTATTTTTGTCTTTTGATCGTGGAAGAGAAAAAAGATTTTTAAATTTGCATTTTATATTTAGCTATTACTTTTGGACAAATAGAAGAAAAACCTTTTGAGTAATGCTGAAGATATAATTATTCTATGTTTTTATTTGTCCAGTGCTCAGCAACATGTGGTCATGCCAAGAAACATCGGGATGTCTGGTGTCAAAATGATGCTGACCAAAAGCTCCCTGATGAACACTGCAGCAATGAAAACAAACCAATATCTTATATAAAATGCAATTTAACAGAATGTCCTACATGGTTCCATGGTGCCTGGGGACCGGTATGTATTTTTATTCTCTTTTTTTTTTTTTTTTTTATTTCATGAATGGTTTTCATTAATTTACTAGCATTATATCACATTTTTATTAAACATTAAAACTACTTTCATTTGCTGTAATAATTATCTACAGTGACACAGAAATTCTGGTTAATGTATAACTATGAACTCACCTGTCATTTTGACATTAAGGTTTTAATGTTTTAGTTTAGAATTGAACCACTAGCCTACCATACATATTTGATTATAAAAAAAACTTACAATACTCGTAAGCCAGAAGAATTGATATTGGAGAAATGGTACACAGTGTGTGATAAAGTCGCTAAACAACTCTCCTCAGTTTCCCTTCTAGAATGGCTACCAAACAAAACAACCCAGTTTGCCTTACTATTTAACCCATACCTAAAAGGAAAATGGATTTATACCTTTTCCAAGGGCATTAGTGTGAAGTGAAAGAAACGAAATCAAGCAGTATTTAAACTCTATTCAGCAGTTCCATTTTCTGTGCCGATATTTGTTGCACACACACACACAAACACACATTCAAACTGTCTGCATCTTTATTGTTGTCACAACATTGTGCTCTCTAGCCTCCTTCATGTGTCTGTCAATTCAGATAACTTTCAAGCAATTTCAAACTGAACACTTTATTTAATCTATTGGAATAGATTGTTCTTAGTCCACTATCCATGTCACCAAATTCATAAACTAATGCTTTAATCCTCTGGACCAATAGTTTCCAAACTATTTTTTCTCTGGGCCACATTTTCTGAATGAAAATTTGCTTACACCTCACCAAATTTTATGTGATAAAAGTACATTTAAAAATAAAAAAAAAACAGAGTGAGAGTTAAAGGGAGATAACCATGGATTCATAGTCAGTACATTATCATTGATAACTCTCTCCAAGTTGCAAACCCTAGTTACTATATTCTTAATACTTGATTTAATGCAAGAATGTAACAATGAAAATATCGGTTATTAATTATTAATAACTATTTATACTGGGACTCATGCATGCAATTGCAAGTAATCCATAATAATATTTTCAATTTTGAAATCCTATTTAATTTTGGCATATGAATTTTTTGAAACTGTAAATCTTTGATTGTCTTTCAATCATTCCACCTCACCTGTTATCCTCTTCCAACACACTTGTGAGATGCGCTACACTATTTGGAAACTACTGCTCCAGGCTAGTGTCTTGTGGGATACCAGAAAAAAGCTAGAGGTTAAAATGGCTGAAACCTAATAATTACAAAAAAAGATGATGACTGTAAATAATTCCTGATCCCAGGAATTCAGACAGAAAATATATTTTTTAATTTTTAAATGGATTTTTTTTTAATCTGACATTATTGATCATTATTACAAACATTAGTTTGTACACATGTTGAAATTGATATCTCTGTTTTTTTTAATTATTTTCTTAAACAGTGAAATTAAATCTAGGCTGGTTGACATTAATTTCACTGTTTAAAAAAAAAAGTAAAAATGGTGATATCAATTCAAACACATGTGCTCACTAAAGATAATGGATTGAATAATAAGTCAAATACAATAATGATATATATATATATATATATATATATATATATATATATATATATATATATATAAAATTTTCTTTTTTAAAGATTCCATCGTGACAGAAATTTCTGTGTTTCAAAACTGAAACTAAATTTATAAGTGATAAAAATTAAACTTAAAATCCATAGTTACATTCCATTGTCAAGAGATATTCGAAAATTTCAAACATCACTAGACAATGGAGTGAAACTATGGATTTTAAGTTTAATTTTTATAATTAAACTTATACATTTAGTTTCAGTTTTGAAATTTCTGTGTTGCGATGGAATCATATTTTTAAGAGAAAATAATTATAATATTTTGCTCTACTGTTTGTATCAAGCCTTGTTTTTTAAAAATAAAAATAATTGCTAAGGACATTGGATTATAAATCTTACTGTTCTCTTTTATAATTTTTATATATATATATATATATATATATATATATAAAAGGTTATTAAGCAGCAAAAATTCATCCAAACAACAAATTTTATTAAACTGACAAGTTACCAATTTTCAAATAATTGTACACTAGAATCAAAATTAGGCTTAAAGTTTTTTTGTTTTTTTTTTAATCATTTCACCCCAAGTAAAGCCACTAAGATTCAAGGGGTTACTGAATGTGAAAGAATATAAAAAAAAAACATTTAAGGAGCAAGAACAATAAAAGAACAAGAATTAAGAAGATATAAGATAACAATTGACATTGCATTTAAATTGGAAATCAAGAGGCTGGAAGAGTGACGCAAGCAATAAATGTGAGAGAAGAATCTGTTAGCATAGAAATTATGGTTACGTCTAGCGATTTCAACAGTAAAAAGAAACAACCTACCTGCTAATCTAGTACTGCACTTAAATTCATAAAGTTGAGGTACCAAAGAGGAAAGCACCTCAGAACAATTGCCATGAAAATATTTATAGAAAAGGCACACAAGGGAAACTACATTATGTCAGTGGGGAAGTGACTGAAGCCAAGATGCCTGGTCAGGACTTGCAGATTCTTCTTTGGAGTTTACAATTATTCAATGTATAGAAGAATGGTAGACTTATAAATATGTAAGATAGATTCTGTCGAGAAAAATTGTCTAGCATGACTCAGTGAACCAACTTTCCTAGTAGCAGACCTAGCAATTGATTCAATATAATCTTTGCACTTCATGGCAGTGAAAAATGTTAGCCCAAGAAGGTGCAATAATTTACTTGCCTGGAGGTTAGCATCAGTCATGCTGATGAAAGGTAAAAAAAAGTTTCTCTAAGACGGTTAAAAGAGAGCAGTTTCATTTTGGAGGTGCTGAAATTAGCAAAAGCCATTTCAAAGTTCCTGCTTTGTTCTGTTTTTGTTCAAGTACTTTTAATAGTCTCTTTGAAAAATACAAGAGAAAAATAATTAAACATATAATTTTAGTTGAATTTTTGATCTGTTAATTTTTTTTTTTTTCCCCTCTCCCGTTTCAGTGTTCAATGACTTGTGGTGTTGGTTGGAAGAAAAGATCTGTTCGTTGCCGTACAATTCAGGGAGTTTCAGCAGATGAAGCTGCTTGTCGTGCAGATTTAAAACCTTTGGTCTTGGAACCTTGCCAAATAGCAGAGTGTACAACAGCTCGTCCACCACCTCCCACTGAAGTCACTCCGAGAGAAGATATTGCAAAATGGCGATATGGCAGATGGACAGAGGTCAGTTAATTTCATTCACCTTAAAATCCATTAAAATAAAACATTTGTCAAGCATCCATCTCAATAAATACATAAATTATATATATATATATATATATATATATATATATATGAGACAGCTCGGACTGTTTACTTGAGTTTCACACTCTTGCAATCTTCAGATGACTAGAACACCTGAAGATCATGGTAGCATGAAACCTTAGTAATGGCCCGGGCTGTCCTTTGGTAGAAGTTAACGTTATGAGCCATATTTTTGGTCTATCTAGGTAATCTGGGCATTGAGCACTTTACTGGGTAAGTAGGTGGTTGCCTTTAGGTGTCTATTTTTTTTTTCTTCTTCTTTTCTTGTTTATTCATGTATTTTTTTTTCTTAGGTATTAGGTCTTCTGACAAGTTGTCTGTTGGTTATATCAACATAGTTGGGTTTTCTTTAGTAGTGTGTGTGTGTGTATATATATGTATATGTATGTAGGGTTTCAATCCAGGCTTGAGGCATTCAGTTGTCTACATTGAGGAGCTGTGATACAGAAAAACAGTACTGCCTATGAATGACATTATATATATATATATATATATATATATATATATATATATATATAGTTTATGCAAAGTTTAGGTAATCTGTAATGGGTAGACCCAAGGAGGATGATATCCAGAGAGCTCAATGTAAATTCAGAGCAGATATGTTTGAATAAAAACAGACTACTTTAAGGTTCCATGTAATAAGTTATTTCACCACAACCCCTTTAACAGGGCTCTGGATCATCAGACTTTACTTCCAAAGGTTAAAATGAAAAGAAATTCACACATTTTTGACGGACCGCATCAAGTATATTTAAAATTGAGGAAGTGAGGTGGGAGAGAAGACACGAGTGAGTTAGATGTACCATTTTCAATTCCTTATCCTTAACCCCACTCTGTGTAGGCTAGACGTCACTTAAACTTAATGCGTGTTATCTCTAGATATAGATGGGTAAGGGGTGAGGGAGAAGACTGACATTAAAGGAAGAAGCTACAACAACCCTAATAAATTACATTTCACGAGGGCAGGTTTCATTCAAAATCTTAGACGCTGTTAATTCACATTACTTTAAAGGGCATATTTGGAGGTTGAGGTTTGATATAAATCTAAATGTCTAAACAATCTACGAAGAATTTAATTTGGAGTTTTGGGTATTTTCTATGAAATAGTTGATTGGAAAAACTCATAGGAAGTACCTTTGATGATCCAGAGCCCTGTTAAAGGGGTTGTGGTGAAATAACTTATTACATGGAACCTTAAAGTGGTCTGTTTTTATTCAAACAAATATATATATATATATATATATGGGCACATCGCTTTCTGAGCATAAGACCTGGGTTTGAATCTCACCATGGGCAATTTGTCTTCCTGATGTTCTCAATCTGGAGGTGGGACAATCCCAGCGTGCAGCACCTTTAGAAAGTGCCTGAAAAACCATGCCACAAGTTGAGCCAAGCCTTGAGTGAAATTGGGTAGACGGAACACTTGGGGTCATTGATATCTGTGCTAGCACAAAGTCACAAGTCATCGTGACCGAGGGTTTGAGTGTGCTGTTGTTGTTCAGATTGTTGATCATCCTAGATAACACGCTCGCTCCCAGAAACTGTAACTAAGGTCTGCTCAGGATAGTTGCAGTATAAACATGTGCCTGAGCGAGAGTCTGCAATAGGGATTGGCGAGCTGCCCTAGTAGATATGTATCCTTGAATAAGATTGGCCATCTTTTTTTTTTTATTTATATAATATATATATATAAATATATATATATATATATATAATACACACACACACACTTAGGAAACATCTAGCACTTTTTTTTTTTTTTTAGGAAAGTAAGTGGGGTAACTCTACATTACTCAGCTGAAAAAGAAAGAAAAAACATTAAAAATTACCCATTAAGCATTGTGTTTGTTTATGAAAGTTTAGTCATCAGTCACCTGGAGCAAAGAAGTCATCCCAGGTAGGGATGAATCTTGTGTTGGCTGTGCTACCTACTGCATGTTAGATTGAAAAGACAAAGAGGAGGATTATTTTTGTTTTTTTATACCTTAAACGGTGCCACCTAGCAGGTGTCTTGGCATACCAAATGGAGGTAATCTCCACAAGAACTTATTGTAATTTTAGGGGAAGCCTGATCTACCTGGAAAAAAATAAAATAATGTGTAACCTGTATAAGGAACAATCAGCTTGCATGCACATAGAGAAGTCATTAATACACAAAACTGAAAAAAGATACAAGGATGTATTTTTTTCACCAGATTAAGAAGATTAGAAAACTTATCGGGATTTCATATATGGAGGGCAGAATAAGTACCACAAAATACTCAGATCGATCGTAAATGAACGAATATTGCTGAAAACAAATAATTGGCCACACACATCATGAAGATGGCACAAAATAGTAACACTAAAAAAGCCATCACACACTAATTCTTATTACATACGAGTTATCGCCCTTTAACTTAATTTCTCACAACTGTACAATTTACATTCAAATCAGTTGTTTTTAAACAATCTTTTTATTCTATGACAATACGTTACATGATTATTTTATCTGCTATATAAATAAATTACACAAAATTTCGAATTATTTTTAAACAGTTTCTCATTTTAAAACAATGTCTGTTTCTTTTATTTTACAAGAATTATTCAATATAAGCCACAATATTTACTAGGAGTGATTTTGTTTATTCAAACATGATGCATTGTGAGACTGAACTTTTCAAGTTATCATGTAAAAGTTCTGAAAACCTGAATGAAAATACATTGTTTAAAAATACAATCATACAAACAATGATTTTTCACAATTGAAAAAAAAAAAAATAAATAAATAGCAACTGCTAGGATAGCATATCAACTTAAATGGAATCTACTTATAGGTAGGCAAGGTTCTGTGTTTAGTGTATCTGAAAAGGAAATCTTTTCATTGTTGAAACCTGACTAGAATCTTATTGTCCAATACTTCTATTGGGCAATTGGTTTGTTTGAATGATACATTGGAAGTAAAATAGATATTTTTCTAAGCAAAGAGGTTCACCAGTAAATTTGCTGCATGACAAAACCTATTTTGCAAATTAAATGCAGCAAATGATCACAGAACGAGGATCTCTCCCGCACGCATCCTATTTTCCACACTGTTTACCTTTAGTCACTCATAGTTTGGTCAGCAGTTTGAAGAATATAATTTGGCTTATTCCAACTATCATTCTAACCTTTTGATTGTTATAGATGTTATTATAGACATGGTATTTCAGCCAAGTGTACACTGATTATCTTCAGGTGTCCCTTATTTTTGGATATGTGGAATATCTTATAAACCAACATTACAGCAACAAAGTTAACAATCAACACATAGCATATCCGATATAGCTAGAAATAATAGACATTTTAAGATAGCCATAAAATACTTGGCCATAATATAGTGTTCATAATAATGTTTGTAACAACCAAATATGAGAAAAATAATTTGGATAAATCAAATTATTAACAATTCCTCATTTCACAAATAAAAACAAACATTATCATAAGCATTTCGAACGTGTGATACTTATGTCAAAATCATCTGATATTGGATTTAACAACTCTACAACTACACCTCCTTTGGGATGGTGGTGTAGTGGATTTGGTTAGTCAAGTGTTGTCATGTAGTGACCATGAGTTCAATTACTGGATCAGGTTGTGAAACAATAGGAAGAAACAAGAACTGGCATCACATAGGCAAAATTAATACAAATATTCAACACATAAGATATCTCATATATACAAAAATAATGGACAACTGATGATGTCTAGAGGTTATTTGACTTTTGTTTCTACAATAATATCTATAACAAAGATGAGAATAATAGCTTGAATAAGTTCAGTTATATTGATAATTATAAAATTATCTGAAAAAGCAAAACAAAAAACAGTTCTGAAAAGTTGAATATATTGAAATATGACTTAGAAAATGTAATCAAGTTAAAACCATAATCACTTTTTGTGACTGAATATAAAATTTAATTGAAAGTTGGGTTAAAGTTATAGGAAGCCAAGTAAAATATCTGGAATTTATAGGAATAAAATATCTTGTTAAAAAAATGCTGCTGACTTTTGCATTAACCTGATAATAAAATGTGATATTTTTCAGCATAGATAAATTCAAATTGCTTAATTCAAAATTTTTTTTTTTTTTTTTTTTTTTTTTGGTAGTGTTCTGCTGTCTGCGGTGCTGAAGGTGAAAGGCAACGTTATGTTCGCTGTACAGATGACACTGGCCATACAAGAGACAATTCTGAATGTGAACATCTTCCAAGACCAGTTTCAGTTGAAAAATGCTCATCCAAGCCATGTGGTATCTGGCAAACTGGACAATGGGGAGAGGTCAGTTTCATATTCAGTATACATCCATGTGCCATGTACCTCCAGGATGTGAGAGATCATGGCTCTCCACAACTTCTTATTCTTTTTAGCTCTCAGCTAATGTTACTATCACTCCTACTGCCTGTTCTACTATTCATTTACCATTTTTTTTAAGTAGGTTATTTGCTGTTTCCCTCTATTTTTCTCGCCTTCAATATGTCTTTTGAGCATCAAATTCTACAAGCCTTCTTTCCTCATTAGGTGTCTTAGAAATATCAACTCTCTCCTAAGTATAAGTGTCCTTTTTGTTTCCACTTTCTTTAAAACTTCCTTGTTGCTTACATGCTCTGTCAGTGGTATTCTTAGTATGCTTCTGTCGAACCCCATTCTAGCAGAAATTCACAGTTTCTCGAGGTATCACTATAAAATGCTGCTGTTTCTAATGGTCTAAAAATATTCAGTAAAATATCTCCTGTACTTTACTGATAAATTACATAAGAAAATTCCCTTCATTTTCAGTGTACTGTGACGTGTGGAGAAGGTACCCAGACACGCATGGTTGGTTGCGTGCATTTGGACCACCAAGTTGAAGAAGAAAAATGTTTCAAGGATTTGAAGCCTGTGTCTGTACAGGTGTGCAGACGTCAGGAATGTGCACCTGTGTTGGCAAGTAGTTTGCACAATACTTCAAATTGGAGGGCAGGAGAATGGAGTGGGGTAAGTAACTAATTTTTGACAGGTTAATGAGGTTCTTGCATACTTAGTAGGGGAATCACTTGATTTGTCTGTACTCAACAGCTGGGATGTGAATACTGTTTTGAAGACTTTTGCAGAATGACTTGTATAAAATCACTCCATTCTTGTGGCCTTGTGCTATGCTAAACTTAGCTTAATAAATATCTATGGCATTTTACCACTATATTCAATATGATCCTCACTAAGTGCTACATATTTATGGCTTTTTGGTATACCAATCTTAGTTTAGTATATTACAGGGATGGCTAAACTTACTTAAGGTAAGAGACACAGCCACATATGATAAAATTCAGACGTGTGGGAGCCACAAGACATAAACAAAATTTATACATGTGACACATGGTAGATAAGGTACAAAGGTTTACCTCCTTTAACATTAAATGCAAAATCTTCCTCACGTTCTGGCTTAAAATTTCTGTTTTCATCTTCATATTTTCGGGTTGTTTTTTTTTTTTTTTTTTTTTTTTTTTGTTTTTTTTTTTTTACAATTTAAGGAGGCCATCTTCCTTCACAAAATTTTCACAGACACTTGTAAACAAAACATGTATCTGAAATGTACCAACTAGGTCTGCATAGTTCAACTTCTTGTGTTACTCTGCATTAACGTACACGACGTGAGTACAGTCCCCTTAATCACCTTAACCATAACTGCAGTCTTCTGATATTCCTCTGTAAACCTTGCTAACCAGAAATTCCTCTGTCTTAGGTATGACTATAAACTAATAAACTACATCCGTGTCCAGGGTAAGACAATAAACTACGTCCAACAGCAAGGTCTCTGATCAAGATACTTTGAGGTGCATGGAACCACCTCTTAATTGCTGATGTTCCCAGGTTCGCCCTGACCTGGAGTGATAGCACCTGTTAGGGTCCCAGCTATGGGCAAATAGTTAACCCTGAAACTGAGGTAAAAAACATTATAAAAGTGTAAAAATAAGTTTTAATACCAGAAATACTTTGTAAAAAATTATTACCAGAAATAAATTTTTGAAGAAAATAAAATATTACCAGCTATATGTTTTTGAAAAAATAATATTACCAGCTATACATTTTTGAAAAAAAATATTACCAAAAAAAAAAAAAAAAAAAAAAGTCAGCATTAAATGACCCATTGAGGTTGATATGCCGTAAAACAAACCAAACCAGAAATTCCTTTAATCTTTCTGCCTCCTACCATTCCTTTCCTCACCACTAAAAAATAAAGTCTCACTCAGATCTTGCATTAAAATTAGGATTTAAATTCTTAAATATTTTTACTAAGCATGAACATTAAAGTTAAATTTTAATCCAATGGGGTCTCATTTCAAACCCAGTAAACAATTATAAAGCTTGGAATTTTTCTTATTGACCTTTTTATATTAACAGTGATAAAAAAAGGAGCTCAGCAAACATATTTCCATGAGCCACATATTAAAGATCAAAAAGCCGTGGTTTGGCCACCCTTGGTATTTTAGAAGATTCTACTCTAGCATGATGGTTAGCAAACTATCTTACATTACTAGCATAATGAGTTAATTGGATGAATAACTATTGTGTTCTTGTGACAGACTATGCCAGTTTAGTAAATTAGCATTTGCTTTCTTGTTTTCTGAAATTTTAAAAATTTTTGTTCTGAAGATGGGGAGGTCCTCCTCTTCTGTACAGTTTATATATTTATGTAAAACTAAAGAATGGATTAGTTAAGACTGGTATCTATGATCTGGAAAAAAACAACTAATAACAATGATGACTAGCTGAACTGTTTATCTTTCTTTGCTATTTTTTAAAAAAAAGCTTTCAAATGTTAATACTATTTTCATTGTTCTTCTTCAGTGTTCCAGTACATGTGGTGCTGGTTGGCAGCGTAGGAGAGTTGCCTGTAACTATGAAGACCCCAAGTATTGCAATGTTCTTACCAAACCAATGGAGAAAAGATCTTGCAATAGTGGTCCTTGTCCAACATGGAACTATGGTGATTGGAATTCTGTAAGTTTCATTTTTTTTTTTTTTTTTTTTTCGTAAAAAGGAAAGATATTCTAAACAGGATTGCCAGATTTGGTTACAAATAGTAAATTGGGTTAATTTTTGGGACAAAAAAAAGCTTTAAACTCTTTTGTTTCTTTCCTTGCAAACAATGCCCACAATCAGTTTCCTCTCAAACACTCTACTGTCCACAACACATGTAACGTGTTTGATACAGCAGTAAACCATCTTCCTGTCACATTGTTCTCCCTGTTTTTTATGCATCATTGACAGCCCAAATTTGCATAATCACAAAGATAATCTTGCAAGAGAGTATCTTACTCTGGGATCTAGCTGTTTTAAATATGTAACTCATGAAACTACCATTTTTTTATTTGGACAGTTTACACATGCGGCATGTTTGAATCTTTGTTTGCAATGGAGGAGGAAACTTATTTTATTCTTGATTTTTTTCTTTTTTCTTTTTTTTTCCTTTTTTTTTTTTCTTTTTTTTTTTTTTTTTTTTTTTTTTTTTCTAGCATTGCAAAAAATACATGCTACTCTGGGTCTCTTTCTTTAGTGTGACTAAATTTTGAATTGACAATTCTCCTTAGTAGTCTGACTTAGTCTAATTTATTTTAAATGGTAATAGTAATATTAGCCATTTTCTTGTAGGAAATCATTCAGCATGTATTGATCAGTGGTACTTTAAGGTAAAATTTATAATTTTTTATGAAAACTATTTGTCAGGAAAATAAATTTCTCAAGTTCATTTAACAGTTATTGCTCTTGTCAGTATTGATGGCATTTTCCTTCCTAACCTTTTGGATGAAGTAGTGTGGAAGGTCAAGATCTTGAGTATATTATTTTCTCTTCAAGTTGCATGTAATATCTATTTTAGCTTTTGCTGCTGTTGAGTCTTCAAGTGATGTGCTTTCTATTTGGTAAAGTTCTTTGTCATTCTGTAGTGCCAGTTCATCAGGTTTGAAAAAGGATGGTTCTCTCTAAGACCTATATGTCTCATTGGCTCAAAACCATTTTTAACCATTGATCTGAGAAAGTAGTTGTATACAGCTGACACTTTAGATATTTCTGAATGAGTTTGGCACTATGCATGACATCCATATGAACATCTTGATCAGACAAGGCTATTTAAAAACATGACTTGAGTTTTTAGGTTAATTGATTGATTCAATTTTTATGGTTTATCAACCTTTTGAAGGCAGAAAATATTTTTAGATTGTAAAATTATTTTTTTTTTAATTTTATTTTTAGATAATAATGATTTAGTGGGGGAGAAAAGGTGGATTCATTCTTTTCCCAAGGGTATTTGCATGTAAGTGAATATAATGAACCCAAATGGAATTGGAACTTGGCTCTCTGGTTAACAATTCCAAGCCATTATCCATTACACCACCCACACATCTAAGCTTACAGTACTTTGTATTCCCAAGTGGTCACTCGTCTAGGTATTGACTAGACTCGACATTGCTTAACTTCAGTGATCATGTGGGAACTGGTGTTTCAATGTGATGTGGTCATAAGCCTTTTTCAGGTTAAAATTTTGGCTTTGAAACAAATTGTGGTTTTGTGTAAAACTACCTATAGCACAGCTTATTCTATGTTCAATTTCCTCATTGTTATAACTAATCCATACATTGAAGTATTTAGTACTTACTAATTCCAAATCTTGAATTTTTATGATGAATTTTGGGTATGTGCCATCATTGCTTTTATTCCAATTCCAGTTCATAGTTTCTTTTTTGGAAAAGTTTATCTCTAGTTCTATTTCTTGGAACACTTAAAAAGTAATCCTAAAAGTCATATTTAGTGAAAATATAAATTTATTAGTTCTGGGATTTCAAAAGAAGCCCAGTCTGACAATCCTGATTCTGAATTTATAATTACTTGCTGTAACCATCAGTATATGCTATGCTTTAACAGTGTGGGTTTGAAACAGAAACATAATGATATTATAGCCGAGTTGTTTCAATCAGTTTTGGTCTGTTTAGATTAAAGGTTAAACATAATAGAAAGGTTGTTCTCATTAAAATTCATGGCAATCAACTATAAAAAAAAAAGAGAAAAGCTTTTATCTCAAGCTGCTTCTGATAAGATTTGATAAAAGAGTCACTTGGTTGAAATATAGTACAAGATTAATTTTAAAATAAGATTTATTCTGACTTAGAAAATATTTTGTATTAACCATTTATAACAATCATTTTTAGTTCACGTTTAATCAATGACATAAAAGGTTGGTGAAACTTTTTTTTAAAGTTCAAATGATTTATCATTTTATAAAAGAGTTCACTAAAAGAGAACTGTCAATATTTACAAATTTAAATGATACCAAGAAATATGGAGAAGTAGTTTGCATGGTTTTAGAATGAATTTCAAAATTCAGATAAAAAAAAAAAATGATTTTACTTGTGTAGAAGTTAAAGATCTCTTGATGATATGGAATATTCTACTTATAAGTCACCCTAGGCTCCAGAAGATTTTTGCTTTTAGGTGGGAAATTCTTTCATTAACTGAAATCCTTTCTTAATTTATTTTATTTTTCATCCAGAAGCTATGTGTCGTGTCATACAATTTGTGTAAATACATGTTTTTGCTTATTTGTATTTTATCCATGGAATAATTAACTTCCATTTTCATATCCAGTTATTAAAATATAACCAGTGTTCTTTGTTTTGGATTTATGATTCGAATGAATGCAGTTCTTATTCAACATTGATTCTTATCTCTGAAGCCAAATTTTAATTTGTTTGCAGTGTTCTTCATGTGGTGCAAACATTTATCAAAATCGAATAGTTCTTTGTCAGTTGCCCAATGGACAAGTTTTAACAGATCCAAATTGTAATCTTCGTGAAAAACCAGTTGAGAATAGGCTCTGCCTTTGTGACCATTTCAACTGGCATGTTGGACCATGGAACCCTGTAAGTCTTTAACCTCTCCCAAATCATATATTCATTTCATTTCAGGAAATTTTTTTTTTTTTATTTCAAATCTATTGAATTCACATTTTCTCTGTGCAGTTTTTATGCCAAAAAAATGAGTCCTCTCACTTTGGAAAAATTGCATGGTACATTTTCTCATAGTTAAAATTCTTTTTATTGTGCATTTTAATCTCTAGAAAGTTTGATATTAAACATAATTGAATTATAATTACACCCCAATTTTTGGTTATGAAAAATTAACATTTTTACTTCAGATAAACTGTTCCTTGCTAATATGAATTTATACTCTGCTTTTGTTAATGAAATTAACGACCATCAACAATACTTCTTATGAGATATGGTTTTGGAAATCTACAACGTTTACAAAGGTGCAGTTTTCCAGCACCTTGAGTTGATTATGTGGTTGGTGTTAATATTGTGTATTAAAATATAATGCTACCCAATTGCGGGTGCATTCAGGCACTCTTGTATATGAAATTTGCAGTCACATTTGGGTTAAAATGGTTTAGTGCAGTTTCCAGCCCCAATGCCCAACTTAAATGAACAATTACAAAACAAAACTATTTTATATTTTTCCCCATAATAAATTTACTTGGTTGTTTTAATACTTTTTAAAAAAATAGTTTAACCAAAAGATTAATTGGTCCTGTATTCTTTTCTGTAATTTTTGTCTATAAACTCTGTTCAGATTCAAATGAACTCTTTTGCTGACTGGAAATATTTAATAATCAAGACAGAAAAATATATAATCTTAATTTGCTAAACTTTGGTTTCATTCAAGGCCTTAATTAGGAGGTATGTTGCGGGATTTGAACTCTATACACCAGCTAATTAGTTTGCTAAAACCTTATTAACCTTGGCCCTGTGGTAGATAACTCAGAATATTAGATAATCATGTTTAGTTAAAATTAAGGTATATTTGAGGTGCCATGTTTAATTCTCAGGGCAAGAGTTAAACATAGCTTCACACATGTAATCTGCGTGCATGGTGCCATTTAAACATGCATGAATAAATATATATATATATATATATATATATATATATATATATATATATATAAAATAAAAAAAAAACAGACCACTTTAAGGTACCATTACAATAATTTATTTCACCAAAATCCTTTTTGAAGGACTTCGGATTATCAGGTAACACTTCCAACAACGAAAGGAAAGGAAAAATGGGATTAGAAATTGATGGGTAGTGTAATTTTTGTAATTTAACAGGGAGGGTGATAGTTGTAGTTAATGAGACAAGGTAGAGTATAGGGAGGGGTTAATTTCATATTTCTCTTAAGCATGTTTTATATTTTATTACTGTTGTCTATCTCCTCTCTCCTTTTCGTTTTTCCTTTTCTTTTCCCCCCACTACCCTCCCATTCCTATATATCATTTCCGTTAAGTTAAACATCTAAATAGGTCACGATTAGGTCACTCCTCCTACCCCAATATAAAACATGCTTAAGAGAGATATGAAATTAACCCCTCCCTATACTCTACCTTGTCTCATTAACTACAACTATCACCCTCCCTGTTAAATTACAAAAATTACACTACCCATCAATTTCTAATCCCATTTTTCCTTTCATTTCATTGTTGGAAGTGTTACCTGATGATCCGGAGTCCTTCAAAAAGGATTTTGGTGAAATAAATTATTGTAATGGTACCTTAAAGTGGTCTGTTTTTTCATTAAATATTAGCTCTGTATTCACATTGAGCTCTCAGGATTTCATCCTCCTTGGAATTACCCATTCAGTTTACCAAGTTCTTCATAACTTAACTCCACACACACACACACACACACACACACACAGTTGCCATATTGAGCTAACAAGTAGCAAACTAAGCTATATTTGAAAGCCTGGTATTACTAAATTTTGTATTGGCTTATTAATAGCAAAATTCAAAATATAGTACTGCTACATAGGTCTCATGGTGATATAATGGTTAGATGCTCAGATTGAGGAATCTGAGAGCTGAGTTTGAGTTCCAGTCAAGTTCATCACATTCACTTATGTGCTAATATACTTGGAGAAAGTATGAATCCATCTATTCTTCCCCAGCTATGGGTAAAGTAGCAGGACAGACTGGGTCTTTGTATGGCAACCAATCTAGGAGAAGGAAACTCTGAATTCAAAATCACCTTCTGCCTTGTAGGTGCTGCCTCTTTAGGCAAAGGCCAGAAGTTACCTTCAAAAACAAATCCACTTCACAGAGAGTAGGGATGGGGTAACCTCAACATCCCCAGGGTGCAAAAGGAACCGGCAAGCCATTGCACTATTCTGCCTTGAATGTCACCCATGAACTTACAATTGTGAAATGGATGGGAGTGGTGACCACAGTGGCATAAAATGTGCTAAGTGAATTTTGTTAAACATATTTTTAATTTACTCCTGCAACCCTGTACTCAGGTTTTTCTTCTAGCAAAAGGTTGAGAAGGAGTATTTTACTCCAACTGATATCAAGTACAAATCCAGTTAAAAAAAAAAAAATTGGCTCATAAAATACATTAGATTGGAGGAACTGGTACTGTTAGATTTTTGTTATATAGAAATAGTCACTGAATAAAAAACTGTGTTGATGTAATCCGCTGAAAACACTTTTTTTCTTTTCGTCTATCTCTGTAGTGTCCTGCAAGTTGTGGCAAATCTCACAAAGTTCGGAAAGTCATGTGTGTCAATGACTCGGATTTTGAAGTGACACCTTCTAATTGCAGAGGAACACCTCCAAAGTCCAGTAAACGTTGTCGGCTGAAAAGATGTCCACGATGGCAAGAAGGACCCTGGCAGTCTGTGAGTTATTGCTTCCTTTTTTCTTTTCCTTTCAGGACTCATCTTGTTTTAATTTTAACTAGTTTATCTTTCATTTTATTATTATCTCTTTATTGAATCACTAAGATTATTTTACATTCTATGACTGTTCAGTAACATGGAACAAAAATAAAGTAACCTCCAACAATATTTGAACTCTAGTATCCTTAAGAACTTTCTGATCTGGACAATGATATGCTATAGAGACAAATCTCAAGGGAAAGATGAAATTCACTCATATAATTATATCCTCTCTTATCTGATTTTCTCAATGCTATATTGTTTGTTTACACATAGTTGGTCAGAAATTGCCTGAATTTCTTAAATGAAGTTTTCATTATTCATTTTTACTAATTTTATTTTTTATCTTGGTATTGTTTCTTCTGATCCACAATGCTTACTTAATGATTGTCAAATGTAAAACCACCTGCATTTCTTTTTTAAAACCAACAAGATGACAAACTACTTAGAATTAATATGGCATGGAACAAAATGATAGCACAGTGTGGTTCAAAATGATTAAAATAACATGGATAAAAACATGAATCAAAATGATTAAATTAACTATTTAAGACTATAAATGGTAATGCTTAATTTAATAAATTCAGGTAATTTAAAACTATTATATCTAACACTATTCAATAAAAAGATGAAAAAAAAAACTGATAAAAGATCAATAACAATTGGTAAGAAATTTGAATAACACAAATGTGTTATTTTAAAAATAAAAACCAAATCTCTTCAAATCAGATGTAAATTTTTTCATATTAACTCTTGGTTCAATAACTTTTTTTTTATTTGTAAACTTTACATATCTTCAACCTTGGTGAGAGGTGGGAAGTTTGTGTGTTTTTTTTTTTTTTTTTGTGTGTTTTTTTTTTTCCTCAAGTATTGATATAAAGCCAAGTATGATAGTCCTTTTAATTCATAAAGTAAAGGCCATGCCTAATCTCAGTATTTCAAGTGAGATATATAAAAACAATAGAGACTGAGTAAGGCAATCACCAAAAATTCAGTTACCATAAATAACATTATCTGCTGAATTATTTTAAAATTACTATTAAGAGAAATGGTTATAAGATTGGGATTTGGCTAGTACATATAATTAGTTTCAGTCCCAAGCTGAATCCTTATAAATGTTTATTTTTCAGTGTTCAGTGACATGTGGTCATGGAACACGGAGAAGAGAAGTTTTCTGTCATCAGAGCAAGAACCGAAGGGTTGCCGATAGAGAATGTGAAACCCGACACAAGAAACCTGCAACTGTCAAATTCTGCTACCCTGGGCCATGTAATTTTATCTGGAAGAAAGAAAGATGGTCAGCGGTTGGTAACTTTTTCTAATTGTCATTTTATTTCATATATCATAGACCTTGAGAATTGAACTTTGTTGTATCATTATTTTATAACAAACTTGAAGTTTTCTAAATCTCCATATATTTTTTATTAGCATTTTCAATTATTATTGATGCCGATGTTATTTTGAATTCAAGTGGATCTTTTGTTGTTTTTGGTCATTTTGTATCCAAGTAAGTTATAGTGAAATAAATAATAGAATTTGGAGGTAAAAAACAAATTGGTTTATATTTTTGTTTTTTGATGATCCCCAATATTTGAGTGAATGTGCAGGTGATGTAATGAATAGCAACTCAGAATAAGACTTTGGCAAGCCAAGTGAGTGTAAAATGCAAATATCTTTGGAAAGGATATGAATCTCCTTCACTGAGCTACGGGTTAAATAGTGAGGCTTGTATCTGGAAAATTCATTGTTATTCTCAAAATATTCTTAATGCAATATTCACACAGAAGAATTATTACACTCAAAAATGTTTCAACATATTTAATAACACAGACGCAGTTGACAGGCCATAAAAAATAAAATTAAAACCCCCCATTTGATTTGTTTTTATGCTCCACTCTGTTTGAGAAGGTTTTTGGTTTCCGCACTGTTTTATAGGGGTTTTTATGCTCCCCTTTGTTTGACAGGGTTTTTTTTTTTGTTTTTCTTCTCTCTGTTGCTTCCTCAGTTTGACGAGTTTTTTTTTTTTTTTTTTTTTTTTTTTAAGGTTCCTCTGTCAGACAATGGATTTTTATTTTTTTTAGCTTCCCATTTGTTTCACATGTTTTTACTTAGTACAAAGTCAAATGGGAAGAAATTATGATTAGGGGAATCACAATACATTAATCTTCTACGTGTATGGCTTGTAATGCTGTTCAGCCACTTACAATCCACATTCTTTGGTGCCATCAACTGCGCAGTATCAAGCTGAAAAACCCAAACTTGCTCATTTGACATTGGCACCTTTTGTAAGTCAAAGTGATTTGCATATACAGCAAGTGAACACATGCAAATCACCTATGCCATTCATGCCTATATTCTCACTTTTTAATGGTGACAGATAAAAAAAAACAAGATTATGTGACCGCTTCCTTTTTAGTTGACAAGATAGGTTGCTGCTCAATTTTTTTTACTACAGCCTGCTTCAAAAATCATTCTTTAAAATTTTGGGTTAAAGGTTCAACATCTGGCACCAAAAGTTCTGTCTACCAGTAAGAAAACCTTTTGTCCTTATACTTATTTATTCTACTTTTCTTCTGTAAACTTTTCTTCTGTAAACTTTTGAAAAAAATAAATCAGGTCATGTGCAGAAAATGGTAGACCTTGTCCAATTTTAAAAAGTAGTATCCGCAAAAACTAATGTGAACATAAATATTTTACATATAAATTTCCCTAACTCTTCCGTTGTTAAAAAATGTGACTAAATTCTTTTTTCTTTCCAGTGTTCAAAGGAATGTGGATTTGGAAGGAAGCATCGTTCCGTTCATTGTGTAGATTATATTAAAGGAACAATACTTGATGAAAAATTTTGCCAGTCAAAGAAACCCAAGACAACACGTCGATGTGCAGAATTTCCTTGTCCATTTACATGGACTAATGAACCTTGGTCACCTGTAAGTATTGAATACTGAAAAATTTATTTTGTAAATTCTTTTAGTATTTTTTAGTTTTGCTTAGTTAAATTATAGTATTCTTTAAGTAAATTGGATTTGTTGCAGAATTTTAGTTGGATTTATGTTCTGCCATTGGCACTTTTAATCATTTTGCTCCATGCCATGTTAATTAATGCATTTTGAGCCTACATGTTAATTAATGTATTTTGAGCCTAACTGAATCCAGTTTGCAGTCAGATATAAATTAAGATTCTTCACTGAAAACCAAAGAAATTCCTACAAATGATCAAACATCATAACTATTTTTTTCTTCAGTTGTTTGACCTTTATTCTTTTTCTCTGACTTTAAATTTGACTTTTGACTTAATCCTCAAAGTTAAGCAATGATAGCCAACACCCAATAAATAAGACTCTTCTCTTAAAACCAACCTGCTTTTTATACTATTATTATTATACTATCATAGTACCCATAAAAAATAACAACCCTTTGCTTAGGATCAATATAAATGTTGTACACAGTATAACTTAGATAATCAAGGTAACAGCTTTTTGTTACTTCTTCCCGGTATGGTAGTTAAATGAGAGGAGTTTACTGAAGTGCTCACTAATTCAGTCTTCCTCCACAACCTTTGTGACATGATGGAGATGAGACATTTTTCGTTCAGTTATCCTTCTAGACTGGCTGCTAATCAAATCTAGAGAGCCCAGTCTACTCTGTTGTTTAACCCTTAACTGGTGGAGAAGAGACTGATTCATCCCTTTCCAGGAGTATTTGAGCAAAAGTGAAAGCAAACAGCCTAATCTGAAATTTGAACTTGACATGCCAATCTCACTTTCCATGCTGATAACCCCTATACTACATGCACATCTGATAGGGTGGGGTATGTGAAATAAAATAAGTCCAGTTATACTGTAATTTACATTTTGTCTGTATCTATTTTTAGTGTTCAACAAGTTGTGGTCCTGGATATCAAACACGTCGTGTGGTGTGCCAAGCTGTCTCCAAGGAAGGCTGGATCCTTAAGGGAGAGGTTTATGGCTGCAAGTCACATGACATGCCAACATCCCGCCAACACTGTAACATGGGAGATTGTTCTTCACCCTACCACTGGAAAGTTTATCCTTGGCATCGTGTATGTTTTTAAGCACTTTTTGTCTTTTCAATTAACTCTGAGATTTTTTCTTCCTTCTTTCTTAGTCTTTTGTTTTTCCTCTTTTTGTTCTCTCCTCTCTCTCTCCTTTTTTTTCTCTCTCTATCCTGCCATTTTTTTCTCTCTCTCTCATTATTTAGTTTGTTTTTGCCAGACGATATTTCAAAAAGGTACAAAAAACATTAAAAACTTAATTATCTCCCTTAAATCAAAGTCTCAACTATTTCTAATCTTTCCTTTTTTTTTTTTTTTTTTTTTTTTTTTTTTTAATCTTTTCAGTAACATTCACCCTTTACAAGGATTAAGTTAGGAGGCAATTTGTGCAGATAAGAGGGAAAGATAATAGTTAACCCTAACCTTGAACAGATTGAGATTGTAGTGATCAGGGAAACATCCTCTTAGGATTTGGTTCCACAGAGCAGTGTTTAGCAAGACGCTGTTAGAGTTGAACTTGCTTCTCACCAATGGAATATGGAGTTGGTGGTTTGCTACTATGTAAATGGTATGGTATCTACTTGCCATGAAGGTTTGAACTGGTGGGACCAGGGAATGTAGCTCATCCAAGCATTTTCTGTGAAAGTAACAATAGAGCAGCAAGAAGCTTGCCATATCTGCCCTGGTGTCTCGTCTACAGTCACTTTCTCACAGACGCGCCGTCGCCTCCCTCTGTCTGTTCTACAAATACTTTCATGAAAATTGCTCCGAGGAGTTGCATTCGCTGGTTCTCAGACGTCATGAGTTCCAGCGCCTTACGAGGCTGGCATCCCGCTCTCACCCCCTCACTGTCGAAACTCCTAAATGTAGCCGTCTCTTCTACTCTAATAGCTTCATGTCTCGCACCTCTCGCCTGTGGAACCCCCTTCCCTTCTCCTGTTTCCCTGTGAGCTATAATCTCCAGCTATTCAAGTGTAATGTCAATCGACAACTCCAGTTGACTTGATCTATCCACTACCCTCATCCTTTCTTCTATCACTCCTATCTGATCTTGCTATTTCCTGTAACCCCTTGCATCCTAGTGGCTTCCCGCCTTGCTTGGGGTGAAACGCTTAAAAAAAAAAAAAAAAAATATCCTGCCTGTGGGAGAGAGGTTGGAGAGTGGAGAATAACTTGTCACCCTTGGAGACGCTTTTGTACTCTATCTGGCTCTTATAAAGGTAGAGGATAGTAGGAGTCAGTTACTTACTGTAACAGTAGAGGGGGAGCTGACCATTTTACCTGTATCCTTAGCAGTGGACCATATGTACAAGTTTCATTTGAGGTCAGGTGCATGTTTGAAGCCCAATAGTCTTTCAAGGCCTCCCTGAGAAGACATCTGTTCATCCTGAATGGTGGTAGTTCAGGGTCCAATCAGCAATGATAGAATGTAACTAGTCTGGTTTACAAGGCATTGAATGTAACCAGCCAGTTTTTATCCCACTGAGTAGTTTGTGTTAGATTAGGAAAGAGATCAATGGCTCTGACCATCAAGAGCTTTAGAGGTGGGCTCATATATAGTCATATCATTAGCAGAGATGTTTATAAATTATCTATTCTTAGGCATAGTCTCACTAATTCTGTGTGTGATGGTAGTTAAGACAGCTGTTCGGGCTGACCGAAACCCATACTGCTCATCACTGAAGAGATTGTTCTTTTCTAGGGGCTTGATGACCTTCTTATTGACTATGGCCTCAAAAAGCTTACTGAGTAGACTGATGGGTCTGTTCTGGGAGGAGGAAGATAGCATGCCCACATTCTTGAAAACCAAGTATACATTTGACACCTTCCACAAGTTTGGGAATAATTTCTCTTGCAAGCAGCAGTTGAATATCTTCACTTGTATTGGTGATAATTTCAGGTTGATATTCTTAAGGACAACCACTGGAATTTTGTCTGGGCCAGTGGCTTTTTTAGGGTTAAGGCTAGAGACTTCTCATGCTCTACAGGGCACATCGAATCATTCAGCTGACATTTCTTAATCAAAGATATTATTTAAAAAAAGACATCATATGTTTAAATATGGAATAAAATATTTACTTTTTATTGCTAATAACCAGTATGTCTCTAAATGTTACATATTGCATATGGTTGAAAGAGTAGCAAATGAAAAATAACAATATATTGCCATTGAGGCAGAAAGAAAAAGAAAAAAGATGATTTTTTAGACAATATTTTAAAAGATACAAAAAGCATTAAAAGGCTTAGTTGTCCTTCTTTGATGAAAGTCTCAGCTAACTATTTTTTAACTTGAACATTTCAGCACACATTGAATCATTTGGCTGACATTTTTTAATCAAAAATATTATTTAAAAAAAACATCTTGTATGTTTAAAAATTCAGTAACTAAAATGTTAATTGTGGTCGTAAAGAGAGTATATTCCAACCACTAAACAGAATAATATAAAAATAGCTCATAATGGGGGGGGGACAAATTGGTCTGTCTCTTGTTATAGAATATTTTAGTTGTTCTGAGATAACATTGCACAATTTACAGCTTGTTGCATGCTAAAATCTTACACTTTTGGATGATATTATTATTGCTGTTGATAATAATCTTAATAAAGACTGACTTTGACAACAGGTGATTATATTTGTCATGATCAGTATTTAACTCTGATACTCATTTCTTACAACTGTTGTCAAATAGATAAATATTATATATTGAATATGGTTGCAAGAGTAACAAATGAAAACAATGATGCATTGCCATTGAGGAAGAAAGAAAAGGAGACAAGATATGTTCAAATAAAATTATTTGTATTACCAATGTATACATTGAATCAAAGTAGAATGTCTCTTGTATTCAAGGGATGTGGCACTTGTAGGTAAAGGTGTCTAATTTCAAAGATGGAAAAGTTGGTTGTGTACTAGCCTTGTGTTAAACCTTGTTTCAGGCCAGTTGACCAAAAGGCCACTGTGAACTGCTTTGATTTAAGCAGTTAGGGTGGATACATGACTCTGCATTTTTGTCATGTTTTTATTTTAGCAGCAACATTTTTGATTAGATTCAATATTTAAATTTTTAATTTGTTTTGTAAACTGGATGAACTTTTTTATTTTTTATTTTGCTTTCTTAGCTCTTCACATCTGACAGGTTTTGATGTGGAGGGAATCAAGAAAAGGTTTAATTTGAAGCAGTTTAACATAAGTTATAGCCAACAAGAAAAGAACAAAGCAGAAGAATATTTTTATAAAGAATATTCTTCTTATGGCCTTTTTGATATTAAGGATATTTTTTTTTTTTTTTTTTTATCCATTAAGTATGTATAAATTCTTACAGAGAATTTAAAACCATAAATAATACAGACAGAAAAAGATGTTTTTTATACAATATGAATTAGATCATTATTTCTCCCTAAATTACATATAATACTATTTTAATAATAAAAAAATACATTTTAAAATAATTAATAAAATCTTGGAACAGAATTTTTTTTTTTTTTTTAATCAATTCATCCCTAGACTGTGTAGGAGTGTAAACTAAGACAATAGACAAAACTATCTACTCCTATTGAAGAATAAATAAATGAATAGTAAATGAAAATTCAATCTAAGCAGACACATTAAAAGCCTAGAATTAAAGTAGACTTTAGAAGAAACCGGATACCCAATCCTAAACTAGAAACAAAGGATAAATCCCTACTCCTGTACAAAAGTTCGCTGTTTAAACCTTATATAACTGTTGCTAACAGATTAACCTTTTACAAATATTTATTATTAATATTCATTACTTTTTTGTTGTGTGCATATTATTTTTTTCCCTGCAGTGTCCGAATGCTTGTGGGGTTCAGGAAGTTGGCCGAAGAGTGATGTGTGTGGATAGAGAGAACAGGGAGCACCCTCATCACAATTGCGTACAACCACCACCACAGTCAAGGAGGAGGTGTATGAACAGATCTTGTAAGTAATGTTTTCTTCTTTCTTGTGTTTTGTTATTTGGGCTTGTCTTTCATGATTTTTTTTGTTTTGTTTTTTTGTTTTTTGCATTATTCTTCTCCTCTACCTCTCACTTTTCCTCTCTTTCTTTTAGTTAGTATTACAACCTACCATACCACATACCAATGTTAGTTTCTCTTTCATTTTTGCTAGTGTTCCTTCCTCTCCCAAACACAACACACCTTTTTCTTTTATTAATATCTCTTTGTTAATATGCAAATGGCTTGTTGCTAGAGTGAACCAAGTATCAAACAAGATAGCCAAGAATGAGGCAACCATATTGGCATAGCTCTTTCTGTTTGGCTGTAGGTCGAATTTTATTGTATTATCTTTTGTTCATTGTGAGAACATTTTTTCAATTAACTATAAAGGGAATTTTTCCTTAGGCTATGTTAAACAGCATTTACC
Organism: Acanthosepion pharaonis; assembly: GCA_903632075.3. Lineage (NCBI taxonomy): Eukaryota > Metazoa > Mollusca > Cephalopoda > Sepiida > Sepiidae > Acanthosepion > Acanthosepion pharaonis. Next base: position 387,245 of record CAHIKZ030000394.1, read on the forward strand.
TGAACTGACACAACTAAGCTGCTTTTCACTTACTACCTGCAATGTAGGATGATTTTGTTTTTATTTTCTTTAATAGCCATTGAGGAAGTGAGCAAAGATGCAAAGCTTTTGTTTCATAAAGATAAAGGTGGGTGGTTAGAGAACAAAGAAAAATAAGAAGGAAAAAGAAAGCCAGAAATACCAACCAATGAAATAATACTAGAGACTTTCCTCTTAACTTTCCTCTGGGAGGTACCACTCCCATGTGTTATCAATGTCACAGAATTTGTGCAACAGCCAAACAGTGCACACACCTGTTAAAAGATGTGTTTCAAGTCTGCCTTAATTAAGGGACAATGAGAAAAATGTTTTTTGTGAAAGAAAAACAAACAAAATTTGTGGATTTGACAATAATAAAATCAAAGTGTTTAGGATTGAATGTCATACAGGGTGTAAAGGCAATGATATTTTGTCACATGATATATCTTATTGCCTATAGTTAAAGATTTTTTGGTTTATGATCTAGGAACAAAAGAAAGCTTATTCTAGGTGGAATATCAGAGCCAAGGAAGGATCATTGTGGTTGTATATAGGGGTTCCAAACTATGTGCTAAGAACTTATTAGGATGTATTTTTCCTCCATTTTGGAGGAAATTGTAGCTGTACATCTTGAATATATTAGCAAGGAGTGGAGTGAACCTACATCTCTGTTTTCAACTGTTTAGACATTGATGGTCAAAAGATGATTATTGTCTCTAAAAGACAGAAATGCCAGTACTGTGATGAATTTGATCAACCACCTCTCTTCCACAATATACCCAAGAAAGAAGACACGAAATGAAATTGGCTGTGAAGCAGTAAAGTTCCTTTACATTCACCTCAACAATATAAGCACCTCACCTAATAGCTATGGCTGAAATATATATGATCAAACATAGAAGAACACTTTTACTTGCTCACCTCTCTTCTGAAATCTCTCAAACTAAAAAATATAAGTTGTGGCAACTCTGAAGAGTGGGAGAAAGACCCAAGCAGCATTTCATAAGTCTCTGCTGGACCCCATTCAATTATAAACAGTTCTGAAAGAGAGGTCTTATGGTGCTCCTGATATTGAAAAAGAAAGGTTCAACACAATCAAAGATAGACCAGCAGAATGTACTAATTTGTCTTCCTTCAAAAAAGACAGCAGCAAAATTCATAAGGACCAAATATCCCTGGCTTCATCTATTCTTGCTCCTTCATGTTCTTTTCCTGCTAAGTACTTTCTTTGTCACAAACTTGCCCTTCCTTCTATTCTACCACCCACCTTAATAGTGTCCAAAACACAGATTCTCTTCTATATAGTTTGTCAGAGAAACAGCAACTATTGAAGAGAGAAAAAAAAATACAAATTGAAAGTAATTTACCAAGTTGACCAAGATATACTGGAAGACGAATCTCCACTCTTGAAGGCTTAAATAAAAACAGTTGCTGTTATAACATTTCAATGTCATTGTTATGTCGTGTATCCACTAAGTTCTTATTCCACTTCCGTTCTCGTTGGTGTCCATTTATTATATATGAGCTACCTGCTCATATGCAAATTATACTAATTTGCATATCACTACATCTCCCTATAACGGAGGGGCCTTATGCATGAAAGTACTTATTGTACTTCTTCTTGTGCCCTCCTGAACATCTTCCTTTATCTCTCTCCTTTCCCTTGGAGATCTAGATCTATCACGTCTTTCCCTATAATCGAATTGTTCCTCTTGCATACTCTGGTCTTCCTCTTCTAACTCATCTCTCTCTACTTCTTCCTCCCGCAGTTTCATTCTGCATTAACTCTTCTGATACATCAATAATGGGCATCTCTGAAGGCATTTCCTCATCAGATTCTTCTCCTTGGGATCTTATTTGGTCAGCATGAGCTAGAACACTGTTCCCATTTTCTTTATTTAATATTGCAGTATTATGTCCTTTCTGCATAATAAATTCGGCTGACTCTGGTTGCATATTCCTATTTCTTTTGTACCACATCTTTTTGATTACCATATGACATTTTCAAAGGGACCTTAATTTAAGGCAGATGGACTTCCGGCCTGCCTGCATGTGGAATTCTTCTGTAACATAGTAATCTTGGTCAAATTTCCTCCTTCTGGGGATGCTTTTATGCCCTTCTTTACCGTCTGGACCCTGCCCCATTACTTTGAGGGTGGTAGGGAGGGTCTTGGAGGTCTGCATCCTATTTTTCTTAGCCATTCATGCAAATCAGCATCCACAAATGGTGCGTTATGTCACCAATGTTCTCGGTGTCCCATTCTGAAAATAACTCTTAATATTAATTTTGGTAGGAACTTTTTTTTTATCAGGTATTCTCACCACTTCAGGCCTTGAATATAGTTGCAAGCATGCTTTTATGCCCTTCTTTACCGTCTGGACCATCCTTTCCGCTGCCCCATTACTTTGAGGGTGGTAGGGAGGGGTCTTGTAAGGTCTGCATCCTATTTTTCTTAGCCATTCATGCAAATCAGCATCCACAAATTCTGGTGCGTTATCAGTCACCAATGTTCTCGGTGTCCCATTCCTCGAAAATATTACTCTTAATATTTGTTTTACGGTGGTACTTTTTTTATCAGGTACTCTCACCACTTCAGGCCAACCTGAATATGCGTCTACTAATATTAATAATAGTCCTATCCCATTGACATAGGCATGGTCCATGTGTACTCTGCTCCATGGTTCTACTTCTCGGGGCCATACATGTATTTTCTTTTGCTTAAAATTCCTGAGTTCTGTGCATTTTTTGCATCTTTTTACGTAGTCTTCACGTCTCTTGAGTACCCCGCCACCAGGCTTCCAATTTTAATCTTCTTTGCGTAGCTGCCACTCCACAATGTACGTCATCGTGTACACTTTTTTATAACCTGTCTCCTCTGTGTTTCTGGGGGCACTACCAAGTCTCCATTACATATTATCCCGTTTTCTATAGTCATTCTATGTCTAATTTCTTTGAATGGTCTTTCAGCCATTGAACAATTTCCCCAGCGATTCTGTTTTATCCTCGACATTATTCTATTTAACACTGGGTCATTTGTAGTTTCAGTAGCCATTTTATCTACAGATATTACATCGGTTTCTACAAGGTGCAAGAATGTGTCTTCAAATTCCTCGTCGTTTTTGTCCTCCTCTCTATAAAACCTCAATCTAGACGTGCGGTATCGTATTCCGTTTAACATATTCAATGTCAAAGTCGAACGCCATCAGTCTAATCGCCCAACGTAATATTCTGGACGTTGTAACTTTCGGTAGCTCTTTTCTTGGGTTGAAAATAAATTCCAGTGGTCTATGATCACTTTTCAACAAGAATTTTTTCTCCATCAAAAACTGTCTTGCTCTATGCGTTGTCCACACTATGGCTAGTGCCTCCCTTTCTATATTCGAATAATTGTGTTCAGTTGTTGTTAATCTCCTTGATAAATACATTATGGGATGCCCATCTTGTGACAAAATACCAGATATGGACTGCTCACTAGCGTCAGTAGTTAGAGTTATGTCCTTCTTAGGGTCAAAAATTTGTACTATTGGCTTTTTTGCCAGAATCTGTTTTAAGTTTTCAAAGGCTTTCTGTTGGTGTTCTAACCAAATGAATTCCACATTTTTTTTTCTTAACTTAGCAAATGGCTCTGTCAACTCATTATATTTTGGTACATATTTTCTATAAAAATTTACCAAACCTAAGAAGGACTCAGTTCTTTTTATTTTTTGGTGTAGCAACTTTTAGAATTTTCTCTATTAGTACTTTATCTGGAGAGATCCTTCCTTTGATATTGAGTAACCCAAAAATGATATTTCATTACTGTTGGTTACACACTTTTTTGTATTTATTGTCATACCAGCGTCTCTCAGCGGTTCAGTATATTTTCAGTTTTTTTCTTTAAATCATCTTCATTTAAATCTCAACACATATATCATCTTGATAACAGATGGTATTTTCAACATTTCCTATTACTTTTTTCAATAGCTTTTTTTGAAAAATTGCACTTGTTGTTTTTATGCCATACGGCATTCTTTTCCACCTTAACAGGCCTATAGGTGTGTTTATAGTCGTCACTTCTTTAAAATTTTCATTTATCGGTATTTGGTGGTAAGCTGATTTTAGGTCTATCTTCGAAAATACTTTCATTCCAGCAAGCTTATGTAAAGCTACTTCCACATTTGGAATAGGGTACGAGTCAGCACAAACTTTATGGTTCACCCCTATTTTATAATCTCCACAAATTCTCAGGTCACCATCCCTTTTTTTCAATACCACGATGGGTGATGCCCATTTACTTCCTCCTGGAGGGGCAGGTTCTAATAAGTCTTCCTTTATTAGCTTTCGCAATTTAGCTATTGCCAATGGTAATAAATGCACTGGTATTTTTCTCACTTCGTAGTAGGAGGGGGAAACATCTTCTTTTAATTTCAGGCTAGCTTCATAGTTTTTTAATTTTCCTGTTTTTTCTATTTCTATCTCATTAATCAACTTCATTGAATTTATTTTTAACACGTCATTCCCCAGTAGTCCATGCGTTTTTCGGCAATTTGTAACTATAATGCGTACTATTTCATATTTTTCTTTTAATTCTATTGAACCTTCAAAGTAACCCATAATTGCTATAATCGAGCCATCAAACTGACGTAGTTGTACGTTGGTTTTTTTTAAAAACGGTTTTCCCATTTTTTCCCACAAATTTCTGGGTACTATCGTGACGTCACTACCTGTGTCGATTTGCATTTCAACAATACAGTCGTTGATTTTCACTTTTATTTTTGTATCTCCGTTCTTAGATCCAGTATTTTGTATATTATCTTTTTTTACATTAAAAATCTGTCTATTTTCATCCTCTACTCTTTCCACATTTTTCGTTTTACATACTTCTTTGATTTTTTTTTAAACACTTTGAACACGTCTTTCCAAAGGCTGGGCATTTTTCTTTTTTCATTTCATGAATTTTTCCACAGTATGCACAATTTTTTCTTTTTGTTTGTACCGTATATGTTTCAGCCATTATTTCTTCATAGGATTTATTTTTATTTTGGTTGTAGGTATGTATTAATTCCTGCTGTTGTATAAATTCTATACACATATTCAAAGGCATGTTTGTAAGTTGTAACTGTTCCATTAACTTATATCTGTGCGCCGAATTATGCATACCTTCAATTAATCTTAGTTGGATTAATTCTTCTTCCGTTGTCTGCTCGCCTGTTCCTAGTTTTTCGAATTCACAGTATTTACTCGCACTTCTTAACCGGTGTAAATATTTTACTATCGGTTCATCCACTTCCTGCTTCATTGCCATAAACTTGGTCCTTTCTGCAATCACCAGTCTTTTCTTTGGCCTCATGTTTCCCTTAATAACCTGACTTATTTCTTGAAAGTCATTTCTTCTAGTTCTCGAGGGTAAACAATTGTAGCAACCTTCATAATCGCTTCACAACCAGCGGTAGCCATGAACAAGTCGGTGATTTCATTTTCCCCTCCTCTGTTTTTGTTGTCTTTCAACTTTTTACATCTAGCATTAGCAGCAAAGCAACGAATCCACGTGTTCACGCACTCTGGGTCTTCAAGGACCAAAGAGTATCCTATCGGGCGACGCCATTGTTATGTCGTGTATCCACTAAGTTCTTATTCCACTTCCATTCTCGTTGGTGTCCATTTATTATATATGAGCTACCTGCTCATATGCAAATTATACTAATTTGCATATCACTACAGTCATCCTCTGGCATTCTTCAGTTGTCTATCAGTCCAGGTAACCTTCAAGGAATTTCAAACTGAACCCTTTATTTAATCTACAGTGATATATTGTTCTCATTTCATTGTCCATGTATAGGGATGTCTTGTTCTTTAGTACTGTTCAGTTATTGCTCACCCTGTTTCCACCGAGTCTGAATCAGTACTTTCTGGCTCAGGGATTGAACTCACAATTATTATGCCACCAAATTCACAAACCAGCACTTTAATTCATGAGGCTATCATTTCATATGACAATCAGAACCTAGAGTATGGGTGATTAAACCGAATGTTTTTGTTGCCTATCTGCTGCTGCTGTTATACTTGACTACCTTTGCTGCTACTTCTCTTACTGCTGCTGTTGCAGTTTTGCTGTGAAGCTTATCTCTCTTCAGTCATTTCTCTTTTTCTCTATTAAAAAATCCTTAGATTTGTTAGTTTCCATCTTCTCCACACACCCTGCACTTTTTTGTTAATTTCCCTTCCACATGCTTAAATAAAAATACATGTGCAAACTTACTTTAAGGTAAACTTCTTTTTAAATTATAGCAACAAATAAGATTAAATGTTCAACTTCTAGAACTTTTCAGTCTCGGGTTTTTGCAGATACGATATTCACTCGACAAGAGGATTGATAGTATGATTGAATTTAAATACATAAATCATACATTCCTTAAAATACACACTTAATCCTCTCTAAGAATGTTAATTTTTGATGTCAGCTTATTTTAAATATTTCTTAAAGATGTTATTGTATGACATAATCTAATTAGAAATTCTTCAGTTACATGTAGTAGATAAATTTTGATATAATCAAAATATCTTCCGTTATCGATAGGAATATGTAGAAAAACCTTTAAGCAAATTGTTAATATAGTGAAAGGTTCTAGCAATTTACAGTTTATTTGATATTAGATATCATTGGTTTCTCTGAATATTTGTTAAGGATTTTTATTATATTTATATTATAATAATATTTAAATAGTTATATTATTTGATATTAGATATCATTGGTTTCTCTGAATATTTGTTAAGGATTTTTATTATATTTATATTATAATAATATTTAAATAGTTATATTATTTGATATTAGATATCATTGGTTTCTCTGAATATTTGTTAAGGATTTTTATTATATTTATATTATAATAATATTTAAATAGTTATATTATTGAATAAAAATAAATGAATTATATTTTTTTTTTATTGTTACTTTATACAACTTCAGTAACTTATACACAAGTCATTTTATGATTTGATGTTACATTCTGATTTACAATTTAGAGTATAAAACATAGAAGTGTTTTTTATGATTATTTATTTTTAGACTAATGTCTTCATCTTTGTTATATAAGGTAGATTTTTCTCGTTCCACTTTCTATGTCTAGGTATATCTTGCTCATATTTAGTTATTACTCACCCTGTTTCCACCGAGTCTGGGGATAAACATACATGAGATGAGTAGTGGTTTTTATAGTTAAACTTTATAATTTGGATTCTAGAAAATGGAAAGCTAAACTGAAAAGCATTTACCAATTGAGTTTTTTGAATGGTGACTAAATTTTAAGTTTTGTTATTGCAGGTTATGCAAGCACCTGTCGGGAATTAAAGTCAAGTACATCAATTCGTCAAGATGGCAATTATCGATTATTAGTCAAGGGGAAATTAGTTGAGGTAAGTTGGCCCATTTTACAGCCAGATCGAGGTGCAAAGCCAGATACCACCACCCTTGATCAAAGCACAAATATTTTTTTTTTTTAATTTCTACATAAAGAATTAAAATGTCTTCCATGTTATTGTTTTATTTTTTTTGGGTTTTTTTTGGGGGGTTGTTTGGGGGGGTGTTTATTGTGAAAAAATTTCTATAATTTTTACTCTTTTATCAATCTGAAAATGTCTACACTTAAAGAAAGTTCTTATGCTCCCACCAAGACAATGATCAATTGATCAATAACTGTGCCTCCTGTAAATTTTTCCCAATTGGACCCCACCCTACTGAAAATCTTGGATCTGCCTCTGTTATGTTGAATGAGTTTTTCTTTTCTTGATACCTTAAAACCTTATAAGAGAAACTAAAATTAATATTTACAAAAATGGTGAACAAAAATACTGATGCAGTTTAAGACAAGGGTATTCAAGACCTTTTACAAATGATTAAAAACTCATCTGAGATTAATTTTGACTCAGACATGTATAAATAAGAGAATGTAAAGAGATGTGGTTTACCAGAGAAACAGATTCAAGACCAAACAGAATTCCTTTATATGTTGTGATGTTGGAAATACTTTCCTTGTTGCTATACCTTCATTACTGTTAATAATTCATCTATTTTCAAAATGACTTCATAATGAAAACAATCTTTTTTTTTTTTTTTTTTTCCAAGTAGTTTTCATATGAAATAAGTCTTTCTTTTTTCAAAGCCACTTGTCACAAAAACAATCATCTATATTTTCTTTTTTTTTTTTCTTTTTTCAAAATAACCATATCAAAATTCGGTTAATTATTTTCACAGAGAAAAAGTCCCCCCCAAAATCCTTTGAATCCATAAAAATTCTAGTGTTTCTTGCTTGACTGTTCTGATGAAGAAAACAAAAAATGTCTGCTGCTTACCTGAAGAATTAGCCACTTTATATGAAGTTATTTCCAATTAATTCATCGCCAATTTTGTAATGTTATCTGGGGTGGTTATTGAAATAACTTGAACAGTAACTTACAAAGTATAAGGGTTTATTTTAAACAAGAACATTACAAGTAGATATTTGCAGGTTCATCTGAAGCTGGAAAGCAAGCTGGTATCCCCACGATGCAGGATATGGCACAAGGCCAATTTTTATGTGGGAGAGGCGGGGGGGTCTGTTCAGGTAAGCTCAAGCAAAAATTCCCCATAGACCCCGCATACTTTGGGTTGGGTCTGTCTCCCTCTCCAGATAAGAATCTACCTTCGGCATAGCCTCGTCTTTGTTCCTCTTTGCCCATAAGTAGAGAGTTCTTGATTCTTGCTCAAGCCTAAACTGGAAAGGAAGCTCCCCTGAGATCAACACCATAGATGCTTATAGTCCTACTCAAACAGTTGATTTAATAGAGGTGTATCAGTTCTTTGCATACTGAGAGTTATCAGTTTGTTCCCTACAACAGAAAGTTTTAAAGAATTTTAAAAATTGTAATTTTTTAAAATGAAAAATGGTTTTCAGATTATGAATATCTATTGAAAAAATTTTTGATATCAGAAAAAAAATTATTCATTAAATTTGCCCAGTAGTAATTTTTGTTTTATTTTTTTATTTTTTTATTTTTTTTTAGATTTATTGCAAGCAAATGAAAAAAAGAAATCCAACTGAATTTATTAGTCTTCGTTCAAAAGAAAACTTTTCAGAAATTTATGACAAGCGGTAAGCAACTTTATTTCTTTTTTTCATTTATTTTATTTAAGCATTTTAGAAATTCTATTACACATTCAAAAAATCCCCTCTAGTATTTTTTAAAATGGAGGGAAATTGTTCATTTAATTATCATTCAACAAGTTTATATTTTCTCAGATCCTGGCTTTCTATTATCAGATCCTTTTTTTTTTCTTCCACATTATAATCAAAGTTTATCTTCAATCATGTTTGTGTTAGTACTTTTATTTGTATAGATGTGAATTTGGAAGTGTCTTATATATACCTTTATTTATCTATTTATTTATTTAAGTGAGCATTGAAGTCAACACTCAGAGGCAACAGGCTGTTCCATGCTAAGTGCAATCATCAGACAGTCTGACAATTGCATCTAGCAGGAAACAGCCTGTTGCCTGAGAGTGTTGACTACAATGTTCACTTTTATATTTATATTTACATACACTCTATCTCTGATATTGAGCACAAAAAGGCTTAAACACTAATATTCCATGGTCATAATTTATTCCATTGGAATTAAGAATTGTTTAAGCCTTTTTATTATATCCTTACTCTGTCCTGGACATTGAGTTCTACTCAGATTCTATCCTCTTGGAATTATTTTGTATGTATATTTATATATTTTAGATATGATTGCATATGTATGTGTATATTTAAAGTGTCTTAGAATTAATGAAAATTAACTAAATATATAGCTGGCCCCCAGCAGAACCAGAATGGATAAAAAACAAAAATAATAATCAACAAAAAAAAAAAAATTAGAAAAGGGTGTTTTTTGTTTGTTTGTTTTTTTTTTTAATGTTGAAAACTTATTTGTTATTGTGTTACAAAATCGCAAGGTTTTTATTTAATTATTTTTTTTAATCATTTCATTTCAAGCCAGGCAATAAAATCACTAAAGACGCAAGGGGTTACTGAGTGTGAGAGAATACAAGTAAAAGAAAACATTATTAAGAAGCAAGAACAATAAAAGAACAGTAATTAAGAAGACAGAAGATAACAATTGACATTGCATTTATGTTTTCTAAGATCAAACTTGACTGGAAAGCAACAAGGCAGAAGTTAGTTCCACAAGAGAGAAGAAATCGTTAGCATAGAACTTATGATTACATTTAGCCATTTCTACTATAAAATGATGAGAACTTGCCATCAATCTAGTACTGCACTTAAATTCATAAAGTCTAGATTCTAGGTGAAGGAGAAAATTAATTATTTATCAAAAATATGACCTGAAAGTTTTCAATAATGTAATTCAATTATATCATCTAGCTTGCCTACCATTTTTGAGAAGCTGATATAAACAAGGTTTATACAATTCATGGATCATAAAGGTGCTAATCTCATGGAAAAGGATGTTATGTTTTTTTTTACTCTTGATCTATTGATATAGGATATGGCAGAAATGCCCTCTCATATAAGACATTAGCGGCAATGGTGTTTTCACTTAGCTAATGTCTTACCATTATGTGGAGGTAATTCTGCTGCATATTGTACAAACAGATGAAGCATTTAATCTTATATTACATACCAACAAATATGCTATTTTGGCCAGTAATGTGTCACTGTTTCAAATGTTGGCTAAAAATGCTATGATAAAAAGCAACCAGTTAATGAAGTGAAAATATGTCATAATGAAAATACTTAATTCCAGAACTTGAAATATAATTTATTTTTATTTCCTCAGACTGAAAGACCCAGGAACTTGCCCCAACAATGGAACACGTTCCAATAGCTGTAACTGTCATCGGAATCCCTACAGCCGATCAGGATATACAACGTATTCCAAAATTAGGATTAATTTGAATACTCTCTCAGTTGTTCGTGAGTAGACTTTTTTGGTTTCAATTTTGAAAGTTCTTAATTTCAGAAACATTTTATTGAAATTCTTTCATTTTACTTTGCTAAATTTTTCTATTTTATGAATTTTTCTATTTAAATCTTTTTTTTTTTTTTTTTTTATTAAAAACTTATTTTCTCTATATTTTGCATTTGATTTTACTATGTATAGGGGATGTTTATGATTATACAAAATGTACTACTAGTGAAAATTTTTTTTTTTTTTATTTAGCTTACTTTTGAATGTTTATATATTTTTGATGTTCATAATTTTGTATTGTTTTTTTAAATTAGATTTTTTGTTTTTAAACCTATTCTAGATTTACTCAGACTATTATCCTCATCTTTGTTATTAGCTAACATTTCAATCATTGTGTCATCCATATTTCTTCAGGTTGGTCCAGGTAATCTTCAGGAGATTTCAAACTGAACTCTCTTTATTTAATATAGATGGGTAGAAAGAAGAGGGGTAGGAGACTGATAGGACGGTAGTTAGTTAAGTGATAATTACAAGAAAGATGAGGACAATAGTCCAAATGTAAATAATGATAAATCCTCATCCCAGAAATACAGACAAAATTTTTTTTTTTTTTAAATTTTGTCATTTTAATAATTTCATGATTAAAATATTTATTTTATTTTAATACTTTTAAATAGTCTATTATAAAAAAAAGTATTGTTCTCTTAGCATCTATGTTGATTCCTATTGAACAGAATTTCTTTGAATCTTGTATTCATCATAATTACTGATAGATTTCTCACTTTATCTTATACATAGAAGATGAAATATCATTTGCAGTGACGCAACGAGGTCGAAATGTTGATTATGGCACAGCTGGAGACTGTTACAGTTTACTCAATTGTCCACAGGTCAGTGTTAAAATATTATCTATATTAGACGCTTTCCAAAAAATCTGCTCCATTTCTTTGTAAATGAACTCTTTCACCTGAGATTTATCACTGTATTTTACTCCACATTAAACACAGGTTTTATTTTCATAAAAACACTGGTTAATAATCTTTGGTGCCTAATACAAGGGATGTCAGTCCTAATAATCAGAGAGGATTGAAATTTTTCTCACTATGCGTGCAGGGGTGGGGGCTTAACAAAAAGTGGAGTTAAAAAATAATTTAAAGTGTCAGAATAAACAGAATAAGTAGCGAGGTTGGAAAATTTCTGAAAATGTGTACATCCAATCAGAGGTATTCGATGAATTAACAAGATTTGTTTTCAATTTATAGATAATGATGAAGGGGAAAATAATTTTGTCAAATTATTTCAAAATATCATATTCCATCAGTTTTAGACTGGATGGAATGATATGGTTAATTGGACTTTGCAGGTTGGTAATAATTTACCAATCCCTTATATGAAATAATTTTTTGATTTAAGTGTTTTCCAGTTTTAAGTTCAAATTCATAGTAGGTATTTAGAGTTGAATGTTTATTTTTCATTTAAAATTTTTTAACCTTTGTATTTATAATATTTTCAAATAGTTTATAATTTTCAATATGCATTATGAATTTTTTCTCTTTTTTTCTAAAAAAAAAAAGAAAAGAGTGTGCCAAATATTTCGTAACTGCATTTCATTGTTACTCAGTGTATATAATCTATTGGGTGGTGCATAATTATCAAGCGTTTTTAAACAATATTTATTATAAAAAAAAAAAAGAAACATAATTCAACAATAACATTTTTAAATGTTTATACCAAAGTGTATGATTATTGACATGCATTTTTGTAACCTGAAAATAAAATATTTTTATTGAAAAATTTTATTAACAAATAACTTGCCTACAAAAACGCCTGATAATTATGCACAGACCCAATATTAATATAATCTTCAAACAGTTTGATATTTAAACTCCTCACAGATTAGAAGGGAATTAAAAATTCTGGCATGATGGCTGTTATTGACTCTAGAAAAATCTGGAAAAATAATAAAATCAACAAATAAAGGTATATTTAAAACTTATTAGGAACTTAATGCAGTTCTTCATTTCTTTTTGGCAAATTCATCAGTCACTTTGGTGTTAAAAAAAAACAAAAAACTCTATCATCATCATGATGCTCTGCTTTCATTTTCAAAAGGAATCAGCAACATACAGCACTACCATTTTTTTTCTTTTCTTATTTCTTTTCTCACTTGCTTAACTATAATCCCTCAACTTTCTTTCACTTTAATCTTCAACATTTTCTGTGCCTGTGTATAGAACTGGCATAGAAGTGTTGGGGGTATATGGAAGCAGTGACCTTCTCTGCTTACACTACTCTACTAATGTCACTTGTTCACAATTTATCCTAAGAAATGGGAAATTTTATAAAATTATCATGAGTACAAGGAGGATAGTAAAAATTATTAATATTACACAAAAAATATTTATCCTGGGGGGGAAAAAATCTAAGTCATGTGTTGCATATATGGACACTTCACCACTGAAATATACATTTTATAGTAATATAAAGAAGAGAAATTAGATCTTTCTTTCTTTTCTTTTTTTTTTTTTTCTCTCTCTACTTGTTAAATGGATCATTTATTATTGCTGTCAATTTCATTTTCAGGGTCGATTTCAAATTGATTTGACTGGAACTGGATTTGTTGTCTCAAGAAACACTCGTTGGATTACTACAGACCAAAGAGACTACAAGCAGATTAATTTTTCACAGGTTAAAACACCTTTCAATCTTTGTCATATAGCAAAATTGTCAAAGATTACTTCTTACTTTAATGTTTAAAGCTTTTAAACAATCTATATGAAAAAAAAGGGAAAAAAGAGTTGATCATTGTCAAGACAATGCAAAGAATCTTTTCCCTTAGCTGTATAGTCTGTGCTTTGTTAGGGCTACATTCAGTTTTCCTTCTAGACTGGTTGCCACCCAAGACTATAGAACCCAGTCTATCCTGCTATTTACCCATAGAGGTAAAAGACATGGATTCAAACCTTTCCCAATGGTATTAGCATGTAAATGAATGTAATGAACTCGACCGGAATTTAAACTCAGCTCTCTGATTCCTCAATCTAAGTTGCAATCCATTACTCTACCATGAAAAGAAAGACAACTTAATTTTTTTTTTCTTCACATTTGTATGGATGGCTGGTCAAATATGTGTCTGCTTGGGTAGCTATCTAACTCCTGTTGCATATGCCTTCACAGGCACATTTGTGTTTGTTCAATACCCACTGGTTTATACTGCAACTATGCTTAGCAGACCTTACTTTCTGAGAGTGAAGGAATAATCTAACATGATCAGTAGTTTGAACAAGGCCAGTACACTCAAACTCTCGCTCACAATGACTTGTGTTTTCATGTTAGCAGATCGGTCAACAGCTTCTGAACTGTTCCATCTACCTAATTTCAGTATCGTAGTTTGGATCATCTCTTGGTATGGTCATGGCACTTCCCAACACTGCCATATAATGGAATCATTTCCCCAGGCAATATTATCATGAAGTGACCTCTGACCAGTTAACTATGGGGACATTCATGTTCAGAACACTAACGTTCTAACCACTTGACCACATGCCCAATCTCTCTAATTTATTCATAGAAAAATAGAAATATTTTTTTTATAAATTCTCTTGCTGAAACAAAATAGAATTTTTGTCAGTTTTTTTTTGTATTATTTAGTGTCAAACATTCCTAACCATTCTATTATTACTGCACTTTGAATAAAAGAAATATTATTTATGTATCATTCTCTTTATGTTAATTTATCTTTTCACTTCTTACCTGTTTTGATATATACTGAGTGCGATGGATAAATTGTCGTCTAAATTATGCAAAAATGAAAATAATACTGACATCCCACTTTAACAGATATATTTACCAAAACTACACAAAAATATCTTGAAATACTAAAGAGTAAATTTATTTAATGAAATCGCCATTGGCTTCAACCACTGCCTCCAGATGACTTTGGAATCTCCTGCATCTCTTCTGGACAGTCTCCTTGTTTAAGTTGGTGAACGCAGCCATAATCCTTGCATTCATTTCATCTTTGGTGTTACAAGGAGTTTTGTTGGTCTCTTGCTCAGCTGTGACCCACACATAATAACCAAGAGGGTTGCAGTTTGGAGAGTTAGGTAGCCAGATGCAAGGGGTTATATAATCACAAAAATTGTCTGACAGCCATGACTGGGTTCTCCTGCTTGTGTGGCATGGTGCAGTGTCCTGTTGCCAGACAAAGGGTCTCCCAACAGCCACCCTCTTAATGTAAGCCTCCATGTTTAGTCTGAGGCCCTCACCAACAAACTCGGGAGTTATTTTCTTATCAGAACGATCAGTTAGTTTTCTGAGCTGCTGTACCATTAGACTCCTCCAACACTTTCCAAATCCTTTGCACTGTCCTCAGATTGACACCAAACACTCTGAAATGTTCGTATTGGAGCTTCTGGCATGAATGCCAAGCACTACAGCATGCCATTTCCAAATTTCTGGCAGAGTGAATTGCATCATGGTGCTATTTTTCTCACAGATGGTGCCCAACTGACCCTACTATACTGTACAGCCAACAAAAACAAAACACATAAGCAAAATTAAAAGATATAAAATGATGACAATTTACACATCGCACGATATATATATATATATATATATATATATATATAATATAAATTCTTTCAAACATGTTTGGTTGAATATCAGCAAGTTCTGTCTATCCAATTTTTTTGTAACTTTTTCCAATTACTGTATTATGCAATTGGTAAATTTACCAAAGTTATTTTCTTTTATTCTTTCCGCAAGTACTTTCAAATGTTATAACATTCGTTTTCAACAATTGTGTTTATGTAACTGTTTTCAGCTGTTCATTCTATAAAGGTATAAATGTAACACATGGTAAATTTTTTTTAGTAGGGGTCTATCACATTTTATTGTGGATCATCTAGAAATTACACAAATGACTGAATTTTTATTCAGTCTCATTATAAAAGCAGAGATGCTGATTATTAAATAACTTCTCACATCATGATGAGGCTGAAATAGAAATAAAATCTGATTGGTTAATTAATGCTGAACAACTACTTCCTGTTTTATTAATGAACACCAATTGGAACAATGTTATTTTATCAACTTTTCATTTGATGCTCTGTGTGTGTGTGTGTTCCTTTCATTTGATGTTCTGTGTGCTTCTTCCTTTCATCTATGTTGTGTACACACACACACACTATATATATATATATATATATATATATATATATATATATATATTTGTGTGTTAGTGCACCTGGGGACTGCTGTCCAATTTCATTGTGTATTGCACAGTGACAAGAAGAATAAATAATTTGATTATAAACAACATAAAAAAATTGCTATGAAAAATTACTAGCAAAAATATAATCTCAAAAAAGAATGATCTGCATATATTTAAATTTTACTTCATGATATTTAAGATATTTGAACACTTTTTTGTTTTAAATCCTTTTGAACATTTCCTTTGTACTTTTCTAGTTTTCTTTATTTTACCTTTATTTTTTCTCTTCATCCCAGAATGGAGAAGTGGTCCGTGGCTTGTGTGGTGGCAGGTGTGGAATTAAGTGCATTCCTGATCCAAACATTGGTTTACGACTGGAAGTGAGACATTAGTACATTGATATACAATCAAAGTAAGAAAAAGCTTTTGTTACTTATTTATTCATTTTAGACACCATTTTGTTTTATTCTACAAAGCAATAATGCCACCATTTTCTGGAAAAGAGGCCCTTCACTTTTAATTAGGATTTGACACTTGAACAACAATCTTTTGTAATAAGAGTAAACCTTTAATATTTGAGCTGAACTTGTTTATCTGAGCATTACCATCTGGTTTTTTGTTAGTTACCATTAGAAATTGGTATATAAATATTACTTTTGTTTTATTTTGGTAAATAAAATTTATTAAACTATACAGGATGATATTAATATACATCAGTAGAACTTTTTTTTCTCTTCAGAGAAAAATGTGTCAGACTGCCCCCCCTTTTTTTTTGTTTTTTTACAAAAACAACTTTCCAAATTTTGGTAAAAAACAATGACATTGAGAATAATTATGTTGTCAAAGACAATTGGATTGGATTGCTTTAAATAAAATGTACATCAAAGACCATTTTTGTTTTTATTTTAATCATATATTTGAAATATAAGCTCCTATATTAATATCCCAATCATAAAAAAGATAACTATATATACATTCCCAAAATGATCAAGTTGCCTAAAAAGATGACAGAAGATAATGGAACAAAACTATAAATATGTTGTTCAATTAAGTTAATGTAAAAAATAAAAACAATTATCTTTTAAATTTACTTAATAAACCAAATACAGGTTGACTATCACTAATTCAGCATCATTGGGACTTGTAGGGTGTGATTCTGCTAGATTACTAATGATCACTGTTGGTATATTAGTACACTTAACCTATCAGCTAACCACTTCATCTTACCTTTAAAATACCCTGTAAATAAGTACATGTTGATTAATGAAGGAAAAACTATTACCGTTATGGACAATGACGGAAAAACTATTACCGTTATGGACAATGACGGAAAAACTATTACCGTTATGGACAATGACGGAAAAACTATTACCGTTATGGACAATGACGGAAAAACTATTACCGTTATGGACAATGACGGAAAAACTATTACCGTTATGGACAATGACGGAAAAAAAACCGTTATGGACAATGACGGAAAAACTATTACCGTTATGGACAATGACGGAAAAACTATTATAGTTATGAACAATGAAGGAAAAACTATTATAGTTATGAACAGTGAATGGTGTCTGCATTTCACAGTATGAGAAACACTTCCTGTAGTCATTGGATTTATGACTAGGGCTAAATATTAACCGGTTATAATAAAAATGTGTAAAAGACAAGTAGAAATGCCTTAACAGCATTTTAGAGTGCACAAAAACAACCGATGCAGCAGCTAACACTACCAGACAGCAGTGGCATATCCATGCGGCAACCCAGGATTCTCATGGGAATTATAACTGGATTACTGATTGCCAAATTGGTAATGGTCAACCTATATACTTATGTTTTAGTTAACTCATAATATCTCTGTTCTGTTTTCAATAATCAATACTTGACTTAATTCCTGACAGAAAATTATGCTTTTCCCTGATTTTCAATGAACAGTACAAAAAGTACAGAAAATTCTTTGAAAAGATTTTAAGTAAAAGATTTTAAGTAAAAGATTTTAAGTAAAAGATTTTAAGTAAAAGATTGTAAATTTTTCTTTTCTCTATCATCAGAGATAATATATCAAATGACTAGTGGAGTAAGAAATGCCCAAACCTTGGCTCAGTATACTAGATTCAAATTCAGTTGGCACTAAAATACAGCTATGATCATTATTTCATTCCCTCCAAATGCCCCCCTCCCCACATATGCATGACTCGACAGCTTCCTTTCCTTTGTAGCTCATAATGTTTGTTCTTTTACTATCTCTCCCAGTCCTTATCTTGTCATCTATTTGCACAAACTCATTAAGTATGTCTCTTACTGTTTCTCTCTGTCTCTCTTGCTTTCAATGTCCTGTGAATATCAAATTCTCCAAGCCCCCTTTCCTCATTATGTGTCCCACAAATTTCAACTGTTGCCTTCTGATTCTAAATGACAGTTTGTTTCCATATCCCTTAAAAGTTCCTTATTGCTCATATGATCTTTCCATGGTATTCTCAGCATCCTTCTGTAGAACAAAATTTCTGCTGATCAAGTCCCTTGTCATCTCTGGGGAAATTATCCAGCATGCACTGCCATATAGGAGGATTGATATTATGTAGCAGTTGAACAATCTTTTCTTTGTTTTTAATGAAATTTTCCTCTTTCTTAATGCATTACTGTTTTTTTCTTTCTTTCTTTTTTTTTTTCCTTTTTTGTTTTTTTTTTTTCTCCTTTTTTTTCTCCTTTTTTTTCCTTTTTTTCTCCTTTTTTTCCTTTTTTCTCCTTTTTTTCTCCTTTTTTTTCCTTTTTTTTTTTTTTTTTTTTTTTTTTTTTCCTTTTTTCTTTTTTTTTTTTTTTTTTTTTTTGCTAGTTCCAATGAAATTTATGTCACGTTTTCTCTCATCTATTAAACCACTTCTCAGATAGCTAAATTTCTGTACATGGTTGAATTTGTAGCTGGCATACATTATGCTAATTTATTCTGTCTTACAATTGATAATTACTCTTTTCTTTTCACTTCCAACAGAATTTGTTATAACTATATACATCATCATTAGAAAAGCAAAAAGCTTTGATGTATTTGTTTAATAAATCCTATTCATGTCAAGTGTTTATAAACAATAAGTTATTAGTAGTAATTTATTAATTTCCTTATTATTGTAGAATCTATAAACACTAATATATGACATTTTTACCATCACAGATAATGTGCAAGATGAAATATGTAACTACTCTCAATATTAATAATTAATTAACCTAGACAATAATCTGAAACCTACAATAGAATCATGATTTCTTTTTTGTTTTTCTCTAAAATTTGGTCTTATATGCAGAGTTGCCCATTAAAACCTCATTATGATTCACACTGAATTGATTTGTCACCTAAGAAATCTTTTCTTTTCAGTGCAGTAAAAGAATTTACTGGACAAAAAGCTCAGGGTTGCCAAAAGCTCTACAACCAAAAAATGTACGTTTTTTTCATTGCACTTTAAAATAGCATTTTATTTTTTTCATATTGTTTTGTGCAATGAATCTGTCTCGTTTAAATTTTAACAATATTAATAATTTCAACAACAAAAATGCAAAAAAATAAAACAAATTTCTCAGAAAATTTTCATGAAGATCTATTTAAAAACAGCAAATAAGTCAACATTTTTATCTTAATCTTGAATGTTTAATTGTAATTATAATTTGTATTTCTATATATTGATACCTTCCTGTGTAAGGTGTGTTTCATACTCTAAATGAAAATAATAGTGTATAAAGTTTCATCCACTTTCAAAGATCAAGTGAATAAAGGGAGTAATTAAACTCAAGACAATTAGCTTATTATTTTGGTTTCCATCCCTTCTCTTTCTTTTTTTTCAACTACATTTCTCTTTATTTCTTTAGTCCTTTTATTTACCTTCTATCTTTCTCTCATCCCCTGCTTTTCCAAATTCTTTGTTCCTAGGCAGAGCATATAGATTTTCTGATCTTTTGGCTGAAATGCTAATTCATATATAATCCTATCAGGTACAATGCTAGTGTTCTTAAATAGGAAAGAAAAAACACTTTTTTTTTTTCTTCTTCTTTGCTTAAATGTTGTGGTCCTAAATGATGTAATAAAAGCTTTTCATTGAATTTTGGGATTATTTTTTTTTAAGTTGTGTATTTGCGACAAATTAACTGAAGCTAAATGAACACAAGGATGTCTGCACTTTGCATGTAGGTGGCCTTTTGCAATGCAATTCTTATGATACTATCAGCCATTGAATGTTTATAAGTTCAGTATGTATTTAAGGATTTGTTTGATGTGGAAGATTGTTGAGAAAAGATTGTTCAGCAACAATTTCACAGTGCTGGATTTAGTTTTTTCTTTCCTCAACTTTCTCAACAGTCTGTGCTTGTCTCACAGAATCAGCCTAGTTGCAAGAACAGACTTTTGATTTATTTATTTTTTTAATGAAGAAATCATGGCTTTGAAGAGTGGCTTCAGGCAAAGAAAATAATGGTTTTAGTTTGGCCTTATCAGTTGCCTGACTTAAATCCTACAAAAAATCTGTAGAACAACATTGTCAAATATTAGTGCAATGTCTGAAATAAGGGCAAATGACAAGTTATTAATAACACAATCTATCTGTATATGAGATTATTTTTAATGCATGTGGATTACAAAAAATTTTTTTTCAGAAATAATGAGGGTATATTGTGTAAAAGGAGAAATTAAAAAAATGTTTGCCTACACAGGAATTTGATAAATACATTAAAGTTTGCCATAGATCAAATTATTTCTGGCCAAACTTTATTTGACACCATATAAACAGGAAGTATGTTAACTGTTGCTATCCATCTAAATATGTATTTCTAAAAAAGATACCATGGGAGATGCTGGTGGCCAAGCAGTTAGTGGGAAGGATAGAATTTCATTTTATGTCTTACATTTGTTTTTGCAAATTTTTAAAAGGGTAAAATAGAAATATTTTAATTGCCTTGAAACAACACTTCTGATAAAATCCACATTTCTAGACTAACAGAAGATTGGCAGCATCTTTTTGAAAGCAATTGATAGAAAATATAGTCAATTTGTGCATTTGTATTCCTTTTATATATTTCAAAATCTGGGCAATGTTAGATACTTCTGCTACTTGAGCACCTTTCATATGGCAAGTATTAATGTTCTGTAAACATTCCTTACTAGGTGTTCTATGAATGTCACCTGGTACAAAAGTTAGTTCATCAAATATCTTTACAGAATAAAATCTTGTGCATGTATAAAGATGGCATTTTGTTTTTGTATGTTCTGTAGAATACCCCTAAAAATATTACATCCAACGATGCACAGTGATGTAATGTATTATGCCTCGGAATGAGACATCAGAGAGGCGAGTTTGAATTCCAGTCAAGTTCGTTATATTCACTTATGTGTAAATACTCCTGAAAAAAGTATGAATCTATCTCTTCTCCTTCCCCCACCTGTGAGTAAATAGCAGAACAAATTGGGCCCTCTAGACTTGGTTGGCAAACAGTCTAGGAGAAGGAAAATTCAAACTGACCTGGAGAGGCTTGTGCGCTGTCTGGTTATCTTACCCAAGACACACCATTGCTGATACAGCTGCAGTACATGTAGTGCTCCTATGACCCTCAGTGGTTACAGGACTTGTGATCAGTGTAATGGATAGTTGTTTGGAATGAGAAATTGAGGGTCAGAGGTGTATATATATATATATATATATATATATATATATATATATATATATATATAACATTACTTTTCACTTTGCACTGGATAAATAGTACACCTCCTCTACCAATCTTCTTGCTGGATGAATAGCATACACTCCCCACAAACCACATCTCTCTTTGCTAGATAAATACTTACCCCTTCCCCACATCTTTCTCTCCTCATTATTCCAACTCTGTTTCAAACAAAGTTTTGAGTTTTTGCTCACCTGTCTACTCATCAAAGTAAATTTTTTTCATGATGGTTAATAACTGAAACCTTCATAATTTCTTACAATAAAGAAGTCCTGTGTTTTTTAAATTTTTATTACAACAGTTTCATAATTATACATAATTTAAGTTGGAATAATATTACATTTGATATATCCTCCGTTCAAAATTCACAAAATAAAACACACCTTCATTAATAGTTGCATTAATTTATCAGCTAATGCTTTAAATACCTTTACTCTCTCTTTTCAGATGGAAAATTATACACACGGAAGATTAAAAACTACTGCCATCTTTCATTGTAAATAATCCATCCCAGAAGACTAATGCTTTTCTATTAGTCATGGTTATTTATTTTTTGTAAAACTTTAAAAAAAAAAAAAAAAGACAAAAAAAAAAGACAAAAAAAATTAAATAAAATCTACTAAAATTGTTTTTGCTTAAATAGATAATAAATTTATGAACAAAAAATATTGTAACAAATTAATGTACAAAAATATGGATGCTTTTTTTTTTTTTTTTTGTCTAAAAATATATTGGTGAGAAAATAATTCATGTACTGAATGTTTATACTTTAAAGTTATATTTTTAGTTGTTTATTCTTAGTACAGTTTTACTATGTTATTTTTTTTTTTTTTATTCTTTTCTATTTTTGCCATTGTATATTTGAAATACATTTTCTGTATGTTTATATTGTAAATATCCAAGTGATCATTATGTGAATGGGATATTCAATTTTGTTTGGAAATGTAGATAATCATGAAAATATAATTATAAAATATGAATGCAGGATTTCATTGGTTAATTTGAATACAAACTTTGAAATTTAGTTGTCATTATCAAGTGTATACACTTTTTAAAAAATTAATTAAACAAACTAATCTGTTTAAACAAATGCAGTGAAGCTTCACAAAAAGTGGAATTACAATTTAATGTCCGTGTTGAAATTGTTAATTCTAATATATAATCAGTATCATTAGAATGAAGTGTGCTAAATAGAATGAAAGTTATGACCAACATTTTGAGAAAATAATTGATGTGTAATTTGGCAGCCCACTTTGCTATATCAAGATATAGCAGATGATCTAGATAATAAAGCAATTAAAAATACCTTTTGTATTCAATCCTAACTTACCTTATTTCAACTTGGAAGAAAAAGAGCTTAATTTCAGTTTGTAACCATAAAGCTGGTTTCAGTAGAATAATCATTATGACTGTTTTTTGTCTTGTTTTATTTTTTATTTTTAATAACAACTGAAATTTTTTAAGAAAACAAACATATTTTAGTAAAATATACATATTTCATTACATATTTTAATGAAATGGACTTTTCTTTTTTTTTTTTTTTTTTTTTTAACTAATCAAAATTATGTTTAAGTTTCATTGGTCTGTATGTTAACCATGTACAGGTAGGTCCATTAATTTCATAACATAACCACAAGTTAATAGACTACTCACATAAGTGACCTACTCCAGGCATATCATTGTAGAGCAGTTAGAATGTTATTAACAAAATAATTGCCGAAAAATTATAAAAATTCATTTTGATAATTTTATAATGGTTTATGCAAATTAAATTTTATTTGCCACCCCACCCCCACATTCTAAAAAAAAAATACTCCTTTTTTTCTTCATTGCTAATTATAGGTTTTCCACCAGCAGCTCCCAGTCATAAAATAATAAATCTGTGATCACAATGAGTGCAATACAATCACAATACTTAAATGACATTTGAGGAGATGTTCAATTTAAATTAACAAGATGTTAAAAATTAAAATAATGTTGAGTTTGTTTTAATTCAATGCTACCATAATGTCTTTCAATACAAATTTGCAGAATGGATTCATGGTGCTAAAAGTGGTAACAAGCTGGCTTTTAAGACAATACTTAACACTTGCCTGACAAGCAGTAATCAATTATTTAACTGCATTGCAACTCGGAAGAAATCTTTTGGAAATCAAATATTAGTTCTGAAAGCAATTCAGATTTTAAAAATATCATAGCCCAAATAAACCTTGTAAGAGATAGCAATCACTACTTTTATAAATGTAATATATTTGATTAAAAATATATCTATTAAATGATCAACAATATATTAAGACTTACTTCCAAGTATAATTGTTAATATTCTGGCAGGAAAAAAAAAAATAACCAAAATAATAATTTTCAAATATATAAAAAAAATGTCATGTCAACTTCTGAAATGTTTTAAAAATATTTCTGTTCAGATCATTAATTAATATAAGCACATGACACCCCCACCCAATTTGATTTATTTTTTCTTTCTTTAAATATTACAATATGATTAACATAAATAGTAGAAAGGGAGAACTTTTTTTTTTTTACCTTTTTCCTTAACAATGTAAACAATTTAAACATAGTCATTGCTGAACTACAGATTGCAATTTGAACAAATTATACTGCTGTAAAGAGTGTTCATTCTGCTTTCTAACAGAACCAAATTTATGGATATATAACAAAGAAAGACACTTTTCTAAGAGATTCAAAGAATCAAAAAGAAAAAAAAATCAGATGGACTTCATTTAACAAAAAAAATCATTAAAACTGCCCACCTATTTCAGTATGAAATATCTGGATAATTTTTCCATGATTCCCTGTATTGGGATAATTTAATATCTGTTCATGATCCTTTCATATAACCCCCCCCCCAATTAGTGATTGCTTTGTTATGAATAAAATGGCAGGATATGTGAAATGAGTTTGAAACTTATTTTACTGCAGTCGTTTAAGAAATCATTTGAGTTGTTCATACCAAAATATGTCGATATTCAAATTGTATTAAAACCCTTTTTAAAAAATGTCTGGAGGAGTTATCACTTGCAATCAAAATGTCATTATTTTTTATTTTGTTAATTTCTTAACTTTTCTAAGCATTTAAAAAAAATACTAGAATACTAAATGTACATATTCTGTTTTGCTATATAAAATGACACTTTTTGGTAATGTTAAAAGTTGTACATTTTTAATGTTTTTCATTATATTAGCAATATATAGCAATATATAGTTAGAACATATTACAGTACACAATTGTGTGTATTAAAATACCCCTCTCTTATTTTTTTTATTTTTTTCCTCAGGTAAGAACAAATTGTTTCTATTGCTTGACTTCTCTATAATTTTCATCCGTTCTTTTCTGTACATAAAGTTTAAATTGTTGAAATTATAAAACTTGGGATTCATTGTGCTGAATAACTTCTTTTTTTTTTTAAATTTGTTTTTTAAAGATATCTGTTGAAAAATATGATTATAGCATTTACATTAATTTTGTTTAATAATTGTGGTTGATATTAAAATGTGAGACAATGTTAACTTGTCACAGTATTGTATTTACACACAGTATACAATCTAATATAGTTTTCTAAGTGAAAACCTTAAAATTCTTAAACTTTTATTTTAAATTTTAACCTATATATATATATATATAGTACTTTCCATTTATGAGCTTTTATTCCAACTCCTTGACTATTGATATTTATTTTGTAATTTTTTTTCTTTTCTGTACATAAAATTTAAATTGTTAAAATTATGAATCTTGAATTTGATTGTACTGAATAACTGTTAATTATATAAATATATTGTATACATACCTGTTATTGATGCCTTTTTTTCTATTTTGGAGATTTTCTTTTTTCCTTTAAAACAAGTTTGTGTTCATTTAAAAATTAATTTTCTGAAAAGTGCTGAGAAGTTGGTATGAATACAAACCATTTTTAAGTGATTCGCTTTTTCAATTGATAAGCAAAAGTTGTTTTTATGTAACTCTCCTAATCTCCAGAGTTGCTGAACTGGACTAAAAGTAGCAAGTTGGGATATATATATTGTTATTTGATAATTGTTTGTTACAGCAAAAAGATAAAATGTATTAAGTTTTTTAAAAGTCTCGTTTTTTTTTTTTTTTTTATTTAAACAAAAAAACAAAAAAATTATTCCCCAGGAGTCATCCTTTTGATAGGTAAGACTTATATTTAACCAAGAGGATGGACATTATTATCCTTGCAGTTATGGATGCCTTTAAACTTCAGTTGTTACTATTGATGCCTATTATTAGTAGCAGTGTAATTGCCTGTTAGCCATGTGGAGTATAGGGCTCTAACTTCACAATACTAGGTGTTGTGGTTTTCATCAGTACATTTTTCTGAGGTGAAGTTTCTATCCACCAATGCCCAGTTTTGAATTTAAAGTTCTCCTTCTCCTATATTATTTGCCAACCAAAGCTAGAGAGACCAGTTTGCCTTTAGCTTTGGGGAAGAGGTAGGAATTAATAACCTTTCCAATTGTAACACTACCTACTCAGCGAGCATTTGAAGTAACTAATTAAATTCAGTTTTTTTTTTTTTTTTTTTTTGGTCTTTAAAAAAAAAAAAAAAACATAATAAAAATAATCTATGCAAAATTATGACGCTTTAGTATATTTAGTATATACATTGTTATCAATAAGATTTTGTTTTTCTTTTCTTTTCCATTTGGCAAAAGAATTAAAATATTGTAAGGGCTGATTACTGTAACAAAATGGTCATATATGAAAATGTTATTTTACTAATCTGTACTTTCACAACTTTTCACAAATATCCTTGGGAAAGATATGAATCCATCTCTTTTTCCTTTCTACTATGGTCTCTCTTGACAACCAGTCTAAAAGGACAACTCTTAATTAAAACTCATTTGTAATCCTGATGTGACACATACTGAAAATATGGGATTTGACAATTCATTTCTGTGCAGGGTTGTGGACTAATGCCAAATAAAGGAAGAATATATTTTTTAATCATTTCACCCTAAGCAAGGCAATAAAGCCACTAAGACACAGGGAGTTACTGAGTATGAAAGAATATAAGGAAAAAAAACATTATTAAAGAGTGAAACTGATAAAAGAACAGGAATTAAGAAGATAAAACATCACAATTGATATTGCATTTAAATTTTTGAAGATTAAACTTGACTGGAAAGCAAGAAACCAGAAGAGTTCCACAAGTGAGAAGTGTGAGAGAAGAAACTGTTAGCATAGAACTTATGGTTACATGTAGCCATTTCAATTAAAATCATGAGACCTTGCCACTAAACTAGTACTGCACTTAAATTCAATAGTCTAGGTAACATAGAGCAAAGTTCATCAGAAGAATTACCCTGAAAGTATTTATAGAAAAGGCACATAGTTACATTATTGTGATGGGAAAGTGAATGAAGTGAAGGACCAATGACATTTGGATCTTAGTGAAGATCTCTAAATCCATTGCAGGAGTAGCAGGGCAGATTAAGTAGATTAATTACCTTTTTACAGAGACCACACTATTAATGACATGACCACTTAGCATCAATGCTGATATTTGGCTGCAATGATGTCATTGTTCTTTGATTCCTTCAGTGACTGGGACAGCAGGAAATCAACAATAGATGTGATCTAAGCAGGATCATGAACTGCTACTCAAACCCATGCTTAACTAAGCCAGAAACAATTGATACTCTATCACCCGGGCTTTACAGCTACATCATGTAGAAACACTAGTTTCTGTACAATCACTGAAGTTAAGCAATGTCAAACCTGGTCAGTATCTAGATGGGTGGCTACTTGGGAATACCAGTGGCTGTAAGCTTGGATGTGTGGGTGGTTTAATGGATAATGGCTTGGAATTGTTAATCAGAGAACCAACTTCCAATTTCACTTGAGTTCATATTTATTTATGTGCAAATACCCTTGGGGAGAAAGGTATGAAGACACTTCTCCCCCCAGCTATGGGTTAAGTATTAAGACTTGTATTACTAAACCGAAAAAATTCTTACAATCTAAAAATATTTTCCGGCTATAAATAACCTGTAAAGAGTTGATAATCTGTAGAAAATGAAATAATCAATCACTTGATTATGTGTTAATGTTGAACAAATATAGAAGAAAAAATTAATATACTTTGTTAATGCCAAATAGAAAATAACATTTGTGTGTATTGTTTATTTTTTGCTATGGTAGAATATGGGTAGTGGCTTGGATTGAGCCATATTTGAATTCCAATTGAGTTTGTTAAAAGTCCCTTACATGCAAATACTCTTGGAAAGGTATGAATCAATTTCTCCCCCCCAGCTATGGGCAAATAACAGCACAGACTGTGTCCTATAGCCTTGGGTGGCAACTGGTCTAGGAGAATGGCAACTCAAAACCTCCAACTATGGGTAAATAGTATGTAGTGCAGTCCGAGTTCTATAACTTTGTAACCAGTTTCGGAGGATAGCCCTGAATTTGAAAGTATATATAGCCCTGGTGAAGCACATACTATGGAGCTAAAGAAAGGATCATGGAATTTGTACTAACTTGATGATAATTCTAGAATTTGCAATTATAGTCAATATCTGCTCATTGTAGGTATTTGCCATTGAATAACTATCTGCAATATGAATTTAAGGAAGTTAATGAAAAATCATCAGAATCATTTGGAAATTAAAAAAAGAAAATGATTATAATATCTCTATAATATTAAATTACAAGAATTGCTACAGAAGGTAGTGAAGGAGAGCAAGAAGAAAGGATGAAACATCAACTACAAGAAGATGGAATACATGGAACAGCCCAACATTCAAATTACAAATTAAAGATATCAAACTATAACAATTTAAATATCTGAAGTGTTTTAACAAAGGCTGGAAAGTGTGACACTGAAATCCGAAGGTGTATTGTGATAGTGACATATGCCTTTCAAAAGCTAAGCAGAGTATTAAAAAACAAGAAAATTTTGTTAGAAACAAAGAAAAGAGTACTGAACTGTTACATAATCGGTCCTCTTATATGGCAGTGAATGCTAGACAATCTTCTCAAAGATGAGATTTGAAACAACAGAAGGATGCTGACAATACTATGGACAACATGTGAGCAATGACAGTTTTAGAGAAAATAGAAAGAAAATGGACACTTACATTTAGCATCAGAAAGAGGTAGTTGAAATTTCTAGGATGCATAATGAGAAAAGAGGGCTTGGAAAATCTGATACTCATAAGATAGGTTGAAGCCAAAAGAGACAGAGGAAAACAACACATAACTGACATAAATGAATGGCAGAACAAAGATTAGTACAGATGACAAAACTTGTGAACTGGAGAAAGGATTGCCTATGTCCTGGAAACTGTGGAGGCAAAACATAAAAAATGATTTAATATTGTTATTATTCTTGAAGGGGACTGATCATGTTTTCCGACAGTACTTAAAACTTTAAAAAACAAACAGAGAAAACAAAAAAAAAAAAAATTTCTGATTTAATATTGGGTTTTTTTTTCTGGAACAGATAAACTCTGATTTCTTTATTTTTTTAATGGCATCTTTATTTAATACATACAAGAAGTGATTAGTATATCCAAGAGGCAGGAAGAATCCACAAACTAGGGGACATAACTAGGAGCAGTTAGTTACCTACACATTTTCAAGAGAATCTCAGTAATGAACATTTAATAGTTTATTACTGTCAACTCAATGTCTGAAGAACAGACAAAATGAAGACTAAGTAAATATACATTACTAGCAGGCTTCACCTGCACGCTATCACTTCGCAAAGTAAGATATATTCACTATTTGTAATATTTGAAACAAAAATTTTAAATGAAAATTTCATTCATAAACTGGCTTATTTAAGGAAAGTTTTACAAATAGATGCCGACTTGTTGAAGGTCAACTAAAATATGAATTTCAAACACTTTTCTGCACTATATAAATCAATATTCTTAAACAGAACTATTTTTGATACGAAAATAAAAACAATCCTCAAATAAAAGAACAGTAATGAAGTACAGTTAATGAAATAAACTTTTAAAATCATATGCAAATTAGTTAAACCTGAAGAATGATATTGCCTAGAAGTAGATAATATATAATACAGATATTGAGCTTTTAGCGTGTAACACATTATTTATCATCTCTCAGGGGCAGCTCCGTCAAAGCCAAAATTGAATCAACCTTGTGTCACAACACAACTTCGATGGGTCAAGTAAATGCCAAATTACTATAAAGTAGAGCTGCAGCTTTTTAATCTTAGAATTCATGGGAGAATTGAGCTCCAATTTTGCATTTATTCATATAGATTCCATAACATGTTTTACTTAAGTAGATGTTATGTTTGTCTAACTCTTGAAATGTTGAATGTATAACTAATTCTAATTTCTATTTTCCCATTTTTACACTATATTAATTTTATCTTATAAATTGTCCCCTGTTCTGTCACCCATGAAATAAAAACAATTGTTTGTACGAAAAATAAGGATCTACATACATCAAATTGTCTTTAAATTAAATGGCAGCAGAAGAATTATTGTTGAACTTTGCAAAGGTAAGATTAAACATTAATTCAATACTTAAATGCAGCAATCAATTTTGAGTTCTTCTGTAGTTTATTGATGCCTATTGCATCTACTTCCCCCTAGCTATTGTGATGATGGCCAAACCAAGAGTCCTGCATGGGAGCTAGCTTAAATGCAGCTCAATAGAACGGCTTTTAAGTCAGCTGCAATTTTGGATACAAAAAAAAAAAGTTACTCCCCTTGAACCATAAAAGCAAGAATAATGGCTAGTATAATATATTAGTATATATTTATAACCTCACATAATCTGAGCTCAACAAAAATCGTTCCCTGCACCTAACTTTTCTAGGGCTTTTGAATGAGCTATGAATAATTGAAACCAGACCAGTAGTGAAATTGCTTAGAGACACACACATACGCGCGCGCACACACTGTACATTATATATAAGATTAATGGGCACTTCGCTATGGTTAGCAAGCTTGCCTCACGAGATCAATTGAATACTGAGTGTGATCCTCACTGGGTGCTTCACACTTTCAGCCTTGTGCCACATCTAAGCTATGCTTAGAAAATCATTTATAGGGCACTTCAAGTTAGTGTAATTAACAAATTAGTCCTGCTTGATAAATTACAACTGAATACTGATTTCAGTCCTCATTAAGTACCCCATACTTTTGGGATTGTACCACATCTACTTAGAAAATCGCCATGTTATTTCTTTTTCTTTTTTTTTTACTATTATTTCTTTCATCTTATTTCTCTTGTTTTTTTATTGCAGTTTTCACACTGTTATTCTATAGTAAATGGCACACTATAAAAGAATTACTATTATGCATTTATTTATACCATTCATGTCATGCTCTATATAATTCTATAAACAAGTCACAGGGTCAGTAGTTTTTTTTGTTTTTTTGTTAAGCTCAGCTCTAGTAAGTGTTATAATATGTGACACAGAAAGCTGAAGGTGCATCAGAATAAAGAAAAAATGTCTTTCAAAGGCAAAGTATTAAGGGATAGGAAAATTTCATTAGAAGCAAAGAAAAGAGTGCTGAACTGCTGTGTAAATGCTTGATAATTTCTTCCCAGATGAAGAAGAAAATTGAAACAACAGAAATGTGGTTCTATCAAAGGATACCATAGATGGAACAAGGAAGTTTTAAGGGAAATGGAAGCTAAAAGACCATATATACTTACAATCAGAAAGAGACTGATGAAATTTCTGGGTCGTATAATCAGGAAAGCAAGCTTGGAGAATTTGACACTTAGAGCCTATTGAGGAGAAACTTTAATCTACCTAATAAACTTGGGTGGTAGAACAGGAAATGGGATGGATAGTAAAAGGCTAAACATTGCTTACAGCTACAAAGAATAGGAAGTTGTAGAGAGTCATGATCATCTACATCCTGAATGGATGCAGCATATATAAAAAAAAAAAAAACAGTCTCAGAAGATAACAATTGATTTGATAGCTTGTTGAATTTTTCTACTTTGCTAACATTAACCTTTAAAAAGCCTTTAAAAATATTAAAACTATTGATAACCTCCATTTGGAAGATTAATAAAAAAAAGAGTTAATTTGGTGACCTAGTAATTGTGAGTTCAATCCCAGAGCCAGGTAGTGTGTATTTGAACTCTGTTGAAACAGGGCAAGCAATAACTGAGCAGTACTAAAAATAAGAACTAGACAAGATATCCCTATACATAGACAGTAGAATGAGAACAGTATACCCCTATAGATTAAATAAAGGGTTCAGTTCAAAATTCCTTGTAGATTACCCGGATTGATATACCCCTGATAAGAGAGGGCACAATGGCTGAGGACAATAATCTGCATGTAAATAATGAAAATATTCAATTTATCTATCAAACTCCCTGACAAGTGGATATCATACCTGTGAAACTCAGGGTTGGGAAAAATAAGTTGAATATTTAATTTTATTTATTGCTAGATATATCATTTAAAATTGAAGCTTTTTTTATAAGTATTGTTGATTTTGGAGGACAATGTAAGAGAATCAGCTGAATCCTTGTTGAGTCATAAAAGGTTCAGGAATAATGTCCTGGAGGAATAAATTTGCAATTGAACCATTGTCTCAACTTTTATTAGCTTCAACCAATTCTTCTCCAGCTATATGGCTCATTTGTAAATCTGAAGTAAGAACAATTTATCCAAAAGTCCAACAGCAAACGGTTTCATTATGGTTAATTTTAGCCACTGTCACCATTTCATACATCTTATTCCTTTGCTGATGGCCTCAAGCAGTACTTGTTTGCAAGCCTGGAGACATCATCAGCATAGACAGAGTACTTTATACAGGAAGGTTCCAATGGAACATATAGCATGGCAAAAGTGGTGGCCTTGACAAATTGATCTTGACAACAGAAAAGGCTTTGATCTTTCACTATTCATTTCCACTGGGGATTAACATACAGCAGTAAGATCCAGCAGCAATTTTTCAACTTGAAGTTGACCATGGATAAGACAACCACCAGGAAAATATGTTTAGTGATGATTGTTCTAAATGATGGGGTAGGCAAACTTTTTTTTTCCTTTTTTTTTTCTTTTTTTTTTCCTTTTTTTCTTCTTTTTTTTTTCCTTTTTTTCTTTTCTTTTTTCTTTTCTTTTTTCCTTTTTTTTCTATTCTTTCTTTCCTTTTTTCTTTTCTTTTTTCCTTTTTTTTCTTTTCTTTTTTCTTTTCTTTTTTTCTTTTCTTTTTTTCTTTTCTTTTTTCCCTTTTTTTCTTTTCTTTTTTCCTTTTTTTCATTTTTTTCCTTTTTTTTCCTTTTCCTTTTTTTTCTTCTTTTTTTTTTTTTTTTTTTTTTTTTTTTTTTTTTTTGGAAGGCCATATGTGTTTTTTGGGCTGGTTCATGATGAGCTGCATGTATAAAAACTATACTTGACTGAAAATAATGAACATACAAGAAACACTCTTTTTTAGCATTGACAATAGTAATCAATAACCAGTCCCTGGTACATTGGAAGTGAGAAAAATTATGATTCTTTTGTGTCATATGGTAAATTGTATACACCGACCCTATTTGTGTTGGTATGTAGTAACCTAGTTAATAATTATTTAATGAATACTCAATGAAATTGTCATAGATTGTTTTATTTATATCTATTAAACATTAACTAAAATTGGAAAAAAAAAGAAAAACTGATTAGATGAAAAATCAAATAATGTGCAAAAAAATTTTCTTTGAAATGCATTTTCAAGCTGCACTCAAACCCGCCATAAGTCACATCCAGCTCATGGGCCAAAATTCTAAATTGAACACTGTGGCTTGATTGTTCACTTTTTTAAGATCATAGGTAATAAATAGAGGTTATCTAAGAGAACCTTCTCTTTCACAGCATATCTTTGTTCAAGGGCTATCAGATGATCCAGCCCAGCCTGAAATTGGTTTGTTATGGCCATTGCCAAAATCTTGACCTCTATATTTAACATAGTTAAAAGCTAGAAATTCCTAATTCTATCCCCACTATGTTTGTTCTTGGATAGCATCTTCATTACCCACCAAGTGAAATACTTCATTCAGTTATTGAAAAGCAATACTTGCAAGGGGGGGGGGGGCATGTACAATTCATGAAGATGCCCATAGAGCCCTGAAGCTATATTCATTCCAACCATCTTTAGTGCTTTCCTAATCTCATCTTCAGTTATGGGACCCTGACACCAAACTACTTTGGTTACTTCAGGCTAAGGAAAGTCAGCCTACTAGGCATCAAACTGAACAGAGCTCAAACTAGGCACTGTGGTCTTGTAAAAAAAATCCTTTAGGTAGGAGGCATAAAATTCTGCACAGATGTCTTTATTTTTTTGTCAAATGTCAGCAATTTGATACTAATGATAAGCCAATTTAGAGCACTTTGAATCACTTTTGCATGCAATTCTGTGGCTATATTGTGTTGCCTAAGCAGAGATTATTTTTAGTTTATTTTGTTAACCTTGGTCAGCTGTAGCTTTGAGTGACTTGGTTTCCATTTCTTTATTTGAGAGCCATGTCTACTTTCAGTTGTCATCTGTGCCACTAATCTCCTTAGGTCAATTAGAATTGACAACAAGCTACCTAATTCTACTTTTTAAAAATTTGTTCAACCACAGTTTTCATCAATTACTGCTTTTCAATTAGTATTATCACGAATATCCTTCAAATACAATAAAGATGTGCCCAATTTCTAGTATCCAGATATCCTAGTTTTAGATTAGTGAAATTTATTATTATTGATATTTAGCTCTCTTTTACAAATTTAACTCTAAAATCTGTTTTCATGTTAGCCTAAAGCTTTCTAAAAAAAAAAAGGAGTTGCAGCATGAGAAATCATTAATAAAGTATAATCTAAATTATTGATTAACATAGATATTACCTCTAATGTAACATATTAACATAGACATTACCACTAGTTTTTTTTTCAAAGTGATGTTCACTCTCTTCAAGACCTGGAAGCTACCTGGAAGAGGCACATTTATGAGTTCCACTTGATGTCCGAGTTAGTCTAAGGCTCAATAGTTGTCTAGGCATGAAGCTTCACAATGACCTATTCACCAGAAACTTTCCACTTATAGAAAGGTGATATATTGGTTCAAGCTAAATGCCCACAATGGCATCATGTATGTCTTTGAGGATATTACAAGAAGGTCATCTGGGGATTCTTATGGTGCTCTGTACTTTTCAGAGCTCAGAGCAGATTCTGCCTTCATGCAAGTGATGGTCATTTACATGTGTAATGTAAACTTGAAGAAAGACGTCTTCCAGAACATCTCTACCAATTCTACTGGTTTAGTTAGATTGAAATGTTTTTCTTTTTGATTTATTATGTCTTTAAAAACAGTCATCCATTCATTGTTACTAGTGGTAGTTTGGGGTTAGAACAGCAATGATGGACAGTAACTAGTGTTGTTTTCAAGATATTGAATGTAACCAGCCAGTCCCCCGCCCTATTGGATAGTTAGAGCTAGTTTGGATAAGAGATCAGATGCTGATCTCTGGTCATCTAGAGTTTTGGTGGTGCAACTACCTTCAGGGAATTACCCATTAAGAAGGACTTTCTTATTGATAAAGCTCTTCCAGTGATTCCAAAGCTAGAGTTTCAGCAGCAATCCTTTTTGTCATACTTTGTCAAAGGTCTTTGAAATATCTAATAGCCAGAATACTGATGAGACAAATTATGAAGTATCATATTCTTTTACATAAAATTTTTTGCACTAATACAAAAATTGACACTAAAATATAAAAAATACTTATCAATGAGTTTTGCATGGACTTGTAAACCTAGTTGTTTTCTTACATCTTACATTGTCTATAGCAAATAATTTTCAAATGAATCAATGTGATGATTTTTGAATAGGAAGTATCTATAAAATCCTGATGTGTAATGAAGAATTATATTTTACTAATAAACTTCTCTTCACTAATATGAAAATGGACACTAATAAGCCTGTTTATACAATAAAAGGTACTTATCAATGGACTTACATGGATTAGTACTCCAATTTGTCCTATTGTCTTTTTTGTGGCAAAAAAGTCATACAAAAAATTCCAAATGTGTCAAATAATAGACGCTGTTAAATTTGATATTTAGTACCACTACGTTGCAGAACAGACTTCCAAGAGGATGCTTCTTTGTTCACTATAATGTTAACCTCTTCAAACATAGCGTCAACCATTATCTATCCTACATATCCTCATAATATGCACTTAATTTCTCCTGTTACATCCATACAACTTCACTCACTAACACTATCTTGAATGGCTCTTAAGCCTTGTATTGGGTGAACATTTAGTAAAAAGAAAAAAATTGATAACTACTCTACTATAAAATGCTTATAGCAATATCACCTTGAAATACTGATTACTGTACAATCACCAAAGTTAACATTGAGCCTGATCAGTATCTAGATGAGTGACCACTTGGGAATGCTAGGTGTTGTTAGCTTAGCTGTGTGGGTGGGTTAGTTAATAGGAGAGTCAAGTTCCAATTTCAGTTAGGTTCATTATATTCACTTACATGCAAACTACGTTTGGGAAAGGCATGAATCCACCTCTTCTCCTCAGCTATAGGTTAATTAGTAAGACTTGCATCACTAAATCATTATTATCTCAAAAAAAATTCTTACACTCTAAAAAATATTTTCTGGCTTTAAATAACCTGCAATGGGTTGATAATCCATAGAAAATGATTCAATCAATCTACTATAAAACAGCAAAACCACTTCACAATGACCCTTTCATCAGAAACTTTCCACTTACAGAAAGGTGATACATTGGTTTAAGCTAAATGTCTACAATGGCATCATGCCTGTCTTTTAGGATATTACAAGAGGGTCATCTGGGGAATCTTATGGTGCTCTGTACTTTTTAGGGCTCAGAGCAGATTCCGCCTTCATGCAAGTGATGGTCATTTACATGTGTAATGTAAACCTGGAGAAAGACGTCTTCCAGAACATCTCTACCAATTCTACTGGTTTAGATTGAAATTTTTTTCATTTTGATTTATTATGTCTTTAAAAACGGTCATTTTAGAAGCATATATTCAGATAATATATACAAATATATTCAGACAAAAGTGGAAGAAGAGTAGGGATTAGAAAAAAAAATCATTAAATCACTTGCTCCAAAATGGCAAATCAAAAAATATAATAGAAAAACAACAACAACAACAACAACAAAAATTATTAACCAGTTATCACTCTTCAGCGATCAGTACAAAACATATAAATATGTTCACAGTGTCTGTTTTTAAAGCCATAATAAAAATTATACATCCCTCCATAGATTATGAAAGCTATATTGTTAGATTTGGTCTGAATTTCTGGGATGAGGAGTTATCATTATTTATATTTGGACTTTGTCTTTATCTTTGTTGTTGTTCTACAGGGCTAAAGCATTGGTTCTTGAATTTGGTTACATAGTAATTGTAAGTTCAATCCTGGGGCAGGGCAGTGTGTACATGAATTCACAGATCACGACATCTGTCAGAGAAATGAAATTTAAATTTTTATTATTGCATTATTCCAAAATTGTAAAACATCAGCAGATAGCTATTAATGTTAACAACTGAGCACAAATAGTTATTAATTAAAAAAAAATAGTAATTAATGTATAATATTATCCATAACTACATTTACAAGAATATCATTTTAGATAAAAGTTAAAAAATAACTATAAATATGTAAAAAAAGGCATATATTGTCGAAAACTCCTTTTTCCACAATATAGATATTTGGGTTGTTATAATGCTTATTACCTATCAATAATAATACTGAATAAATTTTTTTAAACATTAACGTATATTTAATCACATTTCCCTAATAGTTGTCATGATATGTCAGCAGAAACAGAGTAAATAACAACTGAGCAGTACTAAAAATAAGTACTAGATAAGATATCACTATACATGGGCAGTGGAACAAGAACAGTTCACCCCCTCTAAATTAAATAAAGTGTTCAGTTTGGAATTCTTTGTAGGCTACCTGGATTGATATACATCTAATGAAGGCCAGAGAACACAATGACCAAAATGTGATAACTGAAAACAAAGATAAGGACAATAGTCTAAATGTAAAAAAAGAAAGTACCTTTTTATTTTCTTAATTAAAAATGGGTAAAAAATATTGTCTCATAATAATTGTTACATTTAGTAAATAGTAAATTTTGTTGCTATTATAATGCTTCAAGTATTTTTGCCCTGTAGCCTTCATCAGGTGTATGCCAATCCAGGTAACCCTTTATTTAATCTGCAAGACAACAACCTAGTGAATAAAAGCTTTGATTTATGAATTTTGTGATATTTAATTGTGAGTTCAATTCCTGGGCTGAGTAGTACAGACATATACTGAGTGGAAACAGAGTGAACAATAATTGAGCAGTACTAAAAAAGAATCAGATGTACTAAAAGGAACAAGATATCTCCAAACATAGAGAATGAGAACAATCATTGCCTAAATAAAGGATTCAGTTCAAAATTCCTCAAACACCTGGAAAAAAGCTGGAGGATATAATGACTGAAATGTTGTGATAACAACAACAATGATGGGGACATTAGTCTAGATAACATTTACATAAAGAAATTGAGTCTTGTGAATGTGCCACCAAAAGCTGAAGGTTCATCAGAATAGCAAAAAATGTCTTCCATAAACTAAACAAAATATTAAGAGAAAATTTATATAGAAAAACATAGAAGAGTACTGAATTGTTATGCAATGTCAGTCCTCTTATATGGCAGTGAATGCTAGACAGTTTCCTCACAAATGAAAAGGAGATTTGAAACAACAAAAATATGGTTCTATCAAAGTATACCATGAAAGGAACCTGTGAGCAACAAAGAAGTTTTGAAAAGAAAAGACTTGAGGCAAGAAGAAATGTGGTTCTACAGAATGATGCTGAGAATATCATGGATGGAACATATGATTAACAAGAATATTTTAAGGAAAATGAAAACAAAAAGGGCACATAATTAGAATCAGAAAGAGACAGATGAAATTTCTAGGAAAATGAGGAAAGTGGGCTTGGAGAATTTGACACTCATAGGATATATTGGCAGCAAGTGAGAAGACAGGCAAGCAGTGAGTGACCTACATAATGAGCTGAGGTAAATGGATAGAAAAACCAGGATTAGAAGTGATAGTGAAAAGACTAACCTTATTAAGAGCTACAAAATATAGGATATTATAGAGAACCATAACCACCCATGTCCTAAAAGGACATGGCACATAAAAAATGAATAAGAAGAAAACCAAGATTCTTGACATTAAACCAGTTATTTTTAGGTAATGAAACAAGAAAATGTTCAGAAAAAGTTCTGCAAAGGATTTGCTAAAATTTTCAGAAATTATCTTATTGTCAGAAATAATATTAAAGAGAAGAGGTTGGATGAATTCAATGACTGAAAGAGTAAACTCTAAAGTCTGCCATGACGGAATTTGCATAAATATATTCTTGAATTGTTGACTAAAAACTCATGTTTGAAAACAAATAACAACTTTCATTTCAATTGAGGAGAAATACATAAATATAAATAGTCTGTAAGTAAAATGTATTTAACAACAATAAAAACCACTTAAAATTATTTGTTTTGTGTAATCCTCTGTAGAGAATTGAAACAAAAATCAAATAAAAAAACAGATTTTGTAGGAATAATTGAATAACTTTTGTTACACAAGCTTAGAAGTGAGTTCTACTTTTTGCACTGAAGAAAGATATTTAACATTGTTCATATTAAAAGTCTATAATCTCAAGTACTTAATTTTATTCTAAGATAACCAGTGAAGTTTTATGATAAACAGCCCTGTGACCACCAGAAATAATCATTTTTTTCAAATCTTTTTTTTTTTCAAATCACTATAGATTATGCACTCCAGATCACAAATATAAAAAAAAATAATAATAATTTTCTAAAAATTAATAGGGGAGTCCAGTTTATTATGTAAATTCATAGTAAATTGACATCTTATGGAAGCCAAAACAAAATATGCTCATACCATGTGATTTCCTATAATGTGACAAGCCTAGATAGTACTTAGATGAGGGACCCGCTTGGGAACACCAGGTACAGTAAACGACCTCCTACAATCCAAAATGTGTTTTGAATTTAAATAACTCACAAAGAGTTGATAAGCCATAAAATCAATCAATCAATCCTAAAATGTGAAAAAATATTTTTTAAAATAACCCTGAGTGCTTAATTAATATTCATATGGGAAAAGTGCACTCCAGATGATGAATTTCAAAACTATTTTTTTTTTTTTTTTTTTTTTTACATTTTAAGAAATTTGATATGGGCATATCTTTTTTTGGCTTCCATAAGATCAATTTACAATTAATTTATGTATCAAACTGGATTGCTCTATTAACTTTTATAAAATTTAATAAAATATTTTTTTTTCATATTTGTGTATCTATGAAAAAAGATTTTGTAAAAAATGATTATTTCTGATCTCAGTACTTATTATAGAACTACACAAAATAGATAAAAAATATCTAATAAATATTTATTTTTCATATCTGAGTATTTATAGTAATATGAAAAATATTTTTAAAAAAATGATTATTTATGGTTTCAGTGTCTATTGTAGTACTACTCAAGATAGCTTAAAAATATTTAAGAAATATCTGATAAACATTTTTTTCCATATTTGTGTATCTACAGTAATATGAAAAAAGATTTTAAATAAAATGATTATTTTTGCTCTTGTACAACTATGCAAGATAGAGTAAAAATATTTGATAAATATCTAACATTTGATAAATTGCTATCCCTTTCATTCATCATTCTCTTTTCTCTCTTGATTTATTTTAAACTATTGCAATAGATATTGTTGAGGCATGTTAATATATATGACCATTTGTAGATATCTGTTAACATGACCACACGATTTATTTTTAACATAAAATACCACAAAATATGAAAAAAAAAAAAAGGAACAAAAACAGTTTTATAACAACATTTATATTTATTTTTGTTTTAATGATGTACATCCGTAGAGGTTACTATTTTGTTGGTATTATGTCTCTTTGACTGAATTAAAGTTTAACTGGTGAAATTGAAATATTTTTGTTTTAGCTCACAAAAGTTGAATGAATTATAAAGCTGAGAAATGCTGAATAAACTTGTAGCTTTAGAAGAGTATTTAAAAGAGGAAAGTTCTTGTTGCTTGTTTGTAAATGTTTTGTATGCTTGTAATGTAGCTTGGAAAATTTCGTACATACGTGCATGCGTGAATATATTTTTAATGTCTGACTGTACATGGTCAAGACAGGAATCCTTTAAGGTTACATCTTCGTAGGAAAAGAGAAAAGAATGAACAAGCTTGTATTTGTTATTTATAATTACTGTAACCATATGACAGGCTGCCAGGAAAATAGTAGGAAAAATTTGACTTGGTCACACGCTGGAAAAATATTTGTACATGGGTGGATTGCAATGCCCACATGTGTGTTTATTGACCAATTAGAAGCTGATATTTCCTGAAAATCTGTATGAGGCTGTGTAAGCTCTTGATCCACTTTTTGCACAGATTTGTTCAAAATTCAACATTGATAAGAAAGTGGTATCAGGATGCTAAAATGTTAAGAAAACCTCTATAATATTATTCAGTTTCCTTCATTTGTTTTTACTGACTGTATTTCCTGCCATGAACCTATAATTTGACAAGTAGTATCTAGGACAAAACTAATGATATTCAAGTGATCATTCAGCCATGTTTATATTTGATGGTTGCCTATTCATTGCATGAGGCTGGTCACGAAACGGGCTTGCGACACCACAACCACAAACTAGATGGTATCCACAGAATAATTTATAGTCATTCATAGTTTACATAACATGATATGAACTTTTAGCACCAGATAGTTTTAACGCAATGACAAGTACCAGTCAAAATAATTGAAGACTACCTGATCTGCACAGGATTTGAGTAATCTGATAAGGCACTGGCATAGTTGTTAATCCCTGAATCGTATCCTGATGATATGACCTCTGCCACAGGTCATGCTTATATATTTAGGTGGAAAAGTTAGAAGTATAAAGCTGAAGTAGACTTTAGAAGGAACTGGAAACCCAATACTAAACAGAAAACAAGGGATAAACCCCTACTCCTGTTTAAAAGACCGAGAACAGGGGTGAACTGAACGATAAGCAAACATATCTATTTCTGTTAAGTAGGTTGTATTTGAATTAAACCTGATAGATCATGTGGGTCAAATTTAATAAAGCTTGTTTAAATAAATTCTTGCTGCCTAAATATACTTTAATTTGTGAAGGATTACTGCCACATCACATTGAAACACGGGTTCATCATACAATCATGAAGTTAAGCAATGTCAAACCTGGTCAGTACCTAGATTTGGTGACTACTTGGAAATATCGGGTTCTGTAAGCTTTGCTGTGCAGGTGGTGTAATGGATAATGACTCAGAATTGTTAATTAGAGAGCTGAGTTCCAATTCCAGTTGGGTTTGTTATATTCACTTATGTGCAAATACTCTTGATAAAGACATGAATCCACCTCTTCTCCGCTCAGCTATAAGTCAATTAGGAAGACTTGTATTACTAAACCATTATTATCTCCACAAAATAAATAAAATTGTTTACAAAGTATTTAGACTTCAGCATTAAATAACCCATAGAGGCTGATATGTCACAACCACACCAAACTATTTCATTCATGAACTACTATTTTACTGTTTATCACTTTTGGTTAAGCATATTTCTTTTATTTTGGGGAAATTTGTGTATACAACTCAAATTTATAACAAAAACATTATTATTGATAACAAATTAGCAAAGGTCAGAGGACATGATCACATGTTTTGTGACATGATATTTTTAAAAATTACTGTAAGTTGGTTAAATGATAAATCAATCAACAAATAGAACCTTCTAACTGCTTAACTGATAATGATGAAAGATCCAAAATTCATATCTTAGCATATCGAATAGAATTGATTAAAAACTGTCTGCTCATATTGATATTAACAAAGCACTAGAAAAATTATCCAGTATTGCCCGCAGATAAATTGTATAACCTTTGATGGTTAATTTCCTTTGAATAGATCTACTTTTAACAAAAAAAAAAAAAAAAAATGAGAAGAGTGTGTACTGAGTTTAGTTGTCTTCTTTTTTTACAAATATTTTTAGAGGTGAATCTAAAGAAATTTTTTATAAAGTGTAACTTGAAAGTTAAACAGTGTTTCGGATTATGATTCAATGTAATCTACCACAAGGCCATAAATTTCAGGCATTCAATAAAGACTAAACTCATTACTGTAGTAATTGTCATGCAAGCTTGTTAACCATTGCCCCATTGTGAGGCATCTGGGTTTAACATTATGTTAGTAACTTATGATAAGAATACAAGACTAAATCTTTAATTCATAAACAATTGTTTATTCACTTCTGGACTCAGTCAAATGTTGACCTTGAGTATATATAGTTTTTCAAGAACTTTCAAAGTTCTATCTTTGGCAAAGTTTAACATATATACTCACAAAAAAAAATAGGTGTGTCAAAAGGATACTTTTTTTCTTAACACCAGCATCACTGAATACTTCTTAGTAATTTTTATTTTTTAAAATATTATTTTTACAATTTTAATAAAACCAAAACATATGAGACTGGATTTATG
The DNA here is from genome assembly GCA_903632075.3 of Acanthosepion pharaonis. Lineage (NCBI taxonomy): Eukaryota > Metazoa > Mollusca > Cephalopoda > Sepiida > Sepiidae > Acanthosepion > Acanthosepion pharaonis. The sequence goes on from CAHIKZ030000394.1 coordinate 430,719, forward strand.
CATTCACATGAATTAAACATTATTTATTTTTAAAAATTGTTTATTTTTAAGAATAATTTTATATTTACAAGTGTATAAGAATATGTGAACCAACTACAAAAGGATATTTGTTATTCACCATATCAGAAAGAAATAACTATGAAGACAATTTTTTATGCACAAATTTATAAAAATGTTTGTGAACAAGAGAACAAGAAAATTTAAATAAACACATACCTCAAAGTAATTGTAATTATAAATTTTGAAAAAAATACATTTTCTGGGCATTTCTTTTGTTTTCTCTCGCCATTTAAATTCACCTAAGTAGTTTGTGAGCATCTGGATTTATACTTTTTTCTCGAGGCTTGACAATAAAAATGTTAAACACTATTTATTTATTAAACTGTTTATTTACAAGAATAGTGTTTAATATAGGTCAGGTGGTTATAGAACTTCCTGTCATCCAATTGTCTTGTATGTTTATAGTCTAAGTTTGGTTGGGTCAACTATCTTTTTTATGCCAATGCAACTAAGTATAGCTTAAGGTGAACTCAATACATGTTGGGGATACCACAGATCAACTCCTCTTAGATCAAAGGTCACTGATTGACATTAAATTTCAGTTCAGACCTCTGGTATTTTCCTGTGTAAATCACATAAGTATTTATGAGCTCAGGAATAAATATTAACATTAATTCTATAGAAAATCATACAAGGTTATAGCATATCTGAATGAATTCAGTCTTTCTTATCAAACTGTGAAATGAAAGTTATCCTGAATGGCCAGTCTTCTAGATCCTTTTGTACTAATGCAGGTGTCCTCCAGGGCTCTATCCTTGGACATACTTTCTTCTTAATTTTCATCAATGACTTTCCTGATGGCATCAGCTCTCAACTTTCTATCTACTTTCTATCTATGGTGATGACACAACCATTTACTCCTGTCTTGGTAGTAAGTCTGATCAGTTTGAATTAGCAGCTGATCTAAAAAATGACCTACAGTCTGTTGTTAACTGGGGCAAAGAATGACTTGTTAATTTTAATGTCTTTGAAACTATACTGCTCTCTAGAAATTATCTCAGAGACCATTTTCTGTCTTCTATCAGCATGGCTGATGCTAACCTCCAGAAAAGTGACTTGTTGTATCTTCTTGGAATAACATTCTCTGCTGACATGAAGTGGAAAGACTATACTGAATCCATTGCAAATCCTGCTGATAAGAGAGTTGGTTCACTATTGTGCTAGACAATTTTTTTCTCCGGAATCTAACTTAAATATCTATAAATCTACCATTTGTCCATGCTTTGAATATTGCTGCTGCATATGGCCCAGTTCTCCTACTATATATAGGGTAACCCCAAAAAATGGGAACTTTTTAACAATCCAATAAAACCAAGAGTGATGGAAGAAAAATATTTTATTCATAGTAATTGAAACCTTAAAACATGCCATTTAAGAAACAATGTTGGAATTTTCATTTTTTTAAAATTACGTCCTGTAAATAGCATCCTCCTGTACGAATGCATTCTTGAAATCTGCTGTTGAAATTTCTCATTGACTGCTGCAACATCTCAGCTGGGATACTGTGAATTTCATCTTGAATTCTAAATGGCAAAATGTTTACTTGCTCAAGGTCACTGTTTCGCAGTGTTGCCACTTGCTCATGTCTGGCAATATGCACTTCAAAAATTCCCATTTTTTTGAGGTCACCCTGTATTTAGAAATTCTTTATCAAATCCAAAGAAAAATTGGTAATATTATTGGTCCTGATCTGGCATCTCGGCTTCAGTCACTTTCCCACCACTGTAATGTAGCTTCCCTTCACCTTTTCTATAAATACTTTCATGGTAAGTGTTCCGAGGAAATCTTCACTACTGTACCTAGACCTTATGAATTTAAGCATAGTACTAGACTGGTAATGAGGTCTCATTGATATGAGGCTAAGTTGGCTAGATGTAACTGTAAGTTCTATACTGACAGTTTCTTTTCTCGCACTTCTCACTTGTGGAACTCTCTTCTGGCTCTATGCTTACCAGCCAACTTTGATCTTCAAAAATTTAAATGCAATGTCAATCATTATCTACTGTCTTTTTGATTATGCTTCTTCTATTGTCCTCATTGCTTAATAATGTTTTCTTATTCTTTTATTAGGTTGGTGCAAAAATAATGTTTTTTGACGTTAAGTTGAACGTCAAAAAACGACATTATTTTTGCACCAACTTAATACACTCAATAACCTCTTGAGCTCTTGTGGCTTTACGGTCTTGCTTGGGGTGATATAATTAAAAAAGATTTTGTTAAAAAATCACTTCCATTTACTGAGCACACTTAGTAAAAACAGTAGCAATTTATCTTCCTGCTTACTAAGTAACTTTCTTTTTATAAATGAAACAGTTAAATTAAATTTCCTAAACAACAATTGACTCAAATAGAAAAGGATAAAAATAATGAATAAGATAAAATGAAGTTATTTATGAAATTTGTAAGAGTAGGTCAGAATTAATGGTGAAAACTGGGAGCATGTATGATGTGAACCCAAAAGAGACTAGCTCTCTCTCTCTCTCTCTCTTTCACTTCAAGCTGAGACTGGGATAGGATGCTAAAATTAGCGCTCCATGCAGTAGATACACATGGCATAGACAATATGCCCCACTTTTTAATTCACCAACAGAGTAAGTCAAATTTTCCTTCATTCTTTATGGAGATTCTTAAGAATATTCCTGAAATTTGCATTTCCATTCAAGAATTATCATTGAAACTTTCTCTACTCAAAAATGTTCTCCGATAGAATAGAAATTTTTGATAACTTTAACTTTTGTGCTCACAAAATGATGACTTTCACTCCTTGGCAATGTTTATTGTTTTAAAAAGTGATGATTAGAATTGTAATAAAACCTAAATATATGATGAAAGTGAATTTGTACAAGTCTCAAATTCTCAAGAACTTTTAAGTTCTTGAGAATTTACAACAAAAATATTAAATACCATTTATTAGATTCTTTATTTACAAAATTTTATATTTACAACATTCTAAAAACTAATACAATTGAATACAATTGTATTAGTTTTTAGAATGTTGTAAATATAAAACTATTCTTGTAAATAGTAAAACTAATGGAATGCAATATTACCAATTTATAAAGAAATATGAAAACACTTTTTCAATCATAAATTCATAAAAATTTATTAAATTTTTAAAATTTATGAACCAACTGTAATGAAATTCTTATTATCTAGCATTTTAGAAAGTTTGAATCAATTGGCAATTAGCCAATGTTTTGCCAACCATTCCAATAAAGAATCTAATATATAAATAGTCTATTATTTTTGTTGTCAATTCTCAAGAACAAGAAAATGTATAAATTCACTTTCATATATTTAAGCTTTATTAAAATTCTAATCATCACTTTTTAAAACAATAAACATTGTTTTATTTACACTATTTTACATAAAATAGATAAACAAAAAAAATAAAACAATTGGTGAAGGTGGTTAAAATAATAGCAGTGTCAAGGGAAAAACCATCCTTTCAACACACCATTTTTTTGCAGGCACAAAGGTTGAAGATTGCCAAAAATTTCTGTCTCATTTTGTTTCCCTCTTTTGTTTATCTATTTTCTCAACTAATACAATGTGTTTTGTTTTGTTCATCAATTTCGACATCTCAACTTTAAACTAACCTAACAACAACATCCTATGTGTGCCTGATAAATGGTAGTCAAGCCATCATTTGTTTTCAAAATAAAAATCCAATAAGCATATCACTGAGTAAATATGAAGAGAAAATAATTAAATTAAAAATAGTTTATAAACTATTATAAGTAACAAAAAAGTATATAGCAGTTGTTTGGATCTGCAAGAGTGTAAAACCGTCTTGTTCTTTCCTAGTGAAAAGTCCAATGTTTTGTTTATTCTTTTATTAGTTAAAAATGTACATGCAGATTAATTTTCTTTTTCTTTTTTTTTTAATGTTCGCCCAATACAAGGTCCAAGGGCCACTCAAGGTAGAGGAGTTCTATTAGTGTAAGAAAGGGCAAGATAACAAGAAAGAGAGATAGCTAATTCTATACTTGAAGAGATCAAGATTTAATTAATGAATAAAATTTCAGAGTTTAGGCAGAAAAATTAAAAGAGTTGAAGTAGACTTTAGAAGAGACTGGAAACCAAATCCTGAACAGGAAACAAGGGATGAACCTCTACTCCTGTTCAAAAGACCAGGGAGGAGTGTGAACCAGATGATAGGCAAACCTATCTACTCCTATTGGGGGAGGAAAGAATAATAATTACTGAATAAAATTTCAGGTGGATACATAATTGAAGGAACTGGAAACCCAGTCCTAAACAGGAAACAAGGGATAAACCTCTACTCCTGTTTAAAAGACTTGAGAGGATGCGAACCAGACGATAGGTGAGCCTATCTACTGTTATTTTTGTTTTTGCTTTTTTCACATACTACTTTTATTCTAAGGTCTGAATCTAGAGATTTTCAAACTGGTATGTTGTAATTAATCACCCATTCTTTGTTTAATTTTTAACTAAATTTTTTTCATTGAATTATGTCTTCTTTTCTTTTTTTTTTTTTGCACTTGTATGGCTCATCTACAGATGATGGAAATTTCTGCAGTTAATTTTGAAAAAAAAAGAAATTAATAAATTTCTAAAACATTTTTATGTGTACTAAATGAGTAAAAAATTTAGTTTACAGAAGGTTGTTGAGAATACCATGAATCGAAACATGTGAACAATGACAAAGTTTTAAAGAAAATGCAAACAAAAAGGACACTTATATTTAACATTAGAAAAAGATAATTGAAATTTTTAAGACACATGATGAGGAAAAAGGGCTTGGAAAATTTTATATTCACAGGACAGATTGAACACAAGAGGGTCAGAGGAAAATAACGCATAACCTACCTAGTGAGCTTGAGTAAATGGATAGCAGAACAGTTTAGAAAAGATAGCAAAAAGACAATATTTATTAAGAGCTGAAAAAGACAGGAAGTTGAAGAGAGCCATGACTGCCAATGTCCTGAAGGGACACAGCATATAGAAGAACAGTCCATATTGTGTCCATATACAGCTATTTAAAGAAATTAATTTTCTCTCTCTCTTTCCACTTATTGATTTTGACTGATTATTTACTAATCATTTAGTCATTTAATGCTAGCCATTTATGAATAGACTGTCCTTTAACTCATGGGTCATCATTATACATCACTGCCTCTCACTTGTAGGGTTAGTCACACTAATAAAAATACTTCTTTTTAATGTATAAGTAGCATTATTCAAAACCATATGGAGCTTTATTCGAAATATATATGTGGGTACCTCCAAAGAAATGTGATATCTAAGGTTTAAAATGAATTTTTAAAAATGAATAATCTTCCTTGAAGCTTTTATTTCAGTTTTAATTTCAAGCTAATAGATTAAATTTAATATTTCCAATAAGCAAAATATTTTGCTTTATTTCAAAACAAATTTAAATTGATTGGAAGGAGTTTTTTTTTTTAATGGCTAAAAATTGCTGATTTTAGTACTACTTTTAACTATCTGTCAGCACAATGTAAAAATTTTTCAAAAATAAAATATACTTTTCTGAAACATTATTTGAGGAATATTAACTGATTTTAATTAATAAGATTTTAAACAAATATTACTTTTAATTTAAAATATCACAGAAATGCATTTTTAACATAGAGGTAGGTGTTTATTTAAGGTGTTGACAGCTTGACTGACAAACAGAAATTTATCTATTTTTTTCCTCATGGGGACGTATCTGTAAAAATTACTTGAGGAATATAACATGAGCACCTTTTTTATATCATTTTTAACTAACCGGTAATCTTAAAAAATCAGGAAAATATTCTAAGTAATCTAATCTTTTATTGAATTCAAGGTACTTTGGCTTTAAATTTACTATAGTTATTGCTCTTATTTTTTGATAATGTTATGTATGGACGTCTGTATTTACAAAAATTGACATGTTTATACAAACACACAACAAAAATTCAATTGTTTTTTTAAATATTGGGGATCATATTTCTATTTATGATTAGTAAATATAGATTTTACTTAATAATAATATCACCTAACCAGCACAAATTAATACAGAAATTTAAAACATTTAAAACTTTATAAATTATTCTAATTCAAATTTTTAAAAAGTGAAAACAGTTCTTGTAAAAATTCATTATTAATTGAAAGAATTTTTTTCTTAAAACAATAGTATCCATATCTTATTCATAAAAACAATTAAAAGCTTTTCTAATTAAATAATGTCTTAGTTTTATTGCATTTTTTATTTTACAATTAAGAGCAGATGTTTGGTAGTTGGGTCTGACTAATATAAACATTAAGCAGTACAAAAATTAATTTCTTGAAATTTCATAAAAATTAAATAAGTGGGGGTGGGAATAATCTTTAAAAAAACAACTTTTTATCAAGGTTTTCTGTAAAGGAATCATTTCTAAAGTGATTTGATTCATTTGTTATTAAGTCCTGAAAGTTTCATTAAAATCCAACAATTATTTAATTTTTGCAAGAATTTCTAACTAAATGTGTTTTTCACCAAAAAAAGATACTAAAATTTCCTATATTAATCATTTGTCCTCCCCCTCCTCCTGCTGATGCATGAAAAACAAGATTTTTAACCAAAATTTTGAAGCCTCTGAAAAGGATCAAAAAATATAATTTAATAATCAAAAAATCCTTTGGTCTTTACTCTTAATAATAACATAAAGATTTTGGCGATAAAACTTTGTTTTTATTAAGTTTGGGTCATTTTTCATTATGATATGCCTATTTTTTAGCAAATCTGTGAAGGTACTTAATGTACAGTTATTCAAAACCCTGTTATTCAAATTTAACATCATGTAAAAGATGATTCATTTATTATTTTTAATTTTATTTTTTACATTTTATTTTAATTTATATTTTTATTACAATTTTGTGTAAGAGAAGCATCAGCATTGAGATATATTTTGGTTCCTAGTCATAGAAGTTCAATTTCTCTTTCTGCTGGAATTTAAGCTTTTGACAAAATTCATTCTTTATGCTGAAATTTTCTTTAGCAAATTGATTGGAGCATTTTGCAATAAATTGCTGAATTTATTTTTATTTTTTGTTTTCATGAGAGTCAATTAAAATATATGAATCTTCATTCAAAGCCAATAGACTTTTATTCAAAACATATTCTTTCATTGAAAGCCTACTTTCCTTCAGTTTTATAAGTAATTTTATATAAAAGGTAAATACGGTATTCGATTTTTTTCTGTTTTAATTTAATTTCTATTTTACTCCTATTTTGCATAAAGGAAGCACCTGTGGAATGGTTGAAAATTTGTCCTTGTAAAAATATTCAACTCATCTACAAAGAAAAAATAAAGAAAAAAAAGGAATATACTGGAGGGTACAAATTTTTCTTTAATAAGATTTCTCAAACATTCAAGTGGTAGACGAAAATAAATAAATATACTGTTTAATAAATAAATGGAGCGTCTACTTAAATATGAGTATCCACTCAAAATAATGTTTGAAGTGATAAAAATCTATCAGGTTAATAAAAATCCATTTACTTCTTTAGAAAAAAGAAGAAAGCAGATAAATTTTAAATCTAAAATTTGATATGCCAGAAATTGTTTGTTTTACCAAAACTGTTTCTGTATTTTCTTTAGTTCAGTTTCTTCCAAGACAGTTTTGTATGACAGAAGATAGCTGAGACACAAGAAGATTTCTTAATGACCTCTTTTACTAATCCAACTACTGCTCAGACTGCTTACTTGATACAATGTCCTTTTAATTATAACTGGCACACAGACGTAGTAGTAGACACATGAATGCACGAATATTCTTAACAAAAAAAAAATGATCAAACCTATTTTAAAATATGTTACTTGAAGGATATAACATTTCTAATAACAGCTATATATAATTAAAAGCTGAACCTTTGCATATATGTTTTAAATGCTGTATAATTTTTATGTTTCTCTGTAAATTATAAATTAATTCAATTTTAAATTGTTATCCACTCAATAGAGATATTGAATCTTATTAAAAATTTTCAATAAAAAGGTGGTTTTGTTTTCTCTGAAACTGATTAATAGAATATGTCTAATAATGTGTCCTCAGTTGTTTGATTTTAATTTGTTCATTTTATTAAATCTTAATTTATACAGTTTATTAAAGTTTTTCTTCACAAGCACTAAACATCTATATTAAGCTAGGTGTCAGTGTAAAAGAGATTAATTCATTTCCAAGCACCAGATGAATGCTTATCTACATGCTTACAATATATATTCAGGTAAATCTTTCTCTGGGCTTTCTTTTCTTTTTTCTTTCAGTAAAAACCTGTCCAATGTTAACTGTTTTTGCCTGCGTTGTAAAATTTTTCTAAAATGAGACATGGCATTGGTGTACAAGTTCTTTGGTGGTAAGTTCATTACGGTGATCTTTCACCAGCTCTTCAGTATCTTCACTGTTGATATACAAGCCCATAATTTTTTCCATAGAGACATTATCATCAACAATAGCAATTTCCTCAACAGCAGCAATATTTATAGCTGTCTCAAATACCTCGAAGTCTTCCTCTGATACACAGTCTGGCTCAAGTTTCCTCCATACTGAATTCATGGTTCTGTAACTCACTTGGTTCCATGCATTATCAATAAGATTAACACAATTCAGGATATTGAAATGATTTTCCAAAATTCTCTGAGAGTTAACTGAGACGGCTTTTGTGTAAAGTTTCTTAAAGTTTGCAATGACCTGTTGGTCCATTGGTTGTATTAGAGGAATTGTGTTAGGTGGCAGGTATTTTGCCTGAGTAAAATCAAACTCTTCAACTAATTCATCCTCCAAAACTGGAGTGTGATCAGGAACATTGTCTAACATGAGAAGGCATTTTAGTGGCAAGTTTTCGGCATGCTATATGTACACACAAAAACACACACATACACATATATATTTTTTTTCCCCATATTGTTTGTGTGTGTTTGTGTCCATGCAGCCACGTGCACATCTGTGCAGATGTACATTCACATGCATGTGCCCATCTGCACAGATATGCATGCATAAAGGTTATTGTGATCATTTGTCCTTTTCTTCATCTTTTTTTTTCACTTTACACTCACTTCATATCTTTTTCTCTTTTTTTTCCCCTCTTTTCTTTCATTTGTAGCCATTTGTGGCTAATTATTATGATCTCTAGACATGCCACTGTTTTACATTTTTGATTTTTGAGTGTTCTAGTCTTTTGGATTGGGAAAGTTTTATTTCATTTCATTTTTTTACATAAATAATTGATACTAATGCTTAAATGATAAATATTGCACATATACAAACGTGTATACACAGGCACATGTACACTTATGTCTGTACTTTGTTATTAATAAACTAGTGTCTAAATGGTAAAGTTATTATTTTATTTTTAGGATATTAATTATGGTTGGTTGGCTGGTTGGGTTTATAGAAAGTATTCTTTGTTGTTTGAATAGTATATACTCCCACACATTCATGCACACATACACCCACACACACCCGCATGCATCCACATATATATAATTGTTAAATAGTGTATATGTATTAAATTGAATATTTTCTTATATCATATGTCATCATTTATCTAATGTTTCAGTTTTATTCAATGGTTAGTTTATTTTTTTGCCTTGATGTTAAATATTGAGTTATTGATTATGGAGGGATAGGTTTGTAGTTGTTTGAGTGTGTGTATGTGTGTGTGTCTCTGTGCGTGTGTATATTTATATGTACATGTACACAAGTGTAGGTGTGCATGTTTAATATTTGGTTGTTATTTATTAATAATTAATCAATTTTAAGTTTATATTATATTTATTTCATTTATTTAAAGTTTATATTTATTTGTTTATTTTTTATTAGTGTTTAGATTCAAAGAAAGTATTTATTTATGTACCTACATTTACCCATTATTTCAGTTTTCTTGTTTAAGAGTTTATTTTGGTTTTTAAAACTAATTATTGCTCATTTTTCCTTTAAGCATAATTTATAATTTTTATTGTTAGTGCTGTATGGGGCTGCTCTTTGTATGATTTTTCCATTTAATTTTGGTGTGGATATTGTTTTCTTTTTGACTCCATATGTATTTTGATAGGATTGTATTTTTTGCGTATTTTTTCTTTCAAAAGACATTTTGCAGTTATAATATCTTTCTTTTAAGGTTTTTCTGTGGCGCCTATATCATTTTTTTTTTTATCTCTGTTAATGTTATTAGTTACAATAGCTTTGTATATTATGTTATTGGTTAAATATTTATTATTATTTGGGCAATTTTCTTTGATGGTGTTATTTTTCTGTATGTTATTATTGTTGTTGTAACTGCTATTGATTTTTGTTGAGTATTTTTTTATTGTGCTTAGTTATTATTTTCCCCATGCTATCCATGCAGCTGTAACTAATTATGATTGTATTTTTATTGATAATTTGTTGTTTTTAGAGAAGTGTTTGTCAATTATTTTGAAGAATATTTTCCCTATTTTTGATTTTATTGTATTGTTGTAGGATGGGTTTAACCAAATTATATATGTTTTCTGTTGATTTTGCTTGAATTGTTTTCATTTTTGTATTCTTTTTTGTCGTAATATCTACTGTTTCTTAGGACTGATTCATATGCTTTATTTTGTTTTCATTGAATATTTTTAGGCTACTAGAATTTGTTGAAATTCTTTTATTTATAGATATGGGTATTTGTTTGAATACGTTAAGGGGGTTGTGGTTGGAATTTTTGTTATTTTATATTGGGTTTTTGTTTGTTTTTTGTTTGGTTTTCTTTATGGTTTGTAGGGTCTATTGTTTAGGTTGAATGTTATTTCTAATAATTTACTATTTTTTGTTTGGATTTTATTTCTGTTGCAAATCCTAAGGTTTTAAAGGTTTTATTATTTCTTTCCTTATTTTTCTGTAGTTCTGCCGTTGCAATTTCTTAGAAAAAATAGACTGTTATACCTGTATAATCCTATATCATTTTTTGTTAAAAATATTTGCTAATTTATTGATTATGAATATACCTCTGAAATATACCATCATAGCTACCCATTGTTACATTAAAGTTGTTGTTATTATTATTATGGCCCTTTTTTGTCCATTTTTTTTTTTTTTATTGTGGTATAATATTGATTTAGGCAAAATAGAAAAATACATTGAAGAAAGTTATCTCAAAATACTAATTAGATTTATTACTCAGTTAATGAAGAAACTAATAATTTTTTAAGTTTTAAGTTTGGCATCTTCAGAAGTCCGTCAATATCGAAATAAAGTCTTTTCTTGTAATTGGAACCAAAGTTCCTCATTCACACATTCTCATTTTTTCTATTTGTGTGTGAGTGTGTGTGCGTAAAGCCTCTCTTGCGTTTTTTAGTTTATTACAGTATTACTCGTTTACTTTCATTTTTATGATTTTAAATCGCGTGTTTCTTAAGCACATTTCTTGTGTTTTGACATTATGACTCACAACTGCGTATCGTCGAGCTGCACCAATCCTCCAGTCTCCCGTTCCTCCTTAAGTCTTAAAAATCGTTGAACAAAAGACAAAGAAAAACCCCGACTCGGCAGCGATATAAAAATAAAATAAAATGCAAAGTAAAGAAAGACTATCTCGTCTTGTTTGATTTAAAAATAAGTATTATATTGGCAATAACACACACACACGCACAAACCCCACAATCATATTTTTACGTTTTTTTTTTGTTTTTACAAATACAATTTTGATTTTTGAAGTTTGCCAACTGAAAAAATTTAGAGACTCGTTTGAAACAAAAAAAAAATTGGTAAAACGATATTTTTTGTGCATAATTTTTTTAATTAAATATTTTAATAAAAATAACCGAGTTTAACTTTGCACAGTTTTTATTGTTGGCAAAAAATAAGTTGAGAAAAAATAAAAGTATAAAAAAAAAATTAATAATCAAATTCTGTCTGACACCATGCAGTAGCATAAGTTAAAAAAATGATTTAATTTTTTTAAGATAATTAATTGCTTTATAAAAAAACGAAGAAAAAATCAAGTGTCTACTAAAAGAACTCTACACTTGATAACTAACATAACTTATTTTTCATTTTGCTTTCTTACTCCGAGTAAATAAGAGTCGGACTCGTGTTAGTTATTCATTTATGATTTAAAGTAGTAGTGATTAAATTTCAAGTGTTTTTTTTTTTGTCACTACAAGAAAAGGAAAGAGAGGAAGAAAGTACAGACTGACGACAAAAATGAAAACTTATTTACACACGCAGGGAAAAATGAAGTTCATTTTTTCTCTCTCAAGTCCTATGTGTCTTCAATTATTCATTCAAATGAAACGTTCCCGTTAATATTATTACTATTTATTTATCAACAGCTGTGTTTAGTAACAATAGCGTACATAAAAAAAATACTTTTGATTTACGGAACGATTGATTTGAAAGAAGTAGCGCCTGGATCAAGCCTGTTGTAAACGTTTGCTGTGTAGTGTACCGTTTGAACATGTAGTATTTGTATTAATAACGACAAGCTCTTCTTAATTGTGTTATACGTTTTATTTCTTTACTCGGGATAGTGAGCATTAGAAGAATTCATTTACTGTTACACTCTAATACTGGACCCATTCAGAAAGCGTGTATTGCCGGTAAGTAAGACTTAGAAGTAAAAAGAGGAGAAATATTAAGTAGAGTTCGTTAAAAACTCGTCGAGAGATGTGCTAATGATCGAACCGTAAACACCGTTACCCGGCCTGTCTTTTCTGTTTATTTCATTTATTTATTCTTTTTTTCATCCAAAAAAATTCTAACTCCTTTTAAAAGCTGATAGGAGTTGCAATTATCGTCATAATGTTAAATAAAGCTCGCCAATTTGTTAGCAGTTTCATGGGCAGCACGGCCATTCTTAAATCGGAAAGTTACCAACGTACCCGCGCATCACGTCGTCATCTAGAAGAAGAAGAAGACGGTGATGATAGTGGAACTTCTAACAATGCACGTCAACGTTCATCGGGTATTTTCTCTTCGAAACGATTGGCATCGGGGGATGATGCAAATACTAGCATCACCTATCCATATACGCGACCGACTTTTCTATTCCTAAGTCCAGATCAAATGGAACAGGCAAAGGACCATTCCGTCAGACCCGTGGTTGTACCCGATGATTTACAAAAAATCCCACTCAGGGCCGGATACGCCGAGTGAGTATCTTTTTTTTTTTTCAATTCATGATATACCAATTTTTTCATCAATCAAACTCTATAAAATTGTTTATTTTTATTAGCTACTGCTGACCCATTCTTTGAATCAGAAACCTTAAGCTTCTAACTTACAATCAGTGACATTAATTCCCAGATCTTTACTTTATGTGCTAGTGCTCAGCTTACTTGTAATGAATATCTCAATTACAAACCTCGTTTTTCTCTAGTCCAATTAGGATATTTTTATTCATTTATTTCCCTCTAATTTTGTTTCCCCATTTAAAAAAAATTAACCAATAGCTTGGTGCCCCGTGGTAAGCTCTAAAAAGTCTACTCTAAAATTACCATTGTTTATTATTTTATCTCAAATAGACTTAAAAAAAAATTGTTTTTTTTTGTGTGTGTGTTTTATTTTTTAAAATTGTTTCTTTCTCTCCGATACAGTTAGTGTTATACGCACAAAAAGCGGAAAAAAAATAACATTAAAATGCACACAAACATTACGGCTCCTACTTGCTTGAGTCTTTCATATACTGTCGACTTCATCAGTTTTCGTTCAAATAAACAATAGTTTAAAAATCTATTTTTTTTTTTTGTTACCATTAAAAATGCTGTTCCTGTAAGTTTAGTAATGTATTTTGGAGTTGTCATTTGCTAAATTAAAACTAAAAGTCTCTCCACACTACTTATGGTTTACAACATTGCCAATTATTTTTTTTAAACTTCCGGAAGTATTTCTTTTTTTTTATATATGGCTAAAAAAATCTAAAGCTAAACCACTGATTTTTTTTCCGTCTCTTTTTTATGTTTTCCATTTAAATTAAATACATATTCAATAGAGATTAGTGCACAGAAAAATCCAAAGTGTTTTTTAAACAAGAAATATGGTCGTAAAGAAGAAAAAAAACTTTTCTTTTTTGTTTCTTTTCTTAATTTCTTTTGTAACTTGAATCTATTTTGAAATCGCAACGGCAAAAAACGTTTTTATTATTATTTTGTAGAAGTATTTCCTTGAGAATTAATAAATGACATCAAATGTCTTGTTGATGGTTCAGTAGGGCTCCCTTACTTAACAAATTCCTAATTAAAGTCTCAAGTTTATTAAGTTACATCACGGATTTAAATTAATTTTTATTCAAATTAATTCTGTTTTCAACAGTCGCTGTAATAGACTGTACACACTGTGGTCTGCTTACTTTTATTTAACAATTTTTAAACTCTATATCGGTGGGTTTTACTTTTAAAACCTTAAATTTGAACGTAACATATTCGTATATCCGACTCATTGTAGTAATGAAGTAGATATTGTTTTTAAAATTTTCATTTGTATTTGATAATTAAGGATACAACAAAGTTGACAACTGAACTTAAATCAATACTGAAATATCTAATTTGCTAGCCACTCCTTAATTGTTTGACGACAAAAACTTGAAGAAAGTGTCTGATTACGTACACAAACCTTTCTTTACGGCAGTTGTTTTCTAAGCTATGGATGACTGCTTATACAACATTTTCTTATATTTTAGTGTTTTTTTTGTTTTTTTTTTGTTTTTTTCGAATTAGTTCTCTCCTTTTAAATTAGAAATGTATTAGTTTACAAAAATTAACGGTTTTAAATGAACACTGCAATTATTAATATTTATTGTCAGTTTATATAGCAAACTTAAAAACACAAATAAGATTTTTAGTAGTGGACAATGATGCAACCATGCAACAAAAAGTGGATAAATCGTGTTTCTTTGAATTAGATTTTTCTTAGATTGTTTATTAAAAAAAAAAAATTTTCATTGAAAAACTTAAAAAATTCTGGTGTTTTAATTTTTGAAAACTGAATTTCTAATTTTCCAATGGCTAATAAAAATTCTATTGCATCTAGAAAACAAACATGTGCGAGAATTGAATACATGTGACGAGTACGAACAAGGATGACGGTGTCTAGTGTCATGACACTGACTGACAGTTTCTGTTTTTATAAAGTTTCAAATTTAATTTTTCTATGGTGTAAAAAAAAAAAAAAAAACCCAAAAAAAAACCCCAAAAATATCAAGTTCTTAAAATTTTCTCTCGCTTTCTGTCTAGAAGTTGGTTATTTATAATTTATTGAATATTAATTAGTTTCAACAAAGTAAAAGTGCAATGAAGTTTTTAAAAAAGTTACTTTTATTTTAATTTTATTTTATGTCTAAAGAAAGATGAAACTAAAAATATTTTTTAAAAAATACATAATTTTTTTTTATGTCTGTACATTGTACATATAAAAATAAATTTAGTACACTGTGTGTACATCATTGTACTTAAAAAAATGTCTTTAAATTTAGTGTAGTGTAAAAAGATAAGAAAAATGTGCTAAAAATTAAAATGCTAATTAATTATTGCAAAGATGTATTTTATTTTTATGATTTTTAACCTGTATTTTATTTGGTAAGTTCACTGACTGATTTTTTTAAATGTACGAGGGCCCACCATAGTTACTGAATTTACAAAAAAACTCTACGAAAAAATAACATCACAAAATTTATAAAATGCCAAAAAATAGATAATATATATTTTTTTCTTTCTAACAGTTATGTCCCTATCGTGGGATTGCTGTCTGGAAGATTCGGTAATTTTGACAAGGTAGGAAAATTCGGTAACTATGAAATTGAAATAATAAAAAAAATTCGATTGAAAATTGATTTAGGGCCGTTCTTTATTTACTTCATTTTTTAATTAAAATAATAATATGAAAAGAAGATACAAGAAGTTAACTTAAATCGTTTTTATTTGCTTGGAAAATGAAAACAGTAGTAATTAAAGTAAAAATACTCATAATAAAAAATAATGGAAGGCAGGATGGCTTAACCCCCCCCCCCATCCAGACAATACGGCCCTGGTATTGTTCTAGTGGGGCTTTAGACCCCCATAATTAATAATACGTTTTTTAAAATATTGGAAGGAGGTCTAGCCCTCTAAGCTCTACTTCTGCAAGTACGGCCCTGGTATTGTGGTAGTACGGTGGAGTAATGGATAGTGGCTCGGATTGAGGAATCGGAGAGCCGAGTTTGAATTCCAGTTGAATCCATTACATTTATGTGCTAAATATCCTTGGGAAAGGTATGAATCCTCTTCTTCTCCCTCCAAGTAATGGGTAAATAGCAGGACAGACCAGATTCTAATGCAGAAAGAAATGGTAACCTACTGTTGGGGAAAAAAATCTGCCTCGTCAGTCATGTATCGAAAGATACATGATCGCCTAAGTGTGTATCGCACATGACTTAAGTGGGGTTTTATTTGGACACCACTATTTTCAGTTATTTAAAAATATAGGAAATGTGGGCTTAGTCACCGAATCAACACTCCAGAGTGGCCTTAAAATCATTAGTCTTTTATTTCCTACTTTGTCAAAATTACCGGATCTTCCTAAGTTTGTAGGATTTCCAACTCATGTTAAGTTCTGTTATATGAGGTTGGGCAAAAAAGTTCATAGGCTGACTGTGAAGGAGTGATGCTAGAGCTGTGAAATCTTGCATGTGTTAATTTCAACTCTTCTTAATAATAACTATATTGTTTATTTCCAGGTAAAAAAAAACTGACATCTGACTGTTCAAAGAAGACTTGAAAAGTAACTATTAATGACTCCCCTTGAAAATGGATAAATTTTGGCATCATTAAATTATCAAGTACAGAAAAAGGGTTTAGTTGCCAAAGATATTTATGCTGATATGGTTGCTACATTTGGGGATGACACTCCAGCTTTATCAACAGTGCAGAAGTTGGCAGCTGAATTTAGGAGGAGAAGGGAGAGTCTTGAAGATGACCCAAAGAGTTTGAATGTCTTGCAACTGCCTTCACCACATGTTGATGAATGACAGGTGATTGACTATAAAATCAAATAACATATAGCATATCCTATGAGAGAGTTGAGAATATTTTGCACAGTGAACTTGGCATGACAAAGGTTCCTGCTTGGTAGGGTACCCATGTCTTTGATACCCTCCCTATTCTCCTGATTGATTATCATCTGTTCACCAATATGAAAAAAAAAAAAAACACTTGGTTGGGAATAAGTATTGCAGTAATGATGACTGCTGTTGATGATATTTTTGATCAACAGGATGAACAGTCTTCTTTGAACAGTCAGATGTCAGTTTACCTGAAAAGAAACAAGGCAGGTATTAATAAGAAGAATTGAAATTAATGTATACATGATTTCACAGCTCGAGCTTCTCTCTTTCATAGTCATCTTTATTAACATTCCAGCTCACCCTTATAATAAGGGGTGGACAGATGAGGACACCCACACACACTCTCTCACTAATATATATATATATATATATATATATAATATTGTCTTATTGAGACAAAGTGTAAAAGCTATTAATGATGTGTTTTTCCAGAGCATCTGCTCTCTTTGGATTCCTCGGGTTAGAATGAAAGACAGACAAATCTGTATGTGAGAGGAAATGCCTTGGATAAGTAGCCAGAAATCAAATTAAATTAGATACCTTATCATCTCCAATGTCTAAACTCAAGAGAGTGTTCATGTTTGTTTGTTTGTTTGTTTTACCTATATTGGAGGCATTCTGTGTGGTTTGATTTTTAATTGGTCTTCCAAAATTAGTGTCTTTTATTATATATACATACCTACATATTCATGTACATACATACACACCCACCCACCCAGGCATGTTCATATATTAGAGCCATTTTTTTATCCTTGTACATGCATGTACACACACACACACACACACACACACACACACAAATACACACTATAGTCTTTTCTTTTTTATGTATACCAGTACACATAAAAGTATTTATTACCTGTACACCTGTCATTAATAAATTTTCCACTTTGTCTCATCATCTTCACTTTTGTTTCGGATACTATTATGCATCCAACAAAACCACATGCTTCTTATCAGATACAGTGTATACTACCCCCAAATACCCAAACTGGAGAGAGGCATGCCTAATTGGGGGCCCAGGTAGGGCTTTGTGACCCTTGCTATCAACAATTATTTTTATCTATCTACATTTATATATGTTACAAATTAAACTAAGCACAACTGAATATTAAAGGATGGAGATTTTGATGTAATTCTGGGGTCTTTTTTTTTTTTTTTTACAAATCTGTGAATTTGCTTCACTTATACTAAATCCTGAAAAAAAAAAAAAACAATATATAAAATTCACTATTTTTGATCCCTAATGTTGAATGTGTTAAAATTATTCAACTTTTTAACAAGAAAAATTTCAAGTTGATGTTAAAAATTGCCACAAAACATTCTTGATTTATTTAAGATGGAATGATCTATTATGACATGTCTCTAAATTGTATTCAGATACATTGTATTTTTCAATTTTTCTAGCTGAATTGTTCACCTATATTGCATATAATTCATTATTATACAGAATTAAGTTACAATTTTATAATTAGTATTTTATATGAATACTACTTTATAAGAATTGAGATGTAGTAGAGTGGAGGGCCCCATATCATAGATTAGGAGGAGGCATGAAACCCTTGTACTGGCCCTTCTTATTCTATAAAAATGGATGATAAAAATATCTTTTATAATTATTTAGTTGACATCAATAATTTTTTGAAAGTTTTTTTTTTTTAATTTTTTTTTTTTTTAATTCTGTTTTAAAAATATTATTCCCATATATGTCAACTAAATAAAAAAACATTAAAAATAATTTTTGAACAAATTTTTATAGTGTGTGTCTTGTAGATAAATAATATAATTGAAAATGACATTGATTTTTACCTTCCAAATTCAATAAAGAACAAAAACAGAATGAGCTTAATAAATAATAACCCTATTCCTACTTTTGAGTTAAAATTGATAGTTCTTTCTCTACATTATTTCAGTTGGTTTGATTTTCAAAATACAATGAATCAACTTTTGAACACTGAATTATAAAAAATTTAAAAAAAAAAGCATATTGATTCTAACTTCAAGTAGTAGCTCCTCTATAAAAATGCTTACATAGATTTATATTAATAAAACTTGAAACAGACACAGTATTGTAATCATTCAGTTTGTTCATTCTATGAATAAATATATTTTGTAAACATTTTTAAAAATATGTTTTTATGAAATTTGAAAATATATTTAAAAACAAAATCACTTGAACTCCCTAGAATCTTGATCTTGTCATCTGCTTGGTTAATAAAAAATATTCAGGTTGTTGGGATATTTCCTATCTCTTTTCTGTAAATATTTTCATAGTAAATGTTCTGATTAACATTGCTCATTGGTACCTTGACTTTATGAATTTAAGCACGGTACTATATTGGCAGCTAGGTCTGATCATTTTACAGTTGAGATGGCTGCTAGATGTAACTGTAAGTTCTATGTCAACAGTATCTTCTCTTGTTGAACTCTCTTCCAGCTTCTTGCTAGAAGAGAGTTCAACAAGGCTAGAGAGTCCAGGAGAAGAAGAGATTGTCATGTTTTCCCAAAGAATTAGTGTAAAAGAGAATGCAATAGGATCTTGGAATTCAAACTTCAGTTGCAGGTTTCACTTTCTGTGCTAGTATCTTTTATGTTATCATTGCATCCTTATATAAATTATTTTAGCATAAAGTTATTTTGGCTTTTTATTTGGAGTGATCAACTCAATAATCTCTTAGTGTCATGTTCAAAGGATTCTTATAAAACACACTTCATTTTCAAGAAACACCAAATCAAGGTATTATCATTTCTTTTATTTTTTTTTTTTTATGTTTTCCCACCAGAATCCTTCACAAATTATGATCTAGTTTCAAATAAGGGGGTTTCTGGATGTGTTACTTGTTTTTAATTCTTCTCTTTGCCAATCACCCATATCAAATACCTACTGTTCTCTGAGGTAAGTCTAACATGAACTGTTCAGTATGATCCCTCACATAATTGAGGCAAGATGAATTTACTAGGAAACTTGTTGTCTTGGAAAAAAATCAAGTATTTCTAACTGATACATGGCAAATGTAGATTATTTTATCAACCAACAAATCTGCTATCATACTATAAAAAAGAAGCTAATACAATTCCAATACATAAAAGTTGAAGTTTTATATTTAATATAAATTTTTATTAATTTTGTTATATTTAAAATTTAATAAAAGTTTTATTTCCTAACAACCAATGCCTTTTCCATTAATGGCAATCAATTTTGCATTGTTAATCATATGCTCTGAAAACTTCAATAATGATGTTTCCAATTTGTTTTATTCTTGTCGAGCTACTACAAACAATGAATTTTTGTTTTGGAAAGTTCTTCAACTCAGTTTGGCTTTGATTATTTCCTGTAAATTTTCTATAGAACTGAGGTCTGGAGAATGTCCATGTTAGAACAGTCTGAATTCTATAATCTTGTAAACATTTCTTGATTGATTTAGAAGAAAGTGCAGGAATGTTATTCTGTTGGCACATTCCCAAATTGGGATGAGAAATCCATTGCATGAAAGGAAAGTGATTCTTTAACATTTCTTCCTTGTAGTAACTGACAATAACCCTCTCATTGCAGAAAATTCTTGGTTCAAAACTTTGAATGGTAAAACAGTTCCATAACCATTATGCTGTCACTTGTAAACTTTCTTGTTCATTGTAGACATTCCTGTTTGAATTTTTCAGTTGATCCTCTTCAATGTCCATATTGGGAGCAGAAATGATGTTCTAGAAGAATCCTTTTCTTTGTAGAGATTTATCATGAAACTTCTTTTTCTACAAGTAGTTTTTTTCATATTCATACTTTAGGCTTTCTTGTGTAATCCCACTGGAAATGTCAAATTTTTGAGAAGCCTACTGACAATGATTGGAGATCCCCATCTTGATTTTTTTTTTTTTTTTTTTTTTTTTTTTTTTGAGTTAAATTCTTGAATAAGAATTTGAAATAAATTACCTTTTTCTTGTTTTGGTCAAGCCTTCTCTTGAATTGAGGATTTCTTTTCTTCCAGTCTCAAGATTCTTAACAGAATTCATGGAAGAGTCTGTAAAGTAATCAATCTTGATCTGACATCTTAACTTCAGTCACTTTCCCACCAACATGATGTGGCTTCCCTCAGTCTTTTCTACAAATATTTTCATGCCAACTGTTTAGATGAGCTTTTTTTCTTAGTGCCTTGACTGCATGAATTTAAGCATGCTACTAAATTGGCAGCTGGGTCTCACTGTTTTACTGTTAAATTAGCTAGATGCATCCATTAGTTCTATCCTAATAGTTTATTTTCTTGTACTTCTCACCTGGGGGAACTATTCTGATTTTTGGCCTCGCTGTGACTTACAATCTTCAAAAATTTAAATACAACATCAATCACTATTTTCTGTCATCCTGAATCCTGTTCCTTTTCTTGTTCTTTTCTTCATTTCTCCTCACTAAAGTCTTCTCATTCTCTTTCATCCAATGTAGACACCTGTATCTTAGTGGCATTATTGCCTTGCTTGGGGTGAAATGATTAAAAAAAAATAAAGATCCAAATTTCTGGTTGCTGATTATTATTATTATTCTGGTGGGCAACTGTAAATGGTAATCAGTTAGATATCCATGTTTCTTTTATCTTGATGGGTCTTGAAAACTTTATTATAAAGTAAGAGAATCCCTTTCTTTCCTGGAGAGTGACAACTGTTTGCTTCCTTTAGTGGAATGGAGAGACATCAAGTCTAAAGTACATCTTACACTATCTACTTATACCTGAAAAGAAAATGTATACTATCTGTAAGATGAATTTCACCATTTTCATTCTTTTAAATCCTTTCACTAAGATGAAAGGGTTTGCTGATAGCAAAAGAAATTGAAAAAATGTTATTGAGGAGAGAAGACAATAAAAGAACAGGATTTAAGGATATTATGATGATTGATGTTGCATATAAATTTTTGAAGATTGTAGTTGACACAAAAGCAAGAAGCCAGAAGACACTTCCACATTCGAGAGAATAAACTATTAGAGTAGAATTAATGGTTGCATCTAGCAATTCCAACAGTGACTGATGAGACCTAGCTGCCAATCTAGTAATGTGCTTAAATTTGTGAAGTCCAGGTACCAAAGACGAAATTAGAATATTAGAATAATTACCATGAAAATATATACAAAAGGCACAGGCAATCTACATTACAACAGTGGGAAAGTAATTGAAGATGAGATGCTAGGCCATAACTGATAACATTGCAGATTCTTCTTTGAATTTTATCAGAAGCACCAGATCCAATGTGGCAACAATATTCAATACACAGGCAAATGATAGATTTGAAAAGATGAAAGATAAAATTGTCTAGCATGAACCAACTTTCTTAGCAGCAAACTTAGCAATTGGTTTGATACAATCTTTCCATTTTAATATCTGTCTATATTTCTGAGATGAGGTATTATGTACATTATTTACATTATTCGGACTATTGCCCTCATCTTTGTCGCCATATTTATTACAACGTTTCAGCCGTTGTATGCTCCAGCCTTCTTCAGGTGGTTGGAATGTCTAACTGAACCGGGTATTGAACTCACACTCTTTGGGTCCTGTCACTGGATCTAACTAACGCCTTTATCCATTTTATGGCACAGTGGATAAAGGCGTTGGTTAGATCCAGTGACTGGACCAAAAAGAGTCAATAACCAGTTAAGGAAGTGGAGAACTTTCAGAGGGAAAATTAACAGGAGATAACTGATAACTGACATCCATTAGACATGACATGTGGAACTAGAACAGTCTACTCCAGTGAGTGAAATAAAGGGTTCAGTTCGATCTTTCCATTTTGTATGACAATGAGTTGTTCTCTAAGATGATTAAAAGAGAAGTTTTGTTTATTGAGAGAACAATAACAGAACAGGATGCATAGAGATAGAATATGACTATTGATGTTGCTTTAAATTTTTGAAGAGTATAGTTGACAGAAAAGCAAGAATATGAAAGAGAGTTCTATAGGTGAGAAGTATAAGAGAAAAAGAATAAAACTTACGGTTACATCTAGAAATTTCAAAAATAAAATGATGAATCATACTTTTTCCAAGGTTATTCGTGTGTAAGTGAATATGAATCCTGCTCAAATTCTTTATATTCACTTGCACACAAATACCCTCAGGAAAGGTATGAATCCATCCCTTCTCCTCCCAGCTATGGGTTGAACAGCAGAACAGACTCGGTTCTTTAGCCTTAGTTGGCAACCAGTCTACCATAGAAAGAAATGGCAACCTACTGCAGGAAAAATCTGCCTCGTCATTCATGTATGTAAAGATACAGATACATGATTGCTTAAGTGTGTATCACATGTGGCACTTAACTGACTGACCAATGAAAAACAGCTGCCAATTTAGTGCTGTGTTTAAATTTGTGAAGTCAATGTACCAAAGAGGAAAACTCACAAGAACAATTACCATGAAAATATTTATAGAAAAGGCACATGGGAAGCTACATTATGACAGTGGGAAAGTGATTGAAGCTGAAATCCATTGTTTAATTTTCAAAATTAAGGTATTTATAAAAAGAAAATAAATAAATTATAGGTAAAAATAACAATCAGAAATGAATCATATGAACTTACAGAATTAAATTAAAAATATCCTTATGTAAAACTGATGACAGTATAGGCCTCGAGGACTCCAGATGCTCTTCACTGCCTGCACTGTTGCTGTTGTATTATATTTACCGGTAGTTTTAACTAGTTTTAAATGCTAACCACAGCAGCTGATATCTGTTCTTGCTATGCTACAAATAGCCATACTATGTTGCAACAAGTGTTGTGTTTATCTGTTGAATTTGATATCCAACTGGCCTATGGAAAACCTTTTAGCTGAAAACAAATTTTAATCTCAAGCTATTCTGATAAACAACTATTTTTTTTTTTTTTTTAATTAGTAATTACTACAGAGTTCCATCTTCTTTCTTTTTGTTTGTAGCTGGAGCGAATACTAGTCTCTTCAAGGGAACTCCCATACTTTTAGTCATTTTACTATGAATGTTTATTCTAACGATAGTAATGACTTCTTTCGTCTTTTAAGTCAATTTCTACTTTTTTAACTAAATTTCATTCTTCTAAACGTGCAAAGGGTTGATAAGCCATAGAAAACAAATCAATCAATCAATCAACTCCATTCTTCTAATTCCCATCTCTAATGGTCAGGGTACAAAACAGACCTTAACGATTGACTGGGGTGGCTCTCCCCCGGTGTTTGCAAGTGTAGACCCTGGAGTTGTCACATAGGCCTTTTCCTCAGACAAGGAAGATTCTCTTGAGCAAAAAAAAAAGAAAGAAAAAAGCAGATGCTCTGAGCTGGCTAGCTGGGGCCACTAGATGAACCCATAAATATATTTATTTTCTGAAGTAGGGTCGAGGGAGAAATGTATGTATTTTGGGTGACTAGAAAAATATTTGGATAATTTTTGCTTGCTCCATCATTCAAAGATTCTGTTATATATGCACTCTTTTAAATTAGGAATATGGGTTTTGACAGCTTGTGGCCATATCTTGTTGAAACACTGCTTCTTGTCTGATCACAAAGTTAAACAATATTAAACCTGGGATGGGAGACTGCTGGGAAATACCAGGTGCTGTAAGTGACAAGCCTAGAAAGTTGGCGATGGATACAATCTTGCTACTTAGTACAGGTAGAACTCAGTGTGGGGAGGTTTTTCTAGACTGATAGGTTGTAAGACCAACCTGAATGAGTTTTAACTCTCACCAATTCTAATCTGAAGCCTTAATTAAGCATTTTTTTATACATTTTAATTAACAATTTTGTTTGTTTTTATTATAGTTTTCTCAACTTTTTGTGTCCTTATGCTCATTTTCATTTATTTAGTACTTCTACTTCGTTCACTCTATCCATGAAACATTCATATACTACTAAAATCTTGGATGAGGTGGTCACTTGACCACATTTTAACAAAATCTTAATCAGAAAAATAATCTGCAATAACTTTTGAACGTTAACAAATGAAATGTGATAAAAGGGAGTGATATCAGTTTGTCATTTTGAAAACATCCAAAGTGAAATATTGCCAATGAATTTTAATTATTAAAACCTTTTTCATATACTTGTTTTGGCTTTTGTTTTAGTTTTCATGAGGCTATTTTCTTTCAAAATACTGACTTCTGCATTTTTAAAGCAAAAAAAATATATTAAAATTTTTTGTCATGATAAATAAAATAAATAGTAAAATTCTTTGCCAAAATATTTCTATTGCTATTTCCATGGCAAATGTTTACAATTTCCATTTTTTAGTTAGGACTTTCATGACACGCTGTGCCATTTTGTCTAAGCATAAGGAATAATGTACCACTGAGACAGCTTTTTCTGAAGAACTACCACTTTGTAGAAGAGACTGTTGTGTGAGTGCTTCCCTGAACACTGCAATCTTGACCTCTTTAAAGGTTAATCAGCATATTTCTTGCTTATCCTCACAATATTCATTTCCTACCATCCCCTTTTCTATTCATAGCATGTACCTTGTACAGCATTAGCTACCGTAACCCTGTACCTTGAGTGGCACTTGAGCCCCTTTTATAGGGTGAAATTAAAAAAAATATAGATTATCAACATGAAAAGAATTATTGCTATTCTGTCATAAATTTAAAATCAAAAGAATTTTTTAACATAGATTTGAAAATTAAATTTAATCATTTTTATTATTATAATTATTTCCAGATGAATTGTAGTTTAAAGTTGTTTTGAGTGACTCTTGAGCCTTTTATAGAGTAAAATTTAAAAAATTATAGATTATCAACATGAAAAGAATTAAAAATGCTTGTTTGTATGACTGTTGCACTTTTCTCCCAAGAATCAGTGTAGTATCTTCCCAATTCCCTGCACTTCTGAGGTTGAATCTGTTTGGCTTTCTAGCTACATAATAATATTAAGTGGTATGGAATTGGTGAAAGTAGGACTGAAAAAGGTGTGAAGAAGGAAAACTAAGTGAGTAAGAAAACTAGAGAAAAATGAAAAGAAAAACAAGTGTGTCAGGTATAACAAATTAATTCCTAGAATGACTGCAATGTGTCATTGGGTTAATAAGCCAGATAAATACAAGCATATATCCAAACATGTTCCAACTTTTACTTTCTATTTTCAAGACACAGATGAGGTGAATCACTTGTTACCGAGTAGTAGAGGAAGTTGTATGTGTTCATATTATACTGTGGAAAATGAATGAAAGGAATTTAGAGCAATGGTTTAACATCAAGTTTTGTGTGAAGTGCTAATGAAATGTTAGCCCTATTAAAAATGTTTTATGGTGAACATGCCATGAAGAAATTGGATGTTGTTTTGAGAAGTGCAGGTGATTCAAAGAAAAGTGAGGTGTGCATGATGCAAGAAATGGGCAACAAAAAACAGATATAAATATTTATTTGGAAATGCTGAAAGAGTTATGAGAATCCATTCAGAGGAAAAAACACAAAATCTCGTTTGACAAGTGGATCCTCTGCCATGACAATACACCTGCGCATGATTCATTAGGAATTTACAAGTTGCTGACCAGGAATTCCATTACAAAAATGTATTATCCATTCTATTCACCAAAAGTTAGTTCCTTGTGATTTGGGGCTCTTTCTCACATTGAGAAATATCTTTACAACCTATAGTATGTTACTACACTAATGAAATGTATTCTAGAAAACAAGAATTCCAAGAATGCTTCCAGCAATGGCACTATCATCCCATGAAGTGCATAACTTCAGAAGGAGAGGATTTTGAAGGTGATAATCAGCCAATAATGACCAAGTATGCAACTTTTGCTTTCACAGAATGGGAATTGAATTATCATAGAGGAAGGGATGATGATTAAAGTCAGTAACAGGCTTGCTGTCTTTATATTTAGAGACAGTGAGCAAAAGATTGAAAGGTAGGTAGGCATGAAAAGTTGTAAACTTGTTGACACATTAAAATTCCTTATGAAGAAAGAGAGCAAAAGCAACATAAAAAGGATGCAAGAGAAAATATTTATGCATTCTTGAGACCTTTTTCAAAAAAAGTAACTAACCTATGTTTTTATAACATTATATTAAATATGTACAGGCAATAAAGCTTGGAGATTGAAAAGATGCAGACAAAAAGAAAACGAGCAGAGTTGTCTTAATTGTAAACACCTGTGAAATTTTCACATCTGTTGATTGATAATGAAAATATTTTATCAAAAAAAAAACATTAATCTCAGCTATAAATTAGAAAAATGTGCAGGTGAGTTTTTAACAATGTTCAAAATTTCTATTTTTATGCATAGTTCTTTTGTTTTAATTTTTAAAATAGTTATTTTCATTTTAAAAAGTTTATTTTTTTTTAAATGTATCTTTGAATCAAATTTTCGATTGAATGTACTCATGAAATTTCCTGTAAAATGATTCCAGTGTTTTCACATCTATTTCACAACATATAGCTAGCTCTAGTGGAATTAAAAAAACATTTTCATCAGACTAAATTTGGAAATAATCACATTGCAAATCTCTCTCTCTCTCTCTCTTTGCAACCTTCTTTTCCTCTGTGAGCAAATTTTTCTGACATAATTTCAACCTTTGAGTTTTCCCATCATGCTCTCTAATATGTTCATTTTTTTTTTCATTTCTCTGTTTTTTTGTCTAAGTTAGCTTCTGTTTTTGTTTGTTTTTTTCTTTTTCAACAAGACTGATTGGTGTTCTTTTGTCTTTGCAGAGTTATAAATGCTGGCAAGTCAGAACTCAATGAAGATCAGGCTGTTGCTGTGCGCTGTGTCATTTCTCGTCATAGCAATACTCATGCAACAAATGTAAATATTGCATCAGTAAATAAAACTGATGAGACTATCAGTAATGAAAGTCCTGATAATGAACAAACGGTTGTCGAAGAGTTGAAGGTGAGTGATAATCTAAACTAAAAACTTTGGAAGTGAGGAGGGCTAAAAATTAGATCGTCCTGATAAGTTGGCTGTTAGAATTTTATTACTCTTTGATTATTTTTATTTATAGTTTAATATTAGGGGGATCAAAAATATTTATTACAGGCCTTTACTCCAAAGCTTATCTTCAAAATATATATATATATATCAGTCAGTTATGTGCCATGTGTCATACACACTTAGGTGATCATGTATCTTTCGATGCATATCTGATGAGGTAGATTTTTTTCAGCAGTAAGTTGGCATTACTTTCTGTGGTAGACCAGTTGCCATCCAAGGCTATAGAACCCGGTCTGTTCTGCTATTTACCAATAGTTAGGGAGAGAAGAAGAGGATTCATACCTTTCCCAAGAGTATTATCATGTAAGTGAATGTAATGAATTCGAACTCGGCTCTCTAATTCCTCAATCTGAGCCACTATCTATTACTCCACCATGCCTCTTCTCTCTATCTTATATATATATATATATATATATATATATATATATATATATATATAATAATGTGTATTTTTTTTGACATGTTTTTTGATGTAATATCTTAAAATAAAGTGTGTGTGTAAATATATATATATATACACACACACACATACACACTTTTTTAATTTTTTTTTTATTTCTGAACAGGTTACGCATTATGCACACTATCCATCTGTGTTTTGATCTGACGAGGCTATTTAAAAACATGACTCAAGTTTTCAATAGTGATGTGGGTGTGTATGAGAAAAGCTTGGGGATGGTAACAGATGTCTGGTGTTTCTATGATTGGATTGTAGATAAAATCAACTTGCTTACAGTATTGTGTAAATAAATTATGGGAGCCTCAGGTCAGGCTTAGGCTTGCTACTGGTAACATGTAACCCAGTACATCCTGCAACATGGATAGGTGGTTGGCATCTAAACCAACTCCCCCACTAGCTTTTCTGCTGCTGTTGGTGGTGGGGGGACATGTGACACCACAGGACAATAAACAAAACTAATCAAAGAGTGGATGAGGTTCTTAAAGGACTGTTTTAATCTAGAAAGAGTTGCTGAATGAGGAATAACCAAAATGGAGGTTGGAAATGAAATAGTAATATTTATAACATCAACAAAATATAATGCTCGCCAGTGGCATGAAGTAGGTAAACCGCTGCTAGTGGTGGACTATTTAGACAGCATATTATCTCGACTTACAATAGTGTCCGACTTATTTATGAGGTTTGGGACATACCCATTAGTGTTCATAGGTATTGTATACAAAAAGGACCCAACAGCATATATATATATATATATATATATATATATATATATATATATATATATATATATATATATATATATATATATATATAGGATGGAGTCTCAAACCTTGAATGGCATCTTTCCTAAAAGATGGTATCTTGGTGAAAACACTCAGTGTACTAGGACTACCATAAGTGAGTTAGATGTCAGGGAGAGCATCTATCCTTGTAAAAACCTTGCTTTTAATCATTATGACAAATCCTTTGTGAGGCAGGAACCACCTTACTTTGTGTGAGATTAGTCCTTGACTCTGCCTCAACAAAAAATATATGTATATATATATATATATATATATATATATATATATATATGTAGGGGGAGGACATACAATCTGACCAGGATGTGGGTTGGACTCTGCATTTGTTGTCAAGATGATACTGGTAGCATTGGGTCTCAGATTATAGAGGGACAAAGCAAACAAGCTGGCTTTTCAAAGGAAGATCACAAGATCACAAGAATGAAAGACAAATTGAACAAAATGGAGCTATCATCATTCTACAGTAGACTGATGGGACTGTATCCTATTGCTCGTTGGCTCTGACTCATGTGCATTTATCCTAAAAGGATGGAGTGAGTTAAGAAGATAAAATGGGTGAAGTGTTATGATGGTAAGAGACATTATGGAAGAGTTATAAAAGGAAGGAAGATGATATGTACCGAAAATGGAGAAAGGGTTTATACAGTGTAGTGTGGCAGTTGGCATTATTTTGATGGTAATAAGAAAAAAAGAATGATTGTAACCACTTCAATGAAACCAAATTAGATACTGGGTATCAATTTTCCCTTGGTGAGATGATTGACTAATTTAGATTGTATTTAGACTTTGTGCCCTTGGAAAAGAACATATATTCTTTCCAGGGTAAGAAAAATCATGCTTAGTTAGACTTACATTGGGGTTTGTGAGGGAGTGGATGCCTTATACAGAGTTGTATTTAGGTATAAATTGAATCATCCAAGGGCTGTGCTCATGATTGCTGAAGAAGAGAAGGAGCGTACATCTATCCGAATTGGAAAGGAGGTTTGGGTGAAGCTGCCTGATGTATACTGCTTGTCACAATGGGAAAAAGTGTGTGTTCTCTTAAAATTTTGGTTGATGGAATACCATGACATCTTGGTGAACCAAAGGCTGTCAAGTCATTGGATAGTGAGACTAGTAATGGTAAAAGATGAAGTTCAAGCTGCAGCCCCAGAAAGGTCACCTTGTTTGGATGTACAACTATGAAATGGTATTCAGGGGACAGGCATGGATGCCAAATGTAAATAGTTGTGAATAGTATATTTTATTTTTGTTTAGTATTTGTTGGCTCAGAATTGGTTGTTGCATATACATGAAATATGTTTAGGAACAGATAAAAAATAATATAAGTTAAAATAATTGGAAGGTTTGCCTTCTTCCTTTTTTCTTGGGTGCTGCTGGATTTGATAACAGCTAATTTTGTGCACAGGTGTTTCCTTGTTTGATTTCAGGCTTAATAAATTGTTTTTGTTCCATTGTGGGTATTATACTTGTTTTGTTTCTTAAGAAGATAAATGAATTTTATCTTTTTTTTTTTTTTTTTTTTTTTTTTTTTGTTGACTACATATTTATTTTTTAGACTTATTTTCATTCTTTCAGCTTATTTTTTATTATATAGGAAATTTAATTTATATGAATCATAGTCATTAAGACTGAGAAAATAAACTGTTTTTATTAGTGACTAGCAGTAGAGCCCGGCATTGTAACAGTAAGAGATAGATCAAGTATCGACCATCATAAAGACTGAAAAATAAAATTGACAAAGATTATTGTTTAAGGTTGACAGACACGCATGTCTTAATTATTTTTTTTTTTTGTTTTTTTTTTACAAATTGGTCAAACCCCAACTCAAACAAAAACATTGTTTTCAATCGTTATGAGTCTACCAATTGAATATAATTTTATTATAAACAATTGTCTTGTAAATGGAATTTTTAAAGTATTCTGAATGTAAAAATAAAGAAAAAAGTGTGCTAGACAATAAGAAACACTACCTGCCAAAAAAAAAGTGAAGTTTTGTTGAAATCGGTTGAAAAATGTAGGAAATCCGATCCCATATATAAACGGACACACACACACACACACACACACACACACAACGTGGGTTTTATAATAAGTATGATATTATTTTCAATTTTACCAGTTAAAACTAGGATACGAGTCATCACTTTTTGGTGACATCTAAACTGATTTCAGTTTTTGACATCTTATATTGGAAGAAATGTCTTTTAAGTTAACCTGAAATTTTGGTTATTTTCAGAACAAAGTAGAGTTTACATATTTTGGCATTTTTGATGGACATGGTGGATATGGTGCTGCAGTTATGGCATCACAGAATCTGCATATCTGTCTCATGGTAAGTGATCCTTCTACTTTCATTCTAAACTGAAGCTCTCATCATTTCTGATTGATTTCTCTTAAACAATATTTTCATTTTTATCATCTTTTAGTCTTTGGCTTTCATCAACAGTGTCACTAACCAATCATCATATAAAATCCAGTTTATGATCTGATTTTTTATGTATCCAAATTCATAATTCTCTCAATATCCAATGACAACTGCACTTTTAAACCAGACACCAAAAGCCATTTTATTGTTTTATTTCATTAGTATATGGTATCAAATTAAATAACTATTTGCCATCATTTAACATTAGAAATGTCATAAAATCATTTACCAGTGAAATAATTAAGAGCTTATTAAATTCCACTCTGTTTTATAGTTTTGGATCTTTTTCACTCTCTTCAGTAACATATGATAGTAGTTCATCTCATAGATCAGCTTCAACAACATTGGCTTTTCTTGTTTCCTTTCATTATCGCACCAAGTTATATGATATGTCAAAGAGCACTAATTGCTATTTTATGAATTCCAGAAAAAATTACGTCCACTGATTTTAAAAAAAAAAAAAAAAAAAAAAAAAAAATGTTCATTTGCCTACAGAAATGGAAGGCTTCTAAAATGTTTGTTGCCGTGTGATACATGTGCATCCTGTGTCATATTTTGATGCATTAATTGTATGATTTGATTTAAGGTTGTATAAATTGCCATGGCAACATGTGAGAGTCAGTTTTGTGCCTTCTAATATGGAGCAGAGGACTTCTTCTTCTTTTTTTTTTTTTTTCAAATTTCAACCCAAACAGTGATAATGTGACTAAGATGCAAGGAGTTACTAGTTACGACAATAAAAGAACAGGATTCAGGAAGACAAAAGATGATGATGGATATTACATTTAATTTTTTAAAGATCATAGGTGGCAGGGAAGCCAGAAGAGTTCCACAGGCAAGAAAAGAAACTATTAGAATAGAACTTATGGTTTGGTTTGGTTTGTTTTACGGCATATCAACCTCAATGGGTCATTTAATGCTGACAACTTTTTTTTTTTCTGGTAATATTTTGTTTTGTCAACAATCTATTTCTGGTAATATTTTTTTCCTCAAAAATGAATAGCTGGTAATATTATTTTTAAAAAAATGTATTGCTGGTAATATTTTTTTTAAACTTATTGCTGGTAATAGTTTGTTTTGTTTTTTTGTTTTTTCTTCAAAAATTTATTTCTGGTAATAATTTTTTTACAAAGTGTTTCTGGTATTAAAACCTAATTTTACACTTTCATAATGCTTTTTACCTCAGTTTCAGGGTTAACTATTTGCCCATAGATGGGGCCCTAACAGGTGCTACCACCCCGGGTCAGGGTGGACCTGGGAACACCAGCAATTAAGAGATGGTTCCATGCTCATCAAAGCCTTCTGATCAGAGGCCTTGCTGTTGGACGTAGTTTATTGATGGATGGAGAACTTATGGTTACATCTTTTGCTATTCCAACAATAAAAATATGAGACCTACTTGCCAATCTAGTATTATGCTTAAATTCATGCAGTTGAGGTACCAAAGAAGAAAGCATTAGAACAACTGTTATGAAAATATTTATAGAAAAGACTGAGGGAAGCTATGTTATGGCAGTGTGAAAGTTATTGAAGTCAAGATGCCAGGTCATGACCGATAAACATTACAGACCCTTTTTTTTGATTTTTCTGAAAAATTTTGAGATATATAGTAGAAACACCAGAATATATCAGTAGTATCCAATGCATGGGAAAATGGTAGATTTATAAATGTGCAAGATTCTGGCACAATACAGACCTACAATTCAATATAATCATTTGACTTCATGTCAGTGGAAAGACCAAGATGTTGTAAGTTGCTATCCTGGAGGTTAGAATCAGTTAGGTTGATGAGGCAAAAATATTTTGTTACACTGTATGTTCAGATATGTATGGTAGCTTTGAACATGTTAAAATAAACATTATGCAGATGTTGAAAAAAAAAGTAATGAATCTATTTAGATGTTTAAAAAATAAAGCTTCAGTTATTTCATAAGCATGCTTTCATCTTTTAATTGATACTTGTTTGATAGTTTTTGTTGTGTATTATTTTCTTGTTCTAAAAAAAAATGTTTTCTCAATTCTTACAGAAACACTTAACCAAAATTCTAGACTTGGATTTGTTGTCCAACAAATGCAATTCCCTTTACCATACAATCAATACTGATGATCTCATTATTGGGGCTTTGGAATCCTCTTTCTTTGAAATGGTAAGTATAATTCTGGCATCTTCAGTAAACCGGCATAATAGATGTATTTACTTTGAGTTTGAACCCAGAAAAAAAATTGACAAGTCTTGCAAATCATATGATTGAGAACAAAAATGTGGTGACTGTTTATGTAACTCATGATATGAGATATGTAATCGAATTACATATATTCTTTTTCTCTGTGACCTGTCCCTTTGGGGTGTGGGTGTTTATGACTCTCAAAATTTCCTGTTCTTGGTATATTTTTTTATTTTTTATTTTTTTATTTCTCCAAATCCCTGTTCTGTCAAAAGCTTGTTAGGTAAGTTATTTACTGCTTCCCTTGTGTTTCTCTGACCTTCAGTATGGCCTGTAAGTGTTGTAGTGGCAGTAAATTCTGGGAGTAAAACCATCACAATTTAATTTACACACTCACTGTATTTGAACTTGGTGTATGAAGGTAAAATATCAGTTTTTCTCATCAGTGCCCACTGTCTTTACTGTTACTTCACTCTTCTCATTCATAGATTTAGTCCTTTTTTTGTGTTATAAAAAATAAATATTTCTAGCTGTAAGGAAAAGTATTTTTTTGTGCTTAGCAATCTATTTTATAATTTTTGCCTTATGATTTATTTTTACAAGTGTTATTACTCTGTTGTGTTAAGATGCAGGCTAAAATGGGATTGTTGGTGGTCAGGCATTGTAGGCAAGGATATTGACAGGATAAGACAATTATCTGCATAAATAGGAACCTATAGTAAATTTCGTACAAATAATTTTTTTTAATCATTTCATCCCAAGCAAAGTAGTAAAGGTACTAAGACACTGATTACTGAGTGTGAAAGAAAAAGAAAAACATTAAGGCATGAGAACAACAAAAGAGGAATCAAGAAGACTGTAGATAATGCTTAATATTGCATTTAAATTTTTGAAGATCAAAATTGCCTGGAAAGGAGAAAGCCAGAAGATATTTCCACAGTTGAGAAGTGCAAGAAAAACTGTCCGCATAGAACTTATGGTTACATTTAGCCAATTCAACTGTAAAATGATGAGATCTCGCTGTCAATCTAGTACTGTACTTAAATTCATAAAGTCTGGGTACCATAGAGGAAAGATCATCAGGAAAATTACCATGAAAGTATTTGTAGAAAAGGCACAGGGAGGCTACATTATGGCAGTGGTAAAGTGACTGAAGTCAGAATACCAGGTCAGGACCAATAACATTGTATATTCTTCTTTATCAAGAATCTTTAAATATATAGCAGGCACACCAGATCATATGTGGCAGCAATACTTGAAGCATGGATGAATGGTAGCTGTATGAATATTTAAGATAGATTCTGGAGCAAAAAATTGTCTAACATGACACAGTGAACCAACTTTACTAGCAGAAAACCTAGCAATTGATTCAATATAATCTTTCCACTTCATGCCAGCAGAGAACATATAACAAGTTGCTCTTCTAGAGGTTAGCATCAGCCATGCTGATGGAAGGAAGAAATGGCTCTCTCAGATGATTAATAGAGAGCAGATTTGTTTTGGGGGTATTAAAATTAAGCTATTTCTTGCTCCAGTTAACAGCAGATTTTAAGCTCCCTTTGAGATTGCTGCCAGTTTGACCTTATCAAACTGATCAGACTTACTATTAAGACAGGAGTTATAGAATTCATTGGGAATCTAAGGCATACATTATTGACAGAAAAAATGATAACAGTATCATCTGTCCAGAAAGTGTCCAGCTATTTAATATTAAGAAATAACTTTATAGGGCATTGCTGGCTTAATCTTCCTGGGACCTTACATAGCAGTTTCCAAAATCATTCTTATGGCATTGCTTCATTGTAATTACCATAATTCTTAATCTTGTCTACAATCTGAAGTTTACTCCCTTTCAGCTTTATGGAAAAAAACAGAAGTCACAGGTACATTCCAACCTTTTTAATTCATCACCCTTGGGACCAGGCCACTGCTGGACCAAAGAAAATGCAGGATGACAGAAAACACCCCCTAAAAAAAAACCTATGTAAACATAGTCTTGCCAGCTAATTCCACATATATATTGCTGTGTTATCAAAGGTAGAACATAGTTTAAAACAGGAAATAATACAATCGTTAATGCTTCCAAACAAGCTTTTTATTGTTTCATACAATTCAAGGGCTAAAAAAAAAAAAGCCTAAAACTAAAAAATAATATACTCTTACTATCCTGAATACAGTTATATATAAGAATATGAGCAAGACTGTATCACCAAAACACTGCTGCTGTTGGCTCTTGTGAAAAGTTGTATGGTGCTGTCCTCATAAATGCTCAACAAATTAATGGCGGCTGATTTCAAAAGGTTCCAGATTAAAGAGCTCAATTGTTAAAGAGGTCAAATTGTTAATGCAACGACCAAACAGTACACAAGCTCACTAAATAGCACCTCACTGCCAACTGAGTAACTCCATGGGAGAAGGTCTGCTGGCACATGCATAGTAAAGTGCTTTCTGATTAGTTGCCAAGTTTTATTGAGGCAACACAGCCGGTTCTTCAGATGGCTGGATCTTTTTCCAGACAGTATACAGTACTTCCTTGATGTTCATAAAAATTTGTCATTAAATGCAAGCAATTTTCTGTTGGTCTGATAGTAAATGGGGTGTCTTTAGTATAGAGCAACATCTTCCATGCACCTGCCAAATCACTTGCATCTCTTTGTTACTTTTTTTTTACCTCATTCTCTGTTAGTAAAAAAACATTTTTAATTAATTCTATTATAAAAGGTTTTTTATTAACTTTCTGCAACAAGAACTCTCTAGATCTGAGATTTGGTTATAAGAAGTCTTCATTCTGAGAAGGAAGCTTATTGTCTCTATCATAAAATTTGTTTGACATTTTTGACAACTCTATTATATTTGTATTATTTAGCTGCTATAAAATAATTTGGGGGGCTTGTATTTTACTCCTGTTTCTTTGGTACAGTCAAAAAATGGTTGTTAGTAAATTCACATAACTTTTTTATTGGTTTTCAAGTAAACTTAATCATTTTTAGCATCTTAGACTAACCACCTTCAAATTACATATCAACATTTGGTTTTCAGACAATGAAAGAATCATGGGAACTTGAAATTAATTGCAAGAAATTAGTTTTACATCAATGTCAAGATAAAGACAAATTGAAGAAACACATATGGAGTATAACTTGTCAGGATTGAGTAAATCCAGTATAACTAAAATTAACTCAGTCTTTCTCCATATGAATTAAATAGGAAAAATAAGTTCTTAACTGGTTATCATTTAAATGTTGAATGCAACTTTATTTTGTATCTGCTGAATGAATTGTTATAATAATTTAAATATTTTTACCATTTTAGTTTTTTTTAAGAGAAACTAATAAGTCATACAAAAAAATTATGTACTACTTCACTTTTTTTATTTTTTATTTTAGGATGACCTGATCTTTGAAGAAAGACACTCCTGTCCCAACACAGGAGGCTGCACAGCTTTGGTATCTGTGCTTCTACAAGACAAATTATATGTAGCACAAGCAGGAGATAGTCGGTGAGTATTTTCCTTGTCCTCTGTTCACAATAAATAATAAACAACTCCAGTATCAGTTTAGTATACAGTACTCCCTCAATTTTGGGGGACTTTGATTATCTAGAAATGAAGAGAAAAATTTAAACCATTCAGACATTTTTTTTTTAATTATCCGCACTAAACCCATTCTAATATTTCATCTCCAACAAGTGCTTTGAGATTTTAGAAAAAAAAAAAATTTTTTTTTCATTGAACGATTTGCAGTGTTAAAGAATTATGTAAATGAAGTAGAAATAAATGATTGTTTCAATGCAGATAGCCTGTGGTATGAACACCTATGTGACCATGGTAATGTTGAATTTATAACTGTGCCAGAAAATTTTTAAGACAAGGAGGATGATAATATAGGCCATATTAAAGTTAAACAGCCCTAATTTCAATTTCAAATACTGAAGCAATGATTATGTTTGATAAATATACAAGTTGGTTGTAGTTTCAATCAGAAGCTACCCTTACAAGTAAATCCGCTTTAATTTGGTTTCAGAAGTTAACAATAGAAGGACACAAAGTCATTCATTCTTTTTTGATAATTTAGTTACTGTTATGATGTTAATTTGGGATTAATAAAGACAAACGCCAAATAACATGTAACAATAAAATGGGGTTTATTCGGTTGGTAAGTTGGTACAGATATCGCCTGAGTAGTCTCTAACTAACTTAGCACAAGAACTTCTACTACTGCTGTCTTTTTACATGCCACTCGTTAACGTCCTTGTTCGTAGACGAGTTCATCTTTTAGAGGGGTGGTAGGTTCCTACACAACAGTTACTCAACTATCCAATATGTTGTGGCCTGTTTAGGGACCAGAAAGAAAGAAAGAGAAGATGAAGGTAGGTTGAACAAGTGTATTGAAATAACAGCTATATAGAAAGTAAGAGTGTTAGTAATAAAGAGATAGAAGTGTCTGTTTGAACGATCAAGTTAACACTGTATCTCCGCTGCCCACGCACACAGTATTTATGAAAGGAGGAAGAGTTCATTCTACTGTAGGTGGGTTACTACAACACCCCCCTCCTAAAATCTTAACTCTGCAGGAGTCTGAAGAAATTTTTTTTTTTTTTTTTTTTTTTTTTTTTGACAAGGGTTTTGCTGACTTTGTGGATTTTGTGCTGTTTTCTCCAGAAACTGATACCTTTTTCACCAAAACGCTTACTCCCTTTCACTGGACCAGGTTTTTTTCTTAAGTCTAACACAACCTTTTTCTGATCATTACCAGAGTTTGCTGAAACTGATGCAACTTTCTTGCTCTGTTTCTGTTTAGGAATAGAGGCCTGTGTTCCTTGAGCCAGTTTCTTTGCTTTGGCTACTTTGCCTCCAAGAACTTTCTTCTTTTTCGTCTTCTTGTCAGCATGAAGCACTTTTGTTTTTACCTTAGCTAATTTATTCAGTTTCACTTTCTTAGCAGCTAAATTTTTAGCCTTTTTAGATGAACTATTCTTTGTTTCTACCTTTGATAGAACTCCAGTTTTTACTAATCTTGCAAGTTCCTCATTAATTTGTTCCAATGTGGCAAAAGCACATTTCACTTCTTTTTGAACACTGGCTGCATGATGTCTTGTAGCTCAATTTTTGCCATCATCTTGTTACACCTGCCTAACCCACCAGAAAAAATTTCTGGATAGGCTTCCTTCAGTTCATTTTTCAGTTTTTCAGCTTTGGCATTCCAATTTTCAATTTTTTGGCAGAATGAATTTATAGGTAAGTCCCAAAACTGGAATTGTCATCCAGTCAGTGTCCAATAGGTTGTTAGTATTTTTCAGGACAAACAATTTTAAGAGTCTTCCCGTTCAACATTGTATTAACAATCAATTCACCCTTGAATTTAATTTTTTCCCTGGTTACTGATCTTGCAATCTTGCTAGATTTTATCATGGTTGGCTTATCCAATCTTTTCCATGTTAGCAGGCTAATTATTGTCAAATCAGAACCCAAGTCTAGTTGAAATTCCAAACTTTTGTTTAACATTTTTACGTGTATGAATTTCCTGATATTAGCACTATCTAGTTTGTCCGACCTTGTATTTTTTATTTAGCTATTGGTTTTATTTTTAGATTGGCAATGCGAACTTTTGTGTCTGACTCGGTTACAAATGTAACATTTTTTTTGTTCTGGAACATACAATCTTTGTACCAGTGTAGGGCCCCACATCCGTAGTATGGGTTAGGGGCAACTTATTTTGCTTTTTCTTTGTTTCATCAGTTTTAGTAGACTTTGTTTGTTTCTGCTTGTAGCATACTTTTTTGGCGTGAACAATACCCGATTCTTTGATATTTTTAGAATCCTGCTTTAAATTGACGTACCTCTGACATTCTTCATCGATTTGCTGTAGAGTTATATTCGGTTCATTCTCCAATTTGTTTAGTATTCTTTGCCTAATTTCTACATCTTTTGTTGAAACTAGTCCTTGCATGAATATCAAGCATTTGAAGTTATTCACACTTAGCTCCATCAGTCTAAAATCATTGCAGTGCTTGTTTACAATTGACGCAAAAGTGGTGTAGTCTTCCCATTCTTTCCTAGTTAGATTAAGACATTTCCATCTCTTATGGAAAAGAGAGGTCTTTGGGCTGAAGAGCTCTGTTAGTAATTCTACTGCTTCGGTGAATGTCAACTCTCTAGTCTTACAGGGCAGAATGTAGTTTACGAATTTTGTATGCTCAATTGTGCCAAGTTTCCTCAGAAGAAGACGTACTTTTTTTCGAGTCACTCCAATTTGCACAATCTGAAGTATACAAGTCCTTATACCTCCTAAAGTATGACGCAAAGGTTATATCTTGCCTGAGATTGTATAAAAAATTCTCTATCATGCTCCAAGTGGTGTTTTGCAAAAGAGAAAATTCATTTTCGATGGAATTTCTATGGCTTGTCAGTTCTAACACTTGCTTTTGAAATTCAAGCTCTCTTGATTTTTCCTTCTGGGTTTGCCGCAATAAATTTTCCATTTTTTCCTGTTGAGGGAGCAGTTGTTTTTGCCACTTCTCTTCCATTCTTTCTTGAAGCTGTAATTGCAGTGCATTCTGGTATTTTTGCAAGATCTAATAAAATACTTTTGAAATTCTCCATAAGTGTGTCTTTTACGAAAAACTTGTTTTTCCGTATTTTTGGGAGGGTTCCTTTTTAATCATGGTGGTCCTTGCAAATCCTCGTAAATCCTTGCAAATCCTTGTCAAGTTGTTGTGGCCTGTTTGGGGGTCAGAAAGAAAGACAAAGAAGATGAAGGTAGGTTGAACAAGTGTATTGAAATAACGGATATATATACAAAGTAAGAGTGTTAATAATAAGCAGATAGAAGTATACGTCTGAATGATCAGGTTAACACTGCGTGTCTGCTGCCCACATACACAGTATTTATGAAAGGGGAAGAGTTCATTCTGCTGTAGGTGGGTTACTACAACACAATATTTGGATCTTGGGTCACTTGTCAACATTAGGGGCTTCTGGTTTTCACCCAATGAATGAACCTTTGGAACTTGAGATTAATTGCAAGAAATTAGTTGTTCATCAATATCAGGGTAAAAGCAAATTATTTATTTAAGGAACATGCATGGAGTTATAAGATGAGAAGAGCCATAAACTGCATTATTAGTTTTTTAGTATTATACCTGTAGAATAATTATGCTTTAAGCCTCAGTATCTTGTCTCTTACTAGCAACCCATATCCTCATAAAAAGCAAAAAATGGAATGCTAAACAGGTGTTGAGGGTCATTATTGTGTGTGATTTTGTGGAAATCACATATTTCATTTCAAAGAAACTGGAAGGTGAAGGATCATTTACATTAGACAACAAACCCATGGATGCATAGTGAACTAGATGATCTAACAATTTGTGAGTTGTTGACCAGATAAACTAATATCTATTACAGGTGTGAGAATCGGTAGCCATGGTCTTGTAGAATGTTATATATAAGCTTTGTTTGCTTTTTATACAAAATCCCAGTGACTTTTCCACTTCCCTATTGTTTTAAAAATTTTATTGACTCCTGATTAATCATAAGTTTATTTATTTATTCATTTTTTCTGTACAAAAAGGTTTTAAAATTGATTAATTTTTGGGGTTCTTTGGTCACTTTTCTATATCAATATCTATAGTATTTACATTAGTCAGACTATTGTCCTCATCTTTGTCGCCATATTTGTCACAACGTTTCGGCTGTTGTACGCTCCGGCCTATTTAATGTAAATACTGTACATAATACCAGAAATATAGACAGACATCAATATCTATATTCACATTTTTATTGGCCATAATTTGAATGAGTGATGAAATTCTCATTCGTATCTTATGGTAAGTTCTGGGCACTTAGATCTAGTCTGGAAGGATCTTTCATCAAAGATTTCAGTTAAACATTGTTTGGTGCCTTTCATGTTTTCCTTGTTAGGTAGGATGAAATTGAAGAATTTATTCATGTTGCATTACATTTAATTTTCTTAACAAGAGTCTTTTTTTATCTTTTTGACCAATCCTTGCAAATCTTTTATAAATAACCACTTAAAATATTAGGATGTTTTTCAGGGTTCATATTAAATTAAAAAGATCATGTCTAGCATATTTGAGATTCTTGTTACTATTACCATTTGACTGACTCTACATTGTAGCAGTTTGCTGGTGTATAATTTTTGTGTTCTTAAATTTCACACATATATATAGGAAGCAGGGTTTGCCTTATTTTTTTGATGTGTGTGTATATATATATATATATATATATATATATATATATATATATAAGTGTAAGCGTTCTCAAAGCAAATTTGTTGCAGATTACTTTCACAACAACACAAAGAAAAATCACTAAGTACAGACTCGAGTATCGGGGGCAGAAAGAAATGCTGAAAACTTGATTCGCCGGTACTATCTTAAATCACAATGCATGTAACCAGTCAGGAAAATAACTCACACTCCAACAAACGCCGTAGCCAAAAATGCCCGAATTTTCCTTCCCCCGAATCGAGAACACTAACTGCTTTTATCGGCAGAACCTATTTTTTTTCATTCGTCGACAGCTGGGATAAGATGCTCCGTAATTTGCATATCAATATCTTCTTATAGCGACTCCTGTGACGGACTTGTTTCTTTTTCCGTCACAGAATACACGCGATGCACTGTCGCTTGGGTTGACGAGGTAAGTTGCCGTTTTCTTCGCTATAAGATTTTTGCTGACTACTTTTTGGTAATCCTTCTTCAGCAGATCGCACACAAAACACAAACTTTTTTTCGAGGTACCTGATTATCTCTTTCACTACAATATATATGTATATGTATATATGTATGCTTTATTCAGGGCTTCACCTGCTCACCCAAGTAGGTAGGTAGGTAGGTGGGTGATATCTTGGATAACTTCTGCTCTGTTCATCTAACAGATCGGCTCTTACTCCTACCAAATCCCTGCCCCGTTAGCTAACTGCACCTCTGCAGAGGAGTAAGACCTCCTCAATGAGGCCACCTGTTTGCTGTGGGTGGTGACCTGTGATGCCTGATGATGGGATCATGGTAGTTGAGGACCTCAGATGGTAGAATACTTCTTTGGCCCTTACTTGGGCTAGACAGGTGGTCAGAGAGGCCTGATCTGATCAATCAGTTAGTCATGTCAAACCCTAGTAACAATTCACCCTCCAAAAACACAACTTCACAACCTCCCCTCTCAAAGAAAATATCATATACACACCAGCCAAATTTAATCAAATTGGTACTAGAAGGCGATGGCAAAGGTCACACTGGTTATAATTGAAATGTATTGTCAAAGATTAAAGCTTATATTTCAACTTTACAGGGGTAGATGAACGAAAGAAATTATTGGTGACTACATATAAACTATAAATCTGAGTATACCATTTTTTAATACCTGAGATTCTTAGCACATTCCATAGCACAAAACTTTTTCAAAATTCTTTCTCAAAAAATTCTAGTGAGGTATTTTAGAATATCAAAACAAAAGAAGAGAAGAAAAAATTAAATTTCTGTTCTAACAATAATGAAAATTACAACCAGAATTACTAGACTCTATAAGAAAATCACACAATTCAGCAGTTGAATTCTTAAAAAAACTTACCAAATGTTTCTTTGAACTATCTACTCAAAATTCTCAACAACATATGGGTCATTAATAATATTCATGCCATTATTAGACATTCTTTTCTCCTAAAAGACAAGGATCCACCCAAATGCAGGAGACATACAGAAGTTAATATTTTATGATGAACTGTGCTGAATTTAGTCTTATCTGTCAATGCCTTTATAAGGTAATAGCCTTAAAGATCTTTTTGAAAATGTTAGTGAAGAAACCATTTTGACCTATCCGAAGAAAAGTAAATTATACATAAAGATTTAATTCAAACAACTTCACCTTCAGATGAACTATACAATTAACTTCCAATTATATTTCACAAATTTTAAAACTTAAAACTTTGTAAGATATTATTGAATACAAATCCAGAATTTTTCAGCATTAAATGACGCAAAAGGGTTGATGTGCTGATAAAATAAACCAAACCCTATCAATTCCTTGTCCATTTGCTCATCCCAACATGGTAGCTAGCAATACAAATGGATGGCACAGGAACCATGAAACAGTACAAAATATTTAATAACAGCTTTTTAATATCAAGAACATGGAAATTTTTTGAAAGAAAAAGATTGCAGTTGATTTTAAAATACCACTGGATAGTACAGTTCAATGGATGTTTTTCTGTTTTATGATGTCAAATTAAAGGATTACAGAAATTCTTTAATGAATAACTTTGTTAGTTTCAATCATTTCAATATGAAAAGAGAAAATGGAGTTATATTATCAAATATATTTTTCAAGAATTGTTTGTTTGAATCTCTGAAGGTAACCAAAGAATCAGCATTGAAATTTTTGAAGTTATCTTAAAATGTTTCTATAGTAACATAAATCTTTTCTTCATATATTAATTAAAAGCAAATAATATTTGGGGAGAAGCTGAAACTAAAGTTTCATTCAATGATATTTTTTCACAACTTTTTGGGTTGAAACTTTGAATCTTATCAAAATTATTGTTTCTCTCAATATTTGTTGATGAATATTTTTGTAAAAGTTGAAATCACTTTGATTTATACAGTTACATTTTCTCTGCTTTTTGAAATACTAAATTTGTTACTAGTACTAGGTATTGTTATTAATTAGTTAATTGTTGAATATCATCTACATTTTCTCAATAATTGCAGGTTATTGTTTATTTAGGATTAACTTA
This sequence comes from Acanthosepion pharaonis, assembly GCA_903632075.3. Taxonomy (NCBI): domain Eukaryota; kingdom Metazoa; phylum Mollusca; class Cephalopoda; order Sepiida; family Sepiidae; genus Acanthosepion; species Acanthosepion pharaonis. The sequence continues at coordinate 475,371 of CAHIKZ030000394.1, forward strand.
TCTATTATTGGAGAGACAATCTTTGTGTTTGCTAGGCCTTTTCTTAAGACAGCTTTGTACCAGTAAAATTTCCTAAAAAAAAACAAAACTTTTTTTTTTTTTTTTTTTTTTTAGTGCTGTTGTAATTCGGAAAGATGAAATAATCTGCTTATCCAATGAATTCACGCCAGAAACGGAGAGAGAACGAATTCTTCAAGTTGTAAGTGAAACTTTTAAATGTTGTAAGATTTCTAATTAATTTTTTAAAATCGGAATTTAAAAGTTCTTCAATATTTTCATCTTTATTGATTTTTACCAATTTTTTTCTCTCCACTTGACATCAGTATCCATAGTTCTTACTCTCTCTTCTCTGGGTTCTACAGACTTTTTTGTCTGTGGAAGTCTGAGCAATAGATAGTTGTCTGTATAATCAGTAAAATATAAATTATTATTTAGGACCTAAAAAAGTTATTGGTATCTTAAAATTAGAATGGGTTTTAGCAACTCAGTACATGAATCTTGATTCCTACCTCAGCCGGTATGTCTCTTAAAATTAATGCAGTCTGTAAATTAGTCAGCTAATGTGTCAGGACACAGACCCTTATAAAGAGTCAATATTTCCATAAAATTACCTAATGAAATAAGACTCTAAAGGGCAATATTGATCTGTTTATTCAGTTTTAGTGAAGGGAAGAAGTACCAAACAAAATTTGATTCACATTGGTGTGAGTAAATCTCTTGCTACTGATAAATTGATATTTACTAAGTAAATAGCTTAGTATGGCACAAAACACCCAGTAAAAAAAAAAAAAAATGAAAACAATCAACTCATTGTAGTAAATTTTTTTTTGTTTTATATTAGTTTGACAACTCTGTTAGATAAATATAAATTTTTTTTTGTGTTCTATTTGAATATATCCTACTATATCAAGTATATTTATTCCTTATTTACAAATTAACAACCATAAATTTATATAAATGCACTATATAGTATTGATTTAACAAATTCAAATGTCAACAGATACACAACTGTCCTTGTTTCAGATGAAGCTAAGTTTAGTATCTTAATAAACTAGTATTGTGTAGTAAAAATGCCTTTAGTTCGTTCCTGTCTGCTGGTATCAACATTTAAGATTATAGTTATATGGTCTCGTTGATATACAGAGACAATAAATAAAAAAAAAAAAAACAAACTTTTTTCTTTCTTTCCTTTTCTTCCTTTCCTGTCTGTTCACTTATCGACATGCATTTGCAAAGAAAAAAAAACTCACTGCCCATCATTCTTTCCAGTATTTATGCAACCACCACTTACCCATAATGCATTGGCACTTCCTATATAAGTGTTATTTACACTTTTTTTAGCCTTTTGCTTCCAGCACCAGTAAGTTTTCACTTCTTTTTTTTTTCTCATCTTTTTACCACCCACCTCCTTGATCTCAACAAGCTTATCCTCATACCACGTAGTCATGTACCCAATAAGGTAGTTGTGCCTCTCTTCCTGACCTACGTGGGTGGATCATCTGTATCACTATTACCTTGGCTCGATGTACTATCACTATTATCCATTGTCATTCACTCGTCGTACATCCAGGATGTGCTGAGTGTTCCATCTACAGAAACATTATCCTGTGTTTGTACTCCCGTCACCATTCCTCGCCCCCCATTGCGCATGACGCAGGAGCACCAGGCGGCTTTATCCATACCTCCTATCCAACTTGAATTGAACCTCGTTGCTGCTTCATTTTGAGGGATGACCAGTGGATGTCTCCTACTGAAATATTGCGTGCTGTGATACAAAATCCTCCTCCTGGCCTACCCGAGGGTACATGTTATACCAGTAGACTGCCTCAATTGGTGATATTTGACCCCTCTTGGCTATTGCCTTCACGGTCCTGTGGTACCTCTCTACTATGCCATTTCCACTTGGTCTGTATGCAGCCCTGTAATATGCTTGCACATTTCACCTATCCAGTATTGCCTTGACTGGCGCTGACGTGAAAGCTGTGCCATTATCCATTAGGACTTCCTCCACTGGCCTCTCTTTAGGAATAGCTTGTTCAGCATAGATGCAACCGCTGTTCCTGGTTCTCCCTTTAACTCCTGCCATATGACTATTCTGTCAGGCTCGCAATCAACAATCGACAGATATGATCCATTTTGGTAATACATGATGTCAATTGCTAGTCTTGCCCAATTGTTTGAGGCCTGAACCTTACTGGACTCATGCATACTTGGTGCCGGATCAATTGATTGGCATCACTGGCATGCTTGCACTACTCCTCTAGAGACGGTCAAGTGTACCTTCTTGGCCAAGTATAGTGTCCTCTCAACACTTATATGGTGCATCTCATACAATTTTTTGATGCCCCCATCTTCCACATTGCACATGGCATATTCTTTGGCTGCAACAAGAGGCATTTTCATTCAAGCTTTCCTCACCCTTGTGAGCACATCGGCCTTATTAACCTCTGATAATACAAGGCTGGCGCTAACCTGTAGGTTAAACTCTTTAATGACATCCTCCAGAATTCACAATCTACACTTTATGAGCATCTCTGCTGCTTCCTTAGTCTGTATCTTGCTCTCCTTCATATTAACAGACTCGACCCATGCCAACACTGTTGACAAATCTGTCTTCACCTCTATGTTCTTCAGCTCCCACTGCAGTGCCAAGATGATGTCTTTCATTACTGCTTACAATTCTGTTACATTTATGTGGTTGGTGTCCGTTTTCTTCCTCAACCAAGCAGCATCCTCTGCTTTGACACCTCCTTCTTCCAATACAATTCTCGTTGCTATGCTACTAGCATCACACCAAACTACACCATCATCCACCTTTGGTACGTGCTATTTTCTTCTCACTGGATTCTCTCACTCGGTCATCCCTCCTTATCTCCTCCATCTGTCTTTTTATATAGCTGCATGCGAGCCTCAAACATCCAGCCACAGGGCAGTGACCCACCATATTCCTACATGTTGAAAACAATTCTCGTTTACTCATCTGTCACAGGTGGAATCTCATTACTCCTTCCAAACACCAACTCTCCAGTTTCTTTATCCTTCTGCAACTTTAGCCCAAGTGCTGTTCCCCCGTCAAGTGACTCTGAAGGTTTTGATATTAATCCATATTTTTTGAGGTGGCACCTTACTTTTTCTGTGTGCACAACCATCTCCTCCACCAGGATGTCATCGATATGTGAGTTTGTGAATTTGTCTCCTGCTGCTTCAGTACAGTCTTGAGCACTATGATTTTTGTTCAACCCAAACCCCAATCTAGTAAGGCAATAGGTGATCCCTCTTGTACCTTACAAGTTGGTGCTGTCACAGTTTCTCTGCTACATGTAATTGCAGGTATGCTGATTTCAGATCTACAATTGTAGCAGCACCTATTGTCTGTCTCCACTCTCGGCAGTTATCAGCTTGCTCATCTCTGTGGTTTCCATCTGGGGCAGCTGCTGACGTTCAATCGATATTTGGTCTGGGGATCCGTGTACAAATGTCAGCTTTACCATCCTTGCCACACTTCTTCACATGAATCCAGCCAATCACCTTATGTTGTTAGCATAAATATTAATGGATTCGCCAGTCCATTTGGGTTTTATCAACTTTCCATATGCTACAAAAGGTCCATCTGTAAAAGCCTTGAGTAGCATTGACTCAATCATCTCAGCATGTCATATCAATCTCATTCATCTCCATATAGAGAACCAATGCCTTCCCTTCAATGGTACAGCGGGATCAGACTCAACAGGTCAGTGATATGTTGCAACCCAGCAACCAACACTTCACTTTTGTGAGCCATGCCACTGCATCTCCTTGTCCATCAAAGAGTCTGATCGTGTCACTGGCCACACACATTCTCCCACTCTCTCCTTCCATTGTGAAACGCTGAAATAGCTTATGGTGTTGCTGATATACACAATAAAAAAAAAACCTTCTTTCTTTCCTCTTCTTCCTTTCCTTTCCTATCCATTCACTCACTGACACCCATTTGCAAAGAGAAAAAAAAACTCATTGCCAATCATTCTTTCCAGCTTTTACACAACCACCACTCACCCATAATGCTTTGGCACTTCTCTATATAAGTGTTACTTCCACTTTTCTAGTTTTTCTCTCGTCTTTTTACCACAAGTTATTAGCTAAGCTTTAGTATGGAACAAAGAAAAACACAATTATAGTGCATTTATCAAACTCCAAAAAATTAAAATAGCAAAATAGTCTGCAAGACATGCTTACTATACATTTAATCTTGGTAGGCACCCTACATCTAAAATTGTAGTTGTCATGTTAATAAAGAGAAGATAACTGTTAGGAATGAAGTTGTCTCCCTTGCATATTGGAATTAGTATATCCTTTGTGCAACCTTTTCATCGAGGGAATTTAAAGTTTTAAGCGTTTTTATTATAATAATGAAGTTTTCGTACGTATTTCTTTACCTTTATGTAGGCACTTGCTAATCCAAATTTACTCCACAATGAATTTTGTTCATCCCAATTTGCACGAAATGTCTGGAAGAAGGACCTTGGCAAGCAAATATTGTGTCGGACTGGATACATGAAAGGATGGTATGTTGGAAAACCTTTTTAAATGTGAATATTTTGTTAGTTGACAAAACTAAAAATTATTTGTGGACAAATTTCAAGTTTTCAATTTATTCCCATTTACACCTTAATTTTTATTGTTTTATCTGGTTAATTGTATGAAGACTTTTTTTTTCTATTTTATTGGATGAATTTTTTTGAGAAGGCTTGTTGTCTTTGAAAATTAGCATTTGAAATCGAGCTTTTTATCTGATCCATTCAGATATAAGCATACACACAAAATCTGTTTGGGAAGTATTCAGCCATTTAAATATTAATTAAAAAATACTTTTCAGTATAATGGCATATAAGCCTTCTTCAATTTTTTTTAGAATTGTTCATGTTTAACCTAGCAGTCTACAAAGTCATCTTCTGGGATTATTCATCACATTCTCCTTAACCTTGTCCAATGGTAATTTTAGCTTTAAAAAAATGCCAGAAATTGCACAGGTCAGTTTTCAATTTGGGCTGTTCAGTAGGTGTGGTTGAGTTGACAGATATGATTCTCTTGCCAAAACTGAAGAATCTACTTGCTCATGTATAGTGATGTGACAGTCACAGAATGAACAAACTCACTCAGTGGTTCTGCACTGGAAACTGAGTAACCCCAAAGGAGAGTGTCTGTTCAGGCATGGGCAATAAGGCTTCTTCTGATATGTTGCCATGTTACATCAAGACTATGCAACTGATGCTTGAGTTATTCAAAATAGCTAGATACATTTTCGATGGACCTTTTGTATATATCAGATGTGTGCAAAATTTTTCAGCATATTTTTCTTTAAAAATCTGTGCATGTAAACATAAATCTCTCTCTGTCTCTCTCTTATATGTGTGTGCGTGTGTATGTATGTATATATGTTTTGAACAATAAAAAATTAAAGTTTTCAGACACACTGGGTTGTATGTTAATATTTTTTGGTTTTATTATTTCAATTAGAATCCTCAACTAGTTTTGGCCAGCATGGCCATCATCAGGAGAAAAAAAAAATCCCTGCTTCTTAGTAGCAATGAGCTTGTAAGTGTAAGCGTTCTCAAAGCAAATTTGTCGCAGATTACTCTCCCAACAAATGCCGTAGCCAAAAATGCCCGAATTTTCTTTCCAAGGTACCTGATTATCTCTTTCACTACACTCCCCCCTGTCACTTAAGTGACACTCATGGGCGGGCCTCTTTATTCTTAAGCTTCTCCGGAGCGGTGCGACTGTTGGAGGAGATTGTGTGTTATGTTCGGAGGTTTCTTCTGATCTGACAACCTCATGCGCAGAGTCTTCATCATCTGAAGAATGTTCTGAAGATTCTTCTTCTGAGGATTCTTCTGGTCTGACAACCTCATGCACAGTCTTCACCATCTGAAGAGGTGCTAGCCCTACCTCCGATGGTAATTATTTGTTCACTTTCTGAGCACTCACTGTTAGTGTCACTTGTTGACGTATCTATACCTACATAGCGGCGCAAGTTCTTTATGTGTCTTGGTATGCCATCAACCAGCACAGAGCGCGAGTTACTTAGTCCAGTGACATGCCCCACCGGTACCGGGTTGTACACGGCTATGTGGGCTTTCACCCACATCGATCGCCCAAGTCATACGGCGCGCACGTTCGTTTATCCGTTCAGTTGAAGCATTGCGTCAATGCCTCGTGGCGGACTTTGTACTGATAAATCATGTTGGCTGGCGCGGTTGAGGGTGATACATTATTGTCTCGGAGTAACATTGTACCAATACATCGCCTCCATTATGGAACACTGCTTCCTAGCAGCGATTCTTTTGATGCTCTGATGACATCGCTTGATTATGCCATTCCCTGATGGGACATACGCGCAGCGAAATCTGAGGTGTACTCCCCACGAATCCACAAAATCTTTGAATAGTCCACTGCGGAATGTAGTGTCGTTGTCAGTGAGGAGTTCCGTCGGAGGTCCACGTTCAAAGAACAATGACCCCAAGTGGTCAATGACGCTTGCGGAATCCTGTTGATGCAGACGCCGCCAAATAGTGAACCGGGTTAAATAGTGATGTCCGTTATAATGGGTGATGTCCATTCCAACACGGTGCCACACCTTGCTTACACTCACTTGTCCTTTTTGCCATTGCACAGGTGCTGGGTCGATGGACTGACACTTCTTGCATCCTCTGACCACTGCCCTGACAGCAGCTTTGGATACGGAGGGATAAATCTGCCTCACGAAATATAGGGTCCGTTTTACACCGGGATGTCCACTTTGGCAATGCACAGATTTTAGCAAATCTGAGTTATGGTTGCTCGCTGATGTTACACAGACATGTCCTACCGGCTCTACCTCTTTCTTAATAGCGTCAAGCCATTTTTGGGGTACCCTTGTTAAAGTATCGGCCTTGTTCTGCTGTGATCTGACCAGCTGTATGTCTACGGATAAGTGGTATTCACTTACCAACTTTCCCAGTGTGTCTAGGCGCCTTCGAATGAGCATCTCGCTTGCAGCCTTTGTACGTATCCTAGCCTTCCCCGTAAGAGTGTCTGCTATAAACTTATACAAGCATGCGGAATCCGTGAATAAATGCAATATCTTTGCATTCCATTGAAGGGCCGCGGTGACTCCCCTGATAACGGTGTCTAATTCTGACAGGTTGATATGTTGCGTATCCTTCTCGGGACGCAACCAACACGCATCTTCCATGACAGTTTCACCTAGTTCAAGAGACACTCCTGTTGCAAGGGAGCTTGCATCGACCCAGACATTAAATTCACATCCGTCAACGCACCATTTACCACGTGCAGGGGTCGTCTTGGCGTACCTTAAGTAATGACTTCGCTATCATGTGTCTGGGGGCATCATTGGTTGTGTCATTCCAACCGGAAGTGACAGCAGTCACCCCACGTTTAATAAATGCAGTTGCAATGCAGATCCACCATACGGAAAAATGTCCCACCAGCTTTCCACATAACGAAAACACGCTGCGCCGGGTCATGTGTTTGGGAATGTCCGGAGCTCACTTCCACGTTTCAGTAAAGCATGTTGTGCTCCCCCAGACCTGCAAGCCGAGCACACGAGCACCATCCTTCAGTCATTCTGGGTCCTTACATTCGAGCCCAAAGTCAGCAAGATGCTTTCTCACCTGTGAAGCGGGTACTAAGGTTTTGTTGATGTAGATGTCGTCAATGTAGGCTGGCGCAAACTTAATTGTCTCATCCTGGGATAGCACAGCATCCACGATGGCTTTCATGATGGCCGGCGCTACATTGAGTCCGAATCCCATTTGGGTTAAGCAGTATATCGTCCCATTAAGGATCACCGTCTGAAATGGCCACAGTGACCGGTGCACCTGTACCTGCAAGTAGGCCTTTCGAAAGTCAATCACAGAGACATTGGATCCCTTCATTCGCCATTCTCTCAATTTTTTGTGCACACATCAGCATGAGCTGTGTATGTGTCTACATGTTCGTTCAGTTCTCTATAATCTAGTACAGGGGCGCACCTTTCCTTGTTCTTTTGTACCACGGCCATCAACAGGATGAGGCCTCTTGGAGGACCAAGCTCTTCCTCGGGATCTGAGTCAGCCATCCATTATCCAGCCACACCTGCAATTCGTGCTGGTATTCTTCCTTAGCGCATTCGGGCGCGAATATTCTGACACTCAGTTCTGGAGCTTTTCTGGTGGGTTATTTTCTGACCATTTCCAAAAAATGCTGTCCATGTCTTGATCCTTTGGTCGAACTCTGTGCTAAAGTCTGGCTCGTTGATCTTCAAAAGTAGCACAGATGGGCTTGACTTCGCCGCGCCTCTGTAATGTCGTCGCCGTAGCGCCTTAATAATATCCATCCCAAGGAGCAGATCGAAACCTAACAACGCGCTGTCCCGACCAACACACTGACTGTGACAGGGTCACCGTTATTGATACTGAGTTTGATGTTTCCAACTCCCGGCTTCTGAGAGCCTTTCCATCAGCCGTTAGTATGTCCATCTTTTGTCTGCTCCACTGTCGGCCGTCGAAGACGTTCGTGAGTGACGAGAGCAGCCTGAATCTATTAAAGTGGTGCGCGTTATTCCATTGATCGTATTACCTTAATCACAGGGGCGCCTCTTTCATGCTCGGTGCGGGGAAGAGACCGGCGCTGACGTCAGCGTCCCCATTCTATTTCGCGGACACTTAGAGGCAATATGACCTACTTTATGACATTGGAAGCATTGTAGATCGAGACGTGCCTTTCGCGCCGACCAGCTGCACATTTCTTCGTGTTGATAGCGGCAGTTTCTGGCAAAATGATTCGGCCCAGAGCACTGATAGCAGGTGGCAATGCCATGGCGACGAATGGCTGGGGTCGGACCTTCTTTGACTTCAATTGGTTGAATAACTGCGGCCACTGGTTCATCAGCCTCTTTTTTGTCAATCATGACAGCACGGGCTCTGGTCAACAATTGATTGAGCGTCAAGTCTTCCATTCTGGATGATGCGCGGAGTATCTGCTTAACATGACTGGGCAATCCAGAAACGAAGGCACATGTCATCCATTCTTCAGGAAGCGGTGTGATTGGAATGGCGAGCTTCTTTAATTCTGCCAAATATCGTCTACTGTCTCGCCAGGTCGCAGACGCCGTGCCTGGAATTGGTCGAGCCCACGAACCGGTCAGTTCAAAGCGGCGGTTAGTAGAGTGTGCTTTATTTGCTCAATGTCACTTTTCTGTTCTTTACTCGGCTGCCTATACACAGCAAGGGCACCGCCATTCAATCGCAGAGGAAGAATCAGTTCAATCTTCATGATCTTGCATAATTCAACCACAGACTGTCCACTCGTATCACCACTGAATTCGGGGATCAGTTTTATATCGAACGGTCTTTCCGCCATCTTGCAAGAGACAAAGTAAACGCCGAAATAGCTTGTAAGTGTAAGCGTTCTCAAAGCAAATTTGTCGCAGATTACTCTCCCAACAAATGCCGTAGCCAAAAATGCCCGAATTTTCCTTCCGAGGTACCTGATTATCTCTTTCACTACAGAGCTACAGGAGTGAATGACTGTCTCTGAAGAAAGTGAACTTTATCTGTAGTTTTCATTTGTTTTTTGTTAATTCTAGTCAGTCCTTATGTTGGCTAAACAACTTTTTAAAATAGAGTATAGGAGATTCCTGACTTTCACAATTCCTTCCTTGGTCATTTTGACAGTTTTATTGGTTGCTGGGAATGGGAGTGTATGTTATCTTATAGTTTTTTGGGAGTGTGTGTGATGTGTGTGTATAAGTGTGAGGCCTCATCACCTCTGCAAGCATGTCTGTTATGTATGGGTGAGGAATGTGGGTAGGGCTTGATTTATGGGGTTATATGTTAATTCTATCTTTGTTGTTAAATTTGTGGTTAAGTCCATCAAGACAAAGTATTTTGAGGTGCAAAATCCATTTGTCTTCATGTTCTGCTAGTATTTTTCTAACTTTATCTTTTCTGTCTATTTCTATTTTTTCAATTATAGTGAATTTTGATTGGCTTGAATTTTTCAGTTGACTATTATGCAGATACTTTAATTTTTTACTGCATAAATATAATCTACTTCAATCTTCTGTCATAGGAGTCCAAAGGTGATTACAAGTGATGATGTAAAGCCACCATTAATAAGTGGAGATGGAAAAAAGGTAAGTTATTTTGTGTTTTTTTTTATTTTTGACAGACTTAGTCAATTTTATTATAGCAATATTTGGATTTTCTTCAACTGTCCAAAGTGGATTTGTTCAAGTGAACTGTATTTTAATAATTGTCTTGTGTTAAAATTTTTTTAGATATGTTAAAAGCCCAAGGAATATTCCAAATAATGGCAGTTATTCCATAACTTTGTTGCACATGTCTGTGTAGTTTAGGGCTTTTTTTTTTTTTTTTTTTTTTTTTTTTTGGTCTTCATAATTGCTTTTTCTCTCTTTTGTACCAGCCAAATCAAGTGGACAGGTAAGATGATTTTCTTTTTTCCATTTCTTTACACACTAATTATTTTTTAGATAATCTTCAGTTGGCTTGATTTGTTTTTTTTTTTTGTTTTTTTTTTTAAGACAAGTTTAATCACTAACATTTTGGTGTAGAGATAAGATGGTGTGTGTGTGGGGGGGGTAAAATATTAGAATTTTTTATCTAAATAAATATAAAAAATTCTGTAGCTAATAACTGATATTAGTTATTATGGAGTTTTTTCAGGATGTTAGTAATCATGGTTCTCCATAGATTGTTTCTTTATTGTCTGTGAATTTCTATGACTTTTTAGGATAGTGGATTGGTTTCCTATTGCTTTCTCCATATTTTTTTGAGTTGTCCTTCTCCTAGATTGCCCAGTCTACTCTCTTAATTAACAGATAACTGAAGAGTGAGGGGGTGAGGGAAAAGAGATGGATTCATACCTTTCCCAAGAGCATTAGTGTAAAAATAATCATCACACTATCCATATGTCTTTCATGGAGTTTATAATTGTAATTTTTTAGTGTGTTGTCTTTAGCTGATGCTGGTTTTAAAAATATTCATATAGGAGTACAAAAAAATATTAACTCTTTCAAGAAAGATGACTTTTTTGTGCAAACTGTTATTTCAGCAAAGCCTGCACACATTGAAACACTGAAATTAGTCTCAGGACATCCACTGAATGGCAAAAATCTTTAACAGCACAAATTGGGACCAATTATTTTTTTTTTCAATTCTTTGATAAAATTGGGCTTTCCAAGTTATTTTATGAAAATGCACTAAATTTATGCTTCTTTTTTTAATATCAGCAAAAGACCGTAAACTTTTCTGTATAATTTGAGCATAGTCAGTTTGATGATTTTAAAAACTGTATCTTCCTGTAGAGTTATAATTATTTACATTCTGACTATTGTCTTCATCTTTGTTGTCATAATCACAATGTTTTGGCTGTTGTGACTTCCAGCCTTCATTAAGTGCTTGTCAATCTGGATAACCTTCAGAAGCTTACCTGGATTGATAGTTGAAATATTGTTGTGATAATAACAAAGATCAGGATAATAGTCTAAATAATATAAATAAAATTGTTTCCTTGTCTTAAAATTAATTTCAGGCTGGTCCATCTCAACTATAAAGAATTAGGTTGGGTCCTTGACTTGCTTTCATACAAGTATCAAGTATATGTACCAGCAAGTAACAAAATAAAGAAGTGCAAACATTTTTCATGGTATTCTAATAATTGGTCATTTCAGAGCTTCATTTTATGATTATTATACAGTCAGTTTATATGTCTTTTAATTCTGTAACATTTTTAGTTTGATATATCATCTGAAATTTCATACAAACTCAATTGTCATCTCAGAAAATAAATTTAATTTTTCAGTGTACATATATGTATGCAATGTTACACCTTTTTATGAAAACGTCTAGCTAAAAATGAAAGATAATAATGTCTTTTCTCTTTAACCTGTGAAACTGTCCATCATAGATTCCAGAAGCAGATGAATCTTTTTCAACCTTTTTAATTAGCAGATGGGACAGGATAACTCAACAATATTTGTTAGCCAAGGATGAAGAGTTCAATCCTTTGTAGGATTAGAATTTACAGTCTCCATAATAATTATCTGAAAGGTAGAAGAGCATAGTTAATAGCACTCATTTTTTATTTTCATCTAGACAATAATGGCACTTTATTTATTTATTACAATTTCAACATCAATATATGTTTTTCTATGGAAAAGAGAATCTAGGCTCACATAGATGATCTAGATCCTTGTTAGAAGAGACTCCTTTCATAATCAGGCCATCTGCAGTTGGGTTTGATCTGGAAATCCATTTAAGTTTGTATTACCCATTTTTCCAACATTTTGCGAAATAGAAGTTATTGTAAAAATTGTTTTGTCTCTGTATGCACCAAATGTTGAAATTAAAAAAAAAAAAAAAAGTTAAAATTTGTGTGTAAAGAAAAATCAAGTTAACTAAAATTTTAGTTTCCTTTTGTTATTGTAGCCACTCAAATGTAGGCACAGTGTTTATTTCCTAGTTGAAGTTTATAGTTCCTTTTATTTACTTTGTTTTTCAGAGAATAATGCTTTTGTCTTTGTTTTATTTAAATGCTAAAAAATGTTCCTGTCAATGTTGACCAGTGGATAATGGCTATGATGCATCTACAGTACTTCCTCGATTGTCTGTACCTTGATTTTCCGGGTGTGAAATGAAGAGAAATTAGAATCATCCAAATATTTCCCAATTATCTGAATTAAACCTATTCTGCTATTTCCTCTCAGACAAGTGTTTTTGAAATTTATAAAATCATACTGAATGATGGATAAAAACCATGATAAAAATCCTTTCAATTAATTCCTGTTAATTTCCTCATTGTTTTCAGATTATGAACATACATTTGAATTATGACAGCTTTATTCCAGCTTTGGGAGTTGGCAGCCAAAAATTACAAGGCTAACTGAAAAAAAATAGAAAATGATTAATTTTTTATGAAAAATAAACTGGTCAAAACCTTGAACAAAGTATTTGAAAATGTTATTTGACAATCAATATAAATGTTAATTTTCTTTCACAAAATGGCTTTCTTTTTTTTTTTTTTTTTTCATTTTCTTTTTTTTTCCCAATAATTTAGGCATTGTCATTTTTCTGAGATCTTGAATTATCCAGACATAATTTTTCACCCTCTCTCTCAAGGTGTGTAGATAAATGAGGAAATACTGTACTACCTGGATATTTAGTTATGGGAGAATTGTTTGCCCAAATTCTTACTCATCCACTCAATCTTTTTGTTAATTAACCATTATGGTAATTAATTAATGTTAAGATATCTAGTGTCAGGAGAAAAGGATTCACTTCCTTCTTAAAAGGCATAACATTGGAAAATGTTCATTTTTATGATATGTTCATGATGACATGCTTATTATCATGGACAGGATACCAGCAGGCTCCCTATATTGGCAGGAAGATCTTTCTGGACAGTTTAAATTCCTGCCTGTTGCTGTCACTTCACACTAATGCCCTTGGGAAAGATGTGAATGTATTTTTTCTCCCCACAGCTATGTATTAAATACCAAGACCTACTTTAGACTTGGAGGTGAGCAGCTTGTTTAGAAGAATAGCTCTGAATTCAAACACTTGACCATCATGTCAAGAAGGCCCGGGTTTACACCCAAACACTCTGACATGTTTGTATTGGCACTTCTGGCATGAATACCAAGCAGTATAGCATGCTGTTTCCAAATTTCTGGTGGAGGGAATTGTGTCAGGGTGCTCTTTTTCTCACAGATAGTTCCCAACTGACTCCACTGTGCAATCAACAAAATCAAAAACAACGTGCATGTGTGAAATTAAAAATGCAAAATGGCAACAATTTACCCATTTCACTGTGTGTGTGTATGTATGTATGTATGTATGTCGCATGGCTCAGAGACCTGGGTTTGTATCTCACCACAGTTGATTTGTCAGGAAGGAGACTTCCTGATGTTATCGGTCTAGAAATGGGGAGGAGGGCAATCCCAGTGTGCAGCACCTTCAGAAAGTGCCTGAAAACCATACTACGGATTGACTCAAGCCATGTGAATGAAATTAGGTAGACAGAACACTTGGGGGTTGTCGATAGCTGTGCTAGCATGAAGTCACAAGTCATCGTGATTGAGGGTTTGAGTGTGCTGGCCTTGCTCAGATTGTTGATCAGGCTAGATAACATGTTCTCTCCCAGAAACTGCAACTACGGTCTGCTCAGCATAGTTTCAGTATAAACCACAGGCGGGCTCTGTGGGTGTTGAACAAACACAAATGTGCCTGAGTGAGCATATGCAATAGGGATTGGCTAGCTGCCCTAATAGACAGGTATCCTCAAATACAAGTGGCCAGCTATTATTTATATATATATATATATATATATATATATATATATATATATGACATGCATAAAGGTTGCATTTTTTTTTTTAATAATATAATTTTTCAATAATGCCCTTTAATCTATTAAAGTTATTCTGTTGATTATGATGGCTTAACAATTCAATCCTTAGGACTGAACCATCAGACTATCTACATATATGATTTGATTAGAGTGTTGAAGTCTTTAGTAGAACTAATTACACTTATACTTACAAAGAACTGGAGCACAGTGTGCCACAAAGTTTCTACATAGCCCTCCTCAGTTTTGAATTCAGAATTGTCCTTCTCCTAGACAGGTTGTGAATCAAAGCTAAAGACCAAATCTACCCTGTTATTTAATTCATAGCTGGTGGGAGAAGAGATAGATTCAGATCTTTTCCAAATGTATTTGTGTGAAAGTGAATGCAACAGACTTTAACAAAATTTAAACTTAGCTCACTGATTTCTCATTTTGACCTACTAACCATTATCCCATTTGCATATTGCACACACACACACACAATTATAATATATCGCACATATAGTGCTAGTGTTAATAAAATGCTGCTAGATGTAATATAACAGAGCTATTAAGTATATATTAATAAATATACATATTATCACTCACCACTAGCATGACTGATTTTCATGCACAACACAATCTTCAGGTGCTGAGTATGAACTGATCTTTATGCAATTTGAATCTGGTTATCACAATGTTGGCGTAGTTGTGTATGTATATATATATATATATATATATATTGTGCTAAGACTACAATTTTTTAATTTTAAAATTATATTTGGTGATTGAAATAAGTGGGATTTATATATGTATGTAAAAATTAAAAAAATTATATTTTTGAGTAGTGAATATTCATTTTTAATTTTATTTAAAATTTTTTAATTAAAGTGAAATTACATATTCAAAAACAAAAAACAAATTTATATTCAAAATAAAAATAATTTACATTAAAAATTAATCTGGATCAGTGTATTTAAGCAGATATTTATTTTTACCTACATGTAATCATCAATTCATTTCTCTCATTTAATAAGCTAGGGTTATTTAGGTGTTTTAAAATAACCAATTTTTCAACAAGACATAAATTGCATTTATTTCCTTTACCATTATAAGCCTTAACTCTAGATATAATTTCCCAGTTGATTGATGGTGAGATGCCATTATTTTTTTAATTGCCAGAAATATTTGGAAGGAGCAGTGCTATTTTTGTATTTTAAATTACTTCAGGTCCTTCAATGATTGGTAAAAACAAAATTTCTAAGGATTTTCCATGGAACCAAAATAAAATTTAACATTGTATATTTGTTTGGTATACTATATTATTGATGTCAAAATAAATGTAAGTCACCATAATAATAGAATTCCAACTAATTCACATGCCTCTGCTGAACCATACACTTTCATAGCAACACTAAGGACATTAGACTCTATAGAGATGACAGTCATTCTCCTCTGTAAAACTAGCTCACAAAAAATTGATTGAGAAAGTAGCTAATAAAATATTTTTTAAAGATCATGAGCTAAATATTACCACCGCCATCACCAATGATAAAGTGATTAATTTTCTCAATGTAACCTTAGACTTGAATAATGGTTATTATAAACCATATACAAAGGATCTATATTAAGAAATGGACAAAGTCCGACAATTTATTTATTAAAGACATTTTTTATGTTTAACGTTCTTTTTTATAGATACAAGTATTTAAGTAAATGCTCTGTTTATGATAAACAGTATTAAATAACATTTACCGGCCTGAATGTCCGAGAAATTTTCATAGAAAATATTCGTCCTTTGACAGGATTCGAACCTGCATCCTATACGGAACAGTCATTTACGCTGACGTGCCTTAGGAGCCACAAAGGAGCGTTCGGTAGGCAAGGTCGAATTTACTGCTTATAAACCTATATAACCACAGATATATGTTAATAAAGAATCAAACCATCACCATAAGATTCTAGATAATTTACATGAATCAGTCCAAGTTAGAGTATTCACCAGCTCCATCATAAGTAAATTTAGAGTATATTTATAAATAAACAAACAAGGTAAAAATAAGCAGAAACCTTGTAAATACAACATTATTTGGTTTAATCTACCTTTTAACTGTAATGTCAAAACAAATATTGGAAGAATAGCCCATTTTTTAATTTGAGTCATAATAACTTTCGAATGGGGTGGAGCAAGGATTGCAAATCTTAGTGATAGTTGTAAATGAGGTATTTCAGACATGCTTATGTGCGTCAAAGTGTACAAAATAACTTCCTCCCCTAATGGTGGACTATTTCACAACAACTACTTTTGTCATAGTTTTGAAATATTAGGTGGGGTAATTTGGGTCAGGTAAGAAAACACTCAGTAACAAGCTCAGATGTAGAAATTCATGAATGGAACTGGTTACTTTCAACAAGAATAACACAAACAAGCTCTAAATAACTATGACAGAAAGGTAGAACATTTACTGCAGTAAAACACGGCCTCCAAATTTGTGTTTCTAGGTACACATTTAGGGCACATATAATTGTTACATATATCACAAATTAGCCATGTCCCCTTCATATAGGTTCTCCACAGTGTCCCACAGAAAACACAAGCTTTGTTATCCTCATTTTCATTGTCTTCATTGCCTTCCTGTTTTTCACATTGACCTTCATTTTCCATAGCATCAACCAAAAGCCTTGCGAAACTCCTTGCTTTCTGCTTTGCCACTCTTGTTTCTGCTTCCTCTTGAAGACAACTGGAGTTGTTAGTACTCCTCCCTCTTTTGCTTGCACATGCTTGCGTTTCTTCTTGGCAATTTCGAGTCGATAGAACCTCATAGAACATATTGAAAAATTTACCAAGATTTTCTTGATTGAAATTTTCCACATGAGCTTTGGTGAGGACTTCTGGCTTTTTTAAGTGAATTCAATCTCCCCAGTGTTGTCTAAATGAAATCATCCAGACCTTGCCAGGGGAATTGTCCTTGAATACTGTTTTCTTTCCCACACTGTCTGGGATGTATGTTTGCTTGGTATACAATATTATCAGTCATACATTGACCATTTAACAGACAGACCATATTTTTTCAGCAGTTGCATTTATTTTTAGAAGAATTAACGTTGTCTTTGTTGGAAATATATTTAAATATTGTCATAGTTTTGAAATATTAAGTGGGGTAATTTGGGTCAGGTAAGAAAACACTCAGTAACAAGCTAGAATATTTGTTTTGACATTACAATTAAAAGGTAGATTAAACCAAATAATGTTGTATTTACGAGGTTTCTGCTTATTTTTGCCTTGTTTGTTTATTCTATCATGAGTTTTACTTCTTCAGTTCCACAAGGCCAGGCTAGGGCAGAGCTCTTTTCCAGAGCAATGACTACGAGCTCCTCCTAACAATCCAAAATTAATCTCAAATCACTAAATTTCATTCAACTGATATGATTTATGGATACATCTGCGGCTAACCATGCACTATAGCAACATGACTCAAATTACCCCACCAGACCAAATTTACAGTTTTTCTATTTCACCCAATACCACTCAACTGGTTGGTATACTTTTGGATACTTTGATAATTTCCCCATGCAAAATTGAACCTGATTTCTGACAATTTTGTATTTTCAAGAGAAAGTTTGATTTACAAGTAAAAATAATTGTACTTGAGTCAAAATAGGTCCTTCCTCTCTGATATCTGAGAACAAAAAGGATGATGCAATTGTTGTGGTTGTATCACAAGGTTAGAGGCTGATGCAATCCATAATGATGGCAGCTTGCTGTGAAACCAAGTGAGTTAGGAGAAATTAACCAGAATCAAAAGTGACCCAAATTATCCCACTCTACCCTAACCATCCACCAACACTAAAAAAGATTTTTAACAAAAATAATGTTAAGATCAACTATAGCTGTGTTAATAACATAGACACATCCATCTTCCATCATAACAACATTATATTAAACATATTTCTAACAAAGACAACGTTAATTCTTCTAAAAATAAATGCAACTGCCAAAAAAATACGGTCTGTCCGTTAAATGGTCAGTGTATGACTGATAATATTGTATACCAAGCAAACATACATTCCAGTAACAATGTTAAATTTTATTTTGGTTCCATGGAAAATCCTTAGAAATTTTGTTTTTACCAATCATTGAAGGACCTGAAGTAATTTAAAATACAAAAATAGCACTGCTCCTTCCAAATATTTCTGGCAATTAAAAAAAAATGGCATCTCACCATTATATGTAGAGCTAAGTTTCTAAGGCTTATAACAGTAAAGGAAATAAATGCAATTTATAACATCTTAAAACACCTAAATAACCCTAGCTTATTAAACAAGAGAAATGAATTGATGGTTACATGTAGGCATAAAAATAAATATCTACTCAAATATGCTGATCCAGATTAATTTTTAATGTAAAGTACAGTTTATTTTTAATGTAAATTATTAATACTATTTATTTTGAATATAAATGATTTTTTAAATAAGAAAAAGTAATCTCCCTTTAATTAAAAAATGAAAAACAAAAATTAACTCTGAATATTCACTACTCAAAAATATAATTTTTAATTTTATCTTTTTTTACATACACATAAAATCCTGCTTAATCACCAAATTTAATTTTAAAATTAAGAAACTGTAATCCCAGCATTATATATATATCTATGCCAACATCGTAATAACTAGATACATTATAATTCAGATTTGCATGACTGAGTTTATACTCAGCACCTTGCATTTTTCATGAAACTCGGTTGTGTTATCAGAGAGGGATAATATGCATATTTTATATATATATATATATATATATATATATATATATATATATATATATATATATATATATATATATACACACTTTAAACTTAAAGGTTAAAAGCCCTATATGTTATTTTTTACTTTTGTTTTTTTTTTACATACATACATATATATATATATATATATATATATATATATATATATATATATATATGTTGCAGATTGAGTGCTGGTGTTAATAAAATAGTGCTCAATGTAAAATAACAGAGCTATAAATTATATATTAATAAATTTACATTTTTTTTTTCCCTTGCCGTTAGCACAGGTCTGAGTTTCATGCACAAGACACTCTTCAGGTACTGAGTTAAGACTGACTGCTACATAATTTAAATTTTGATATATATACTGGACTATCATAATGTAATGCAATTTTTCAACATGAGTCTGGACAGTAGAGATGAGATCATTGCTATTCTAATTATATATATATATATTTATTTTAAGGGGCCATTGGGTGTGCACAGACACCACGTCACTTGCCCCTGCTGCCTTACTTTCTCAGTTCAGCTGTGTGTATATTTCTAAATATGCACATGCATTGGCCTCATAATAAAGGTTATAATAACAAGTTTCTTTTGGTTTTTTTTTTTTTTTTTTCAATCAGTTTTAGAAATAAAAAAAAAAAATTAATTTTTTTCCTTTTTCTTTTGTAAAAAATAAATAAAATAAAATCTTGTTGATCTAATTTTAAAAAGTGAACATATTTTTTTTTATATAGATATTTACTCAGATTCATTCCATTGTTTAGATTCAGACTAATGTCTTCATCTTCATTGTTATTAGTCCAAGTGTAAGTAATGATAACCCTCCTCATCCCAGGAGAATCTATCTCCTCCCTCCAGCTATAGGTAAAATAGTAGGATTTGTATTTTGGAAAATCATTGTTATTCTCAAAACATTTCTTAATGCAATATTCACTTGCAAAAAAAAAAAAGTAAAAAAAATTATTTGTACAATCCAAAAAATGTTTTGGCTTTAGATAATCCACAAAGGGTTGATAAACCATAAAAAAAAAAAAACAAATCAATCATCCCAGAAATTCAGAAAGAAATGTCTCAGCTTAGTTTGGCACAAGGCCAGTTATTTTGTAAATATATTTTGTCTATATTTTATGTTATATATATTTCTTTGAAAAGCGGAAGCGGATTTTCAGTGTTTGTCTACTCATATTTTTAAACAGTCTTTGCTAAGCTTTGGGTTTTCTTTTAGTCATTTTAGTATAGATTAGTGCATTGCTGGGAATTAACATTTTGTTTATCATGTAGTGAATCTTACTGTTTTTTTTTATTCTATCACTATTTGTATTGACCATATTTTAAAATCAAAAGAATGCACACGAATGTGATTCAGTAGATAAGCTGCATGTATGTGTGATTTTATAGAAAAATATATTTGTGTGAAAAGACTGCATTCCAGTCTTCATGGGTTTTAATAATCTAAGCTAAAAAAAACAAAAAAAACACATTTCTTATATGTATTTCCATAAAGAATCATTGTAGTAATTTCTCTTTTTTTTTTAAAACTCCATTTACCAGCATTGTTTATTTGTCGGTCTTATTTGATAAACTGGTCAGATCACAAACTACTTTTTGGTAAGAAAGTTTGAAAGTTTTAGCAGTTTCTAAATAATCCAGTTTACTTAGAAACTGCAAAAACTTTCTTTCTAACCAGATGAGAACAAATTTATATCTTGATGCATTGTAAACTGAAGTACAAAAACAAATCGGACACAGTAACCTGATAACATGTATTTCTTTCTTTTACCAGCATAGCATGGAGTCTGTTTTGGACATTTTGTATAGGTATATCTATCCAGGCCAAAGGAAATTTAAAGATTAAGATGATACCTATCCAAAGATAGGTATCACCTTGATCCAGGTATATTCCATGGTTGTCTATGAGTTGTGTGTTTTGAATGTGCTTGCATTGAAGAAGCAGGCATGGTTAAGCATAACTGACAAAATTCTCACTAACAATAAAAGGAAAAAGAAGAACAGGGTAAAATAATACAAGCCAATCTAATGCAAGACAAAGCAACTAATAAGCTGATAACCAAATAAAAAGTTCACAATATAGAAACAGTTTTCATATGCAAAAAAGGGATTCAGTCAAGTAGTTATAGTCTTTTGAATTCAAGGAAAGACTAGGAAGAAATTCCAGCATGCATCTGTAGAATTTGTCTATAAATTTAGGGTTGGGGGATTTTTAGCAATCATTCCTGTGATTGAAATCAAATGGTATGCATAAAATATGCTAAGGTCTGCATCATTTGCCATATATGCTCAATGGAGTTTAAATCTGGTGAACATGAAGTGGGTGGGCAATGGAATACCTGGAGATCAAATGATTGTTCTTGGAATCAGTTTTGTGTCCCCTATGCACAATAGGAATTGTTATCTTGCTGGAACAAATTGTCTCCCACTGGGAAAACCTGCCAAAAATAAAAAGGTGCAAATCATCTGCTATAAGATCTCTGTATGTCCCTCCTGTTAAGATAGACTCCAGTTTCACTAGTAGTCCTTGCAAACTCCAACAGAACATAGCTGACACCATTACAGATTAAATAGCCATCACTAATTTCACTGACAGGCTGTATCCATAGCCTCATGCAGTCTGCTCCTTGCACATGCTTGACCATCTGAGAGTTGGAAACCTGACTATTCTGATCAAGCAACATAGTGTCCATCTTCCATAGTCCAATACCAATGTTTGCTGCCAGGTAACCAATGTTGGTATATCAATAATGGTACTGTTAATGGTTGACTATAATGCAATTACGTGGAATGTAGTATACATTGGACAGTGAATTGACTGATGAGTTAAGCGACAATGGTGTTGAATTGTGATGTAACTTAGTTTCTTATTGTAGGGTTGCTACCCTCTTTGTTAGTTTCTGGCAGACCCATTCTTGTGTCACTTGTCGATACACAATTTTCACATGTTGCTGTTGTCTGGAAGTTATGTATTCTTGAAATACCTTTTGATACTGTTTCAGAAAAACCTAGAAATGATGCCACCTCAAAAATATTGTACAAGATTTCAAATTTTCATTACCATTATGCTATCCATGTTAAACTTTGCCTGCATTTCATGTTTGCCACAGCTACACTACATCTTTACCTATGATGTCATACAAGTAAGAAAGGGTGAAATCATCTATAGTTTTTTGCCTCTTCAGTTTACATGCTAAAATGCTTCCAAATATATATATGATTAGAATGTTTAAAATTTCTCTTTTGCAGTGCGAGTTGAATTTTGGAAATCAATTTTATTTGGAAATAAATAATTTATTCTTAAAATGTGATAAACTTCTGTCATTTTTAGAGTATATCATTTCTTATTTGCAACCAAGATAAATTCTCAAAAGTTTATACACACTGTAAATTTTTCCATTCATTCATATACATTTAGCTATTGGCAGAATTCTCTGCATTTCATTTTTTTTAACACATTAACTGCCAGAGGTGAATTATGAAATCTGACCTCAAGTGCTAATTTTATAATAGCCAACTTAGGCAATAACAATATTTTTATGTTTAGAATTATAGCTTCAACTGAAGTCTTAACATTGATTTCACACTAAAAGTATCATTACAAATAAACACATTGGCACAAGATAACTCCTAGTTGGTATCATAATAAAAACTATCAACTTGGAGTTATCTTGTGGTTGGCTGTCAATGTATTAATATTATCTTTTATTTATATTTATTAATATTATCTTACTTATTAAAATTTATCAATATTTTATCTATATTCCTTTTAATTAAAATTAGGATTAAAGATACACAAATTTATAGTTATTTTCTAAGCATAGCTTAGATGTGGCACAAGGCTGAAAGTGTGGAGCACCAAGTGAGGATCGAACTCACTATTTAGTTGTAAAAGATCTAGCGAAGCAAGCATGCTAACCATTACACCACTCTGAGGTACCCAAATACACATTTATATATGTGACTTGGATGTTTTGTTTTATGTGCATTTTATTTATTCACTATTTTTTTTTTATTATGTACAAGTTATTTTTTTTCCATTGCTCAATCCCTTATTTAAATCATGGATTTCTCTACTTGTTTCCCTAGCAAATCTGAGCAACAGGCTTCTTTACTTGATTTATTTCTTACCTCCTCTCTTAGCTCTTGCTGAGCATCAAAACACACTCCTCTTGGCAACTCTGACCAATGCTGTCATATCTATTGATATCTCATTCCACTGATCTGTTAGGCAGGAACCTCCTCTTCATAAGACCTCTTTCTGTTATCAACATTGACGATTGGGTTTTACTCCATTACTTTCTTTGAAATGGCACTTAGGCTGACATTTTTAATTTTCATATTGATAATTGCAACACCAAGGTTTCCTCTTCAGTCAAAGCTGGCATAGATGCTTTTATTCCTTCCTGGAAATACCAGGTGGAACCTCAACCTTCTCCACAGCAGAGTATTTTGTGCTATAGACCACAGGAACTTCTATTTCTAGTTTTACCAGTGTGACAGTTCCCATCACAAAAGACACTGATTCGTGGCTGCACATAATAAATGTAAATGTGTTCTCGAGGGAGCTAAGTCTCCGTTTGCTGAGAGAATGAAGCACTGTATTGCATTTAACATGCGTTTAGCTTTCATGGTTACTGGAGGCTCTGTAATAGTGTATTAAATAAGAGTAAATTTTCTATTCCTCCTCATTTCAATCAATTTGAGGTATTAACATCTGCTGATAAAGCTGAATATTTTGCCCATAAATTCTTCCTAACCTCTACTCTTGACTTATCTGGAGTATCCCTGCTTAACTTTCCACTTAGAACTGAGTCTCTGTTGAATGATATGCATATAACCCCTTCTATAGTTTCTGCTTTCATCTCTAATCTGGATCACCACAAAGCGTGTGGACCTGATGGTATCCTTGTAATAGTCGTTAACATGTGTGTTCTGTTCTCTCTAAAGTGCGTAATAAATGCCTCATTGCCTCTTGCTTTCCTGCTTTTTGGAAATCCTCATCTGTTGTTCCAGTTTTTAAGAACTCTAGTGAGCAGTCTTACCCTTCCAACTATTGGCCTATTAGCCATCTACTTCTTCTTGGAAAACTACAAGAGGCCCTAATCAACACTAGATTGGTTAAGCATCTCACATGGCAGAGCCTTCTTTCAGATAAGTAATGTAGCTTTCATTTCTCTAAGTCAACTCCTGATGTACTGACAGTAATTGCAGAAAGAGTATATCAAGCTCTGGATAAGAATGGCGAAGCTGAGGCTGTTGGTTCTTCAAGATCCTTTTTGTACTAATGCAGGTGTCTCCAAGAGCTCTATTTTTGGTCCTACTTTCTTTGTAATTTTCATTAAGGACCTTCCTGGTGACATCAACTCTCAGCTAGGTATCTATGCTGATTAATAATCATTTACTCCAGTCTTGATAGTAAGTTTGATAAAGTCAAATTAGTGACTGTCTGTTAACTGGAGCAAAGGATGTCTTGTTAATTTTAACACTTCCATAACTAAACTGCTCTCTATTTATCATCTGAGAGACCCTTCACTGCCTTCTATCAGGAGAGTGATCTTCTCGGGCTAATGTTCTTGGCTGACATGAAGTAGAAAGATTATATTGAATCCATTGCTAGATCAGCTGCTAAGAAAGTTGGTTTACTATGCCATGCTAGACAATTTTTCTTGCCAGAATCTATCTTTCATATCTATAAGTCTACCATTTGTCCATGCTTAGAATATTACAGCCATATATAGTCAGTATCTCCTAGTATATATCTAGAAATCCTTGATAAAATCCAAAGAATCAGCAATATTATTGGTCTTGATCTGGCATCTCTGCTTCAGTTACTTTCCTATAGCCATAAGGTAACCTCCCTGTGCCTTTTTTATAAATACTTTTATAGTAATTGTTTGGATGAGCTCTTTGCTATGCTACCTAGAATTTATGAATTTAAAAACAATACTTGACTGATGATAAAGTCTCATTAATTTACAGTTGAGTTGGCTAAATGTAACTAAGTTCTATGCCAACAGAATTTTTTAAAAAAGAACAGAATTCAGTAATTCACAAATTGTTTTTCTTCTCTTTTCTGAATTCTCTTTGCTGGAATTGTCAACTATTGCTCATTGCAAGTTTGTTTTTAGAAATTCTAAAACATATACCAACATTCAATAGAAAACGTATCATACAGTTTGCATAGAAATATTGCATATATATATATATATATATATATATATATATATATATATATATATATATATATATATAGTTTATGCAAAACTAGGTAATCCATATGGGTAGACCCAAGGAGGATGATATCCGGAGAGCTCAATGTAAATTCAGAGCAAATATGTTTGAATAAAAACAGACCACTTTAAGGTACCATGTAATAAATTATTTCACCACAGCCCTTTTAAAGGGCTCTGGATCATCAGACTTTACTTCCAAAGGTTAAAATGAAAAGAAATGTACACATTTTTGACAGGCCGTATTAAGCATGTGTAAAATTGAGGAAGTGAGGGGGGAGAGAGAAGACATGAGTGAGTTAGATGTACCATTTCAATTCTTTATCCCTAACCCTCATTTCCTTTTCATTTTTCATTTCAACCTTTGGAAGTAAAATCTGATGATCCAGAGCCCTTTAAAAGGGCTGTGGTGAAATAATTTATTACATGGAACCTTAAAGTGGTCTGTTTTTTATTCAAATATATATAACACAAGGAGTGCTGAAAAGTTCTGAGCCTAGCCAATTTTCCAAATTAACATTATTTTTTTTTTCATCATTAAGCTCAGAACTTATTGATGTATCGCCATACAAAAGGGTGCTGAAAAGTTGTCATGCCAATCAAGAGCATTAAAAAAGAATTTGAACAATAACTTTTCAACAGATCCTCATATATTGTTCTACATTTTTTTTTCCCCATTTTAAATGATCTAAAGTTATAATCATTTTGATTTTGTATTCTTTATAATTCATAATTTCTTTTTTTTTTTTTTTTTTTTTGGAATTTTCTCTCTTTTCAGGCCTGTCTGATGGGAACAATACGTGTGAGTCGAGGGTTTGGTGATCATGATCTTTGTGTGATGTCTTCCAGTGTACAATTGAAACCATTTCTGTCATGTGTACCAGAGGTAAAACATTGGACAGATTAAATCTCCCCTTTAAGGATATTTCTTTTCTATCTTTTTTTCTTCTTTTTCATTTTTCTTCTTTTTCATTTTTCTTCTTTTTCATTTTTCTTCTTTTTCATTTTTCTTTTTTCTTTTTTTTCATTTTTCTTTTCTTTTTCCTTTTTCATTTTTCTTTTCTTTTTCCTTTTTCCTTTCTTTTTCATTTTTCCTTTTTCATTTTTCCTTTTCCTTCCTTTTCATTTTTTCTTTTTCATTTTTCCTTTTCCTTCTTTTTCATTTTCACTTCTCTATTTTCTCTCTTTTTTCCTCTGTTCTCTCTCTTTTCTCCTTTTTTTTCTCTGTTTGTTTGATAGTCATCATATGCAAATCTGATGCCAAACTGAAGAGACACATGAAAGTGCATGAGAAAAAAGTCACTTTTATAACTCTCCAAAATTCTTTTGTGTGTCACATATGTAAAAAGGTATGTAAAAGAAATTCTAGTTTGCTGAGTCATCTGCAAACCCATGGCTGGTCAGTTCAATCTTAGATATATATGAATGTGTCAGTAAAGTTAATGGAAACTTGAGAGAGAAAGAAAAAAAATGACATTACTGAAAAACCCTCACATTGGCAGGCCAGTCACTACTGCTGTGAGTGTGTATAAAACCAGACAGGATTATGTTTTCATTACAGTTGATAGAAGAATCACAATTACAAAATTTTATTAAAAAAAAAACCTTCAGGTGAGCCATAGTAGTGCCTGCAGTTTAGTGCTGTCTCTTAGTTACTCACAGATTTGTGCAAAGTGGGTCCTAAAAATATTGGTAAACTTCTATACAGAAGCCAAGTGTGGTTACTTCTCAAGAGTTTTCATCTATTTGGGACCATGAAAGAGGCTCTCAGTGGGCAGCAGTTTTCAGTGATGAAATAAAAATAGGCAAATTGCACATAGTTAATAAGGTAACAGAGAAGCTTTTATGATATGCTTGTATGTCCTCTCACTCAAAAATGGAATATCACAATTAAGGAAGGAAGGAATTGTTAAGAACCATGCTGTCTTTATAAGAGTCAGATCAGACCAAAAATAGAATATTGCTGCCTTATTTAGGTGTTCATGGTGGCCAACCACCCCCATTCCCTTTAGGTTCCTTTGATAAAAAGCAATTTCCACTCAAGACAGCTTCTTTCCTAATACTATTACTTTGTGGAACAAACTTCCAAGAGAATGCTTTCCTGACAACTACAATCTTGGTCTCTTTATATCCAAGGTCAACTGATATCTATCCTTTTCATCTTCATACACTTACTACTCACCACTTACAATATCACTCAGTAAACCTCTATCTTGAGTGGCCCTTGAGCTTTATATTGGATAAACAAAGTAAAAAATAAACAAAAAAAAAAATTTGACATTCTGAAACTAATATTCATTTTGGTATGCGTTTTATGTTTCTAATATTAAATCTATTGTGCTTAAATAACAAGCATTATTTTCTGATCAACCCTTGTATTAAAAATGTGATGATTTTTATTTTCTATCCTAACTGAAAGGAAACTTAATATACATGAAGTCTATGAAAGAAGATAACTCGTGTATCATTTGTTAATATCCTTGAGCTATAAAAGTCAACATTCTAACACTTTCGCCCCAGCCCCTCAACCTCCGACGTCTTACTATCTGGGTTGAGGTGTCTACTCGGTCCTAACCAAACTTAAGGGAATGGCCATAGGTCCCCCTGAGCATCCGTAGATTATTCGACCGGTCCACTGGTTTAATCCTGTTTCCTGCCCACGTTGTGTTTGGTTTGATCCAGAAAGCAGAAGTGATGTTCATCCATTCACGGTTGACTGAAGATGTAGACATGGCTGGAGAGTCTACGCTAAGAAATTTAGAATGCAGGAAAAAAAAAAAATAATCTGCAGAAAGCCGGACAAACAACTATTCAATGATTGAATTGTTAATGTCTTTTATATAGCAGAAAAGAAAACGGGTTACAGAAAAGAAAAGTAATTGATGTAAAAAAAAAAAAACACATACACTGGATTCGAGAGAGAGAGGATTAATTGTTAAATCTTCTCAGAATGATATATGACTCTTACGATGGGGGAATAAGATTTCTGTGCACGGCTTAAAGTTTATAGTGGCGTTCCTCCTTAACAGTAGTAGTAATATTTGTGGTAGCAGAAGCAGCAGTACTTATATCAGCAGTACATGTTAGCGGACGCCTTGTTCCAATCTCTGATGTCACTTTCTCTCCTTCTTGAGTCTCCAACTCAACTCTCCACTGTCTCTAGTCCACCTCTCTTCTGTCTCTCCTCCATCTGCCCCTTTCGCCTGTCTGTGTTTTTCAGCATAACTATGCATTTATATTGATAAACCTGGCTGGTTATGACTGACCCTTGGCCCTACTACTCCACACGTGATTATGACGGGGGTTCTGGCTGCTTCAACCAAAATCATGTGAATTCCAAAGTTCCTTCTAGCTTACTCAGCTCTATTTCAATTTTTAATTGATAAAAATTATTTCAACCATTTCCATTGTCTTCTGATGACCCAGATTCAATGGGTACAACTTCTGTCCTAGATCAAATTTCCTCATCAGTAAACAAAATGCTCTGATGTAATTTCGCTATTCGAATCTTCTCCAATTTCACTAAAAAAAAAACAAATATACGTGTGTGTGTATGTGTTTCGAAACACTCTCTGTCACATTACAAAGAAAGGTCCTTTGGATTAAGAGATGGACTGTGTTGTGGAAATATTTTCTTGAATGATATTATATATATTTGGATTGTGAGAGAGGGAAAAGTATCATTTAGAAAAAGAAATCATAGAAAATTTAAACAACATTCAACCTGGCCAGTACATACCTAGGTGGATGACTGCTTGGGAATACCAGGTACTGTAAGCTTGGATGTATGGGTGGTGTAGTGGATAACAGCTCAGAATTGGAAATCAGAGAGCCAAGTTCCAATTCCAGCTAGGTTTGTTATATCCACTTATGTCCAAATACTCTTGAGAAATCTATAAATCCACTTCACCCCAGCTAGAACTTCTTTCAGTAAATCATTATTATATCTAAAGCAAATTCTTACAATCTAAAAATATTTTTTGGCTTTAAATAACCTGCAAAAAATAACCAAATCAATCAGTTAAATTTTTTTATTTTATTAACAGGTCAGTTTCTATTGCTTCTTTTCTTCTTTCATTTTGGGCATTGATTTGTGTTTGTGTATTTCAGGTTCAAGTCTATGATTTAAGTCAACAAGATCTTTCTAGTACTGATATTTTACTGATGGGATCTGATGGATTCTGGGATTGCATGACAAATGAAGAATCAGCAGATTATATCCATAAGAGAA